>LPNX010207114.1:0-21118 GCA_001517045.1 Pseudotsuga menziesii | reverse complement strand
CTCTGTAATCTATTTGAGCTCAGTCGAAATAAAAGAAGATTTAGTAAATAAATAACTACATCCTTAACCATACATACAGACTAACACAACCAGATTTTTAACTATAGAATATAAACAATATTTAATTACTCCTACTATCAGTGTTGTCTTTCTAGTAGATAGAAGTTAAGTTCTTTTCAAACTGAAAGAAAAAATATTATAAGGTTTAAAAAAGCAGGTATACTTAGTCTAACTTTTTCTTTATTACAACTAGCATGATCTTCTATCTGTTCTTTGCAATAAATAGATTTACTGAGAGTGAAATACAGTACTAGGGAAAAGTTTATCTAAGAACATAAACAGCTATCAGTCAATACTTTCTTCTGATAATAAGTAAAGGAACAATCCACTATTCTACAATCTCATCATGCTATCTTTTAGAATTTTTACCCATGTGCTAGAGTACGGTTTGGTAAACCCAGATGTGGAAAAACACAGTGGGTCATTATTTTTTTTCATCAGCAAATTCTATTACTGATAAACTAAAAACATCTACTACATTTAACCCGTAGAACTTTCAAATCATAACATTCTACCATTCACAGTTTATTAAAACATAGACAGTCAAGTGACAGAACCTGCTTCAGCTTTGGATGACAACAGCAATGGGAGGCCGTTCCTCCCTACCAACTCCTAGAGAGCACTCAAACAGCGACTCCTCAGGACCCCTGAGCTTTCTCTGGTATCCCTGGCTGGAACTAGGTACAGCAATCGTCAGATACCAGTCCTCAAACTCAGTATTAATCCAGAACTTATCAATAAGTTCTCCCAGCTAACAAGCTGTAATAAACCAAGTTACTGCAGCAATCCTCTCAGAACAACTTCCTTACTGTTTTTTCCTTTTCCCTCAATGAATTTCCTGAATAACATTCACCTGAATGAATTCTATCTGGAAAATATATGAGCAGCCTCAGCTCTCTTCATTGGGTACTTTTAAAAGATTGCCTAGGTCTTTTTGGGTTAATTGTCATTTAATGAGCTACCTACTTTGATCCCACTTTCTTGGGGGATCATGACCCCAAATATAGGGAAGTTGCCACCTGAAACTTAGGAAGCGCTTGAGGATGCTGCTACTTGTCTTTTGCCTTCCACCAGTTTGACCAGTAACCTCTTTTTAACAGCTCTCCCATGCTGTTGTCTCCACAATTTATTTATTAATAATAAAATATTCTGAATTACATTCCACTTATGTTGACTCTGTTGAGTCATCAGTTCCTACTTAGCATTACATTTACCATAATGTCTCAGGAATATAATTAAAACAATTTACATTATTTCACAAAATTGGGGTATGTGACACATCCTTACGAGCATCAGTATTCCTTGCTCATCCATATACATGTATAATCTTATATGCACCTCATCCATTTTTTAGAATAAATACAAACCAAAAGCCACTGTAGTTCGAATGAGGAGACTCCACTCCTTCGCAATTCTCTCCAATATCTCCACCGTTGTCACCATTTTCCCTTGATCCTCTGATGTCTATTGACCATACAATGAGCTCTTGCCCTCACACATCAGGGGGAAATTCGTTAACACCAAAAAAATTTCACCTAACTCTCCATGGTCTAAACCATAATCATACATCATATTCCCACCATTATTTTCTCCATTTTGACCTTCACAACTAAAATTCCACCAAATATGGTCCAAAACATTATTATTCCTTCCCCATAAATGAAGGGAAATTGAGCATTTATTGTTATTTATCCCCACTCTTTCCAAAAAGGGCTAAAAAACCCTAAAAGTGAGAATGGGTAAAAAACCATAGATAAATACCATGCACAATAAAATACTATGGGTCAAAAAACCTTGGATCATCCTATAAATACATTGTGAAGGTCTCCCCCAAAACATTTTTTTAGTCACTTTTATCCACACTTTTGGTCACATCACACATCATTACTTTTGGTCACTTGTAATTGTTCTTTCGTTTTAGCCATATCATTCCCATGGTGTACGTTGAGCTAGCTCTGTACCCATTTGAATCCATTCCCCTATTTGACAGCCACTCGTGGAGAATATTGGAGACCCAAACCATGGAGTTGTGGGACTGTTTCCTCGGACGACTACGATGGCCGACATTACAGAAAAGGTATGAATGCTTTTATTTTAGTTAGTAAAATATATCTGAAAAAAATAAAAAAATTAATGTTATTAATGTTCTTTTTTATTTCCCGCTACCATTGTTGAACTCTACCCTATGATGTGGACGATCTAGGGTAGGTGCTTTTGCACGTAGTATGGGAGAAATCCCCACTACACCTAGTTGGATAAAAACCATAGATAGCGGAAGCCATTGGACCAAATACTCAAACGACTACAGTGGCCCATTTACAAAGGTATGAATAGTTGCATTTGTTTTGTTCATTAAAAGAAAATCTAAAAAATAAATCTGTTTATTGTTTTTTAAGTAAGTCGAGGCTGAATGCTTTCCCTTGCACTATGAATCTACCTATATATCCCTCTGGTTTAAGGTTGGTGCTTTTTCACGTAGTCGGAGACAAATATCCACTACAGTACCTAACTTAGTATACATGGTGAAATGACCACAACTTTTTATCTACTAATGAATATGAAAAGTATATTGTAAATTTTCAAATGATGGTGAGCAAATTTCCACTAATGAAATATACCCTAAACTCTAGGTATCTAAACGCATGAAATCCCATATCAAAATTGCAACTTTTGAATATTTTAATATGCAAACAATTATCGTTGTAAATATGAACATTAAACATACAATGTGTATTTATTGAAATCGGAAAATTAGATTGCTATATCTCAAAACTTAATTACACTAACCATTTTAGTGGTGTACCCCGATCCCCAGGTCTCTTTTATAGAATAAGAGAAATGAGAAAGATACATTTCATATAGGAATCTAGTGAAGTGACCTAGGTGATAATTCCGATAAATAAACACTAAACATCTAGGTGAGTGTGCCCTTATGCATGGATAATGTTGCTAGGAATTATGTTCCAAGTTAGAGAATAATAAGTCACCACTTGCATACATTGGGCCTCCACACTCAAGACAGGCTAATGCATGGGCTCCTTGGGTTGTCTATCCCTTCTAGAACATAACAATCTCATCATGAAATACATCATTTTCTCCTAGACAATTGTGTCTTCTATAAATCTAAACTAGGAATTTAACTAATGGTGGTGCAACCCGTCTACATAAAAACAACACTCACAAAGAAAATTGCAAAGTAGTGTTGTTCCTAGATCCATATTCCTACAGTATGCATACATCCTCTTAAAACATGTTTGACATAAAAACAATTCTCCTTCGAAAGAATATTGGTATTTCTCCCAACCCCATCTTTGAAAGAAAATTAGTGTTGCGCTGAAATCAAATTAGTCTTGTGCCCAACCCCATGAATGCATCTATTGTCACTACTATGTCATAAATGAGATTAAACTATTGATAAAACAAGGCAACAAATATAGCACTTCCTTTTTCAAGGATGATGTTCTACACTAAGCTTGGTCTCTCCCTTAGTGTCTCAAACTTTACGTTTTCCAAGGGCTTAGTCAAATGGCTACCACCTACAAATTTGAGGAAATGATACCAAATGTCTATGTGCTTGAAGAAATTGTGAAACATTTTGTTTTGAGGGATCTTGATGCAATTTTGATTGTCATAGTAAACAGTTGTTGACTCCAACATTTAATCAATCACTTCATTCAACTTGTGAAGCTAGAGAGCATTACAACTAGTAGCAGAAAATGTTGCCATGTAGTTTACTTCTGCTAAAATCAATGCCATTATCCTAATTCGTGTTGAACTAAGACATCATACTTGACCTCAAGTTGCTACATAACGTTGAAGAGTAGGAGTGGAGTGAATCTAATTTCAATTGATTAACGTATTATAAAACATGCATGGTAGGAGTGGAGTGAATCTACCTTCAATTGATTAATGTATTATAACACATGCATTGTAGGAGTGGAGTGAATCTACCTTCAATTCGTTAATGTATTGACTATAAAGAAAATGCAATGTTCAGTATTCACCAACTATATGAGGGAACCTACATTTTATTTCCCTTTAATATATTGTGAGGACACTTGTCCATAATGTCGATAATTGCACTGCATACTTATGTTCAAAGACACATGGGAAAATCTAGATCATAAACCATTTCCTTGGTTATCTGATAATGAACAATTCTTCCTCTTTACAACCCCATATTGTTGCAAGTTGTAAGGAACCATATACCCCCACTTGACCTTGGATTGTGTATTTTGATGGTCACTTGTTTATCATCAAACTTAGTGATGCACTTAATATATGTTAAGAAATAAACTGAAAGAAGGTACTTTGTTAACCCATGAACAAGCAATGCATTATGTAACTCAATAACATCCATTGATGGAATACCATATGAGATATAACTCTGTTGAAATATTGAAAGGGTGGTGAATTAGTATTTGCACAATATAAAAATTTTAATCAAAAGCAAGTTGTTGATCACCAGTCACAGCATATCGTCAATGTGTATGAAAATAACAAGCTGCATAATACACACTAATTTTGACGTGGAAACCTAAGTCATGGGGGTAAAACCACAAAAGCCTTTTTAAAATAGTTTTCCAGAAATAACTGGAAGGGGGAAACAATCCCCTTATTACAATGACTTCAATTTTCTAGCTACAACTAGAAGGATGCTACAACTCCCTAGTTCTTCGGCTTCAACCGGAAGGAGGCTACAACCTCCTTTCCTTTCCCCGTCATGCCACCCATATAAGAAATATTTTGTCGAACCTGTGGACCTGTCACACACCAAACCTTGTACTTTCTGCTACTGATAACCTCTTCTCTCTAATCACTACCAAATCATCATTGTATATATATCACTACTATACACTGGTCATCAAACCCAATCACTAAAGTAGCTCTTCTCTTCTATTAATGAACATCATCATAGGTTATGCATCAAAGTCATAGGGTATGTACTATCAGTTTAATCATGTATCAAGTATACATCATAGTGCATAGAAGAGTGTCATCACACCATAACATGCATGTTCATCATCATATTATCTTCACCATCAAGGCATGTGTCATCATTATGTATGTTTTATAGCATGTATCATCTTATGGCATGTATCATCACATAAATAAGTATGTATCATGTCATATCATCATATAGTATAAGGGTACATCATCATCTTATGAATCACAACTTCATACTTCAGTTTGTACTATCACTGTATTCATTGTTTGTACAACATTTGTACACTTCCACACATGTATATACTATTGTTCATACTTATACATGTCAAGAAATACTTGGACTGTCAAGCAACTAATCACCACCAGAGTTCAGAATGTAAAGTATCCAAGGAGGTCTTCAAACTGTGGGGAGTAACTCATGTCTGTAAGAGGGAAGCAACAATAATTTCAACCAAAAACTTATATTGTTTATGCTTCCCAAAACCTTGTATATGTGGCTGGACTGTCGAAGTTGTGAAGTAAAAAGTTTGTCAAACACAGACTAGTTTTCACCACTGTAAAAGAAGGGTTTGTAAAAAGGAAACAATGACCTCTTTCAAAACTAGGTATTCTAGGGTACAACAGTGAGGAACAACCACTCCAGAACTCGGTCTATTTTGTCTTCTTAAAAAAACCAAATTGTATTATTTATGGAAAAAAATCGTAAGTCGCCTCTGTTGCAACTTTATGATAGTGAAATTCCTCAATCAAAACTAGTGAATTACTTCCTCAATCTAAAACTACCTTATTTGCGTTGACAGATAGATGGAAAGTGACAAATAGTTAATGTATTTATTGGCGTTTGAGAGATAAACTAATAGGGATGACTTTATGGAATATATAAAATATTTTATTAAGTATTAACACTTGTTTGAAGAGTTTTGTAGTATTTTATTAAATAAAATTGTTTTGACATTTAGAACCACTTCAATGGGGTTGACTTTATGAGGTTGAATCATTTATATTTTTAATAAAAAGGAGGCCAATGTTTGAAAAATTAGGAGGGTTTTAGTATTTTATTAGGTTTAATTTTGATTTAAAAAGAGGGTTTTAATAACTTTTAATAGTTTCTTAACCAGTAACCTCAAGGTTTCAATGTTGGAGGCTTTACCATTTACTCAAGCACTAATTAATATTTTAATTGTTAATAGTCTTTCCTTTAGTCATAAGGCTAGGTTTTTAGCTTAGGGTCACCATGAGGGATTCAAGGCTATTGTAAAGGTGCAATGGGCATCATTATGCAACATTAGGGTATTCTCAGTGTTTTAAGGGAAATGCATACAACATAGGGTAAATTGTAGGTTTGGGGACTAAAGGTAAGGGTTTTGGGCCTTTAGTTAGGTCATCAGAGTTACTACATGCTTTACAAACATGACCACCAACGTGTGCGGGTGCCTAGAATTATCTTAGGGTATCATGACCTCTATAAAACACAAATGACCATTGAAAGGGTCATTTGGACTCTTTTAAATTTTTCAACCGACCAAGGACACATTCTAGGGTAATAGGGCATGGTTGTGGTACTGGGGAATCCTAAAGAAACAACTAGGGAAACATAAAACAACTTAGGGTTAGTCAAACACTCTATAGGGTGTTCAGGGATTTTTCCATTGTCCAAAGGGCTCTAAGGGATTCATACTTGGTCTTGGACAATGTCAAAAGGTATCCTTTGGCATTGATTGACTTCTAACCCTTAGGGGATCCTTAAGGGGAATAAAGACACACCGATAAACACTTGTTGGAATCAATGAAAACTAGTTAACAATCTCCCTCTTTGTCATTGATGACAACTCCAAAGATCCCCCTTTGAATGAGCTTCCTTTGTCCACAAATATACCCCTTAGAGCATGATTCCCTTACATTCCGTGTTCATATTTTTATCCCCCTTTGGAATCAATGGAAAATGGTACTTTTGTCATGCTCCACCTGTCATACTATTTGTTGTTGAAGATGGATCAATTCAATTAGGAGATAGTATGACTCCCAATTTTTCCTGGAGGTACTCAAAAGTCTCTCTTGGGAGAGGCTTAGTAAATATATCTAAAACCTGTTATTTTGTCCCAATATATTCCAACTTGATATTCTTTTTTGTGACTTGTTCCTGAAGAAGTGAAACTTTATTGGAATGTGCTTGGTCTTGGAGTGCATAACTGGATTCTTAGATACATTGATGGCACTCGTATTGTCACATAGAATTGGAATCGACTCATCACATATCACATGTATGTCTTGCATGGAACAAGTTGTTGCTGCTATATATTCTACTTCGATGGTTGATAAGGACATTGAACACTGCTTTTTTCTTGACCAAGATACCAGACAATTTCCTAGAAAGAAGATTGTTCCACATGTACCTCTTATGTCATCAACACATCCTTCCCAATCTGCATTTGATTGAGCTAATAATGTTATCCCATTTCCTTTTGGATACCAAATCCCAAATTCCATAGTCCCTTTAAGATATCTAAAAATCCTTTTAATTGTTACAATGTGAGTCTCCTTTGTGGAGCTTTAAATCTTTCAACTTGTCCAACGACCTACATCAGATCTAGTCTCAAGGATATTACAAGTTGCAGACTACCAATAATTGATCTATAGATTATTTGATCAACTTCCCTATATTCACCATCCTTGGTTAGGTTACAACCAGTAAACATAGGAGTACTCACAGGTTTTCAATTTTCCATATGGAATTTCTTTAACATTCACTTGATGTATTTCGTCTGAGCAATAAAAATGCCTTCTATTCTTTGAGATATATGGAGTCCCAAGAAGAAGGTCAATTCACCAAGTAATGACATTTCAAACTCTTTCTTCATGTCCTTAGAAAATTGTTGACTCAGTGAATCATCTTCACTTCCAAATATGATATCATCAACATAAACTTCAATGATGAGTATAATGTCATCGTCCTGCTTGATGTACAAATTGCTATATGCACTTTCCCTCTTAAAGTTTTGTTGTAGTAAGTACCTATCCAATTTGGTGTACCAAGCTCTAGGATCTTGAATTAGCCCATATAAGGACCTTTTGAGTCTACATACATAATCCTCATTTTCTGAAAGCTGAAATCCTTCTGTTTGTTCCATGTAAACTTCTTCTTCTAATTCCCCATTTAGAAATGTTGATTTTATGTCCATATGATACACTTTGGAGCAATAATAAGCCAATATCATCCTAATAGTTTCCATTCTCGCAATTGGTGCAAAAGTTTCTTCAAAGTCTATTCCTTCGATCTGAGAATATCCTTTACAAACCAATCGATCCTTGTTTCTTATCACATGTCCATATTCATTCATTTTGTTTCTATAAACCCACTTTGTTCTGATTACATCCTTATTTCTTGGTCTAGGAACAAGTTCTTATGTTTCATTCTTATTAATTTGATCTAGTTATTCTTACATTGCTTTTACCCACTGTTCATCTGTAATGGCCTCTACAAAAGTTCATGGTTCAGTTGTAGACAATAGAGAGAAGTGTACCTTCTCATTTCTTTTGGATTGTCTTCTTCTAGTTCCTGTTATGGCATCCTTATCACCGATAATATGATATGATGGATGATTCTTTTGTTACCATTTCTTAGGTGTATGTTTCTTCTCCTGGTCTTCTTGTTCAACAGTTGGTTGATTCTTTTCTTCATATTCGGATAGTTGTTCTTCATCTATATATTCTTCTATTTTAATTTTCTTCATTTATTTCTAATCAAAAACTTCCTCTTCTTCATCGTCTGATTCTTCTGAGTCTTATCCGAATGATGTTAGCATGCCCTCATATATTTTCACGTTGATGATTTCGATCACCATGTCTAATCTCAAATTGTATCATTTGTAATCTTTTCTCTTGGACTAATATACAATGAATATGACCTCATCTACTCGAGAGTCAAATTTTCCAATCTTCTTATCTTCTCTTTTGATGTAGCACTCGCTATCAAAGATTTCGATGTGTCGTACAATTGCTACTCTTCCTATCCATAGATAGTTGGGATTTTTGTCATTTTTTCTTCTGAGTAATCATTTTTTCAAGATTTGTACTGCTGTACGAAATGTGTGTCCACAAAATTTATCATTCAACTTGGATTCATTCAATGTGGTCTAAGCCATCTCCATTACTGATCTATTCTTTCTTTCAACAAATCCATTTTGCTGAGGTGTTATAACTACTGAAAACTATCTCTTTATTTCATTCTCTTCATATTATTTGTTGAATTCATCTGAAGTAAATTCTCCACCGCTATCGGATCTTAGGCACTTTATTTGTGATCCTATTTCATTCTTGACCAATTCCTTGAATTTTTTGAAACATCCAAAAGATTATGAATTCCTATTGAGAAGACATACCCATGTCATCCTGGTATAGTCATCAATAAGCATCATGAATTATTTTTCACCATTCATTCCTTTGCTCTTGGTTGGTCCACATAGGTCAGTGTGAATGAGCTCCAAAGTTTTTGTAGAAGAATTATATTTTGTCTTGAATGTACTCATGTTTGTTTTCCATGTTGAAATTGTTCACATATTGCGTTACCGGGATTTGTAAATTTTGGCATATTCCGAAGTGCTTGGTTTTTGTAGATTTTGACCAAATTGTCAAAATGTATATGACCCATTCTTCTGTGCTAGATCCAGCTTTCATATTCTTTTCCCAAGTGACATTTCTTAGACTCAATTTTATCCAACATGTATATGTAGTTGGGATTCCTAGTGGTTATGGCTACTAATTTCTCGATCCTCGCTTCCTTATTCTGCATCCTTCTGAGTTGAAGATGAGTTCATGTCCTTGATAAAACATCTAACTGACACTTAGCAGATTATGCTTCATGTTGTCTACAAGCAAGACGTTTTTATCTAGGGTGTGTTTACTTCCAAGATTTATTGTGCCCTTCCCCAATACTTTTGTTGAATTGTTATTCCCAAAATATATAGATCCTTTATCTTTTTCAATATTGACAAAAGCACTTTTGTTACTTGTCTTATGCTTGGACAAGCGTTATCAACATACCATTCACCAGAGCTATTATTCTAAGCTTGAAGAACAATTACACGTTCATAATTGTTCTTGTGTTTGATCCATACCTTGTTGGACATTTCATCATTTCTTAATGTTTGTATCTTCATTCTGCAATATATGAATATATATGTCCAAAGTTGTTACACTTGTAACATTCTATTTCTGATCTCAAGGGAACAAATCTATTACTGTATTGTGGTCATCTGAGTCTTGCATGGTTATTCCTTGTTTCAAAAGTTCTTTGAAAACAATTTATAGCTCCGTGTCCAAATCTTCCACATGTAAATAAATTCCCATAAAATAAGTATCCATACCTGGGAACATATGAAGGAGGTTCTCTTCTGAGATCTGGTATTTTTGTTGGCCCTCCTTTTGATAAGGGTTGTTATGGTTGAAATTTGATCTTTTCTTCATTTGTGGAGTCCTTAACAACTTCTGCATAACTTCTTGGATTCTCTTCATTTCCTGTCATCATTGAGCTTGAGGCCTCATCACTATTATGCTTGTATTGTATACCGGTCTTGTTGAAGAATGGATTCTGATTGCTAATGATTTGTTCTATAATCTTGGATTTGTTCTCATAACTCTTGCCGATATCTTTTGTCTATAATTTTTCTTCAGAGATACTATCTCAGCCTCACGATTTTATTTTTCTTTCACACTTTCCATAAGTTGTTCAGTAAGAGAGTCTTCTATTCTTTTGGATTCTTCTAGTTTGACCTTTAAGTAGGAAATGATTTGTTCAAAACTTTGTGCCTCTTCCTTATGTACCCTATTCTCCTTGCTAACTTTCTTCAACTCTTTCAAGGCGCTAATAAGTTTTGCTTCAATATATAATTCACCTTCAACTTTGGATTGGGCGTCACCATTTGGATCCTCATTTGAGTTTATTTCCATAAAGAGTACCTTATCTAATTTTCCATCATCATCAGATTCACTTCCACTGTCATTGTCAGAGTCACCACTGGATGAGTTGTTGTCCCTTTTAGTATACAGACTTTTCTTCTTTGCAAACTTCCCTCTGTTCTTATTCTTGTAGGGTTTGAAGTTGTCGTCTTCATCACTATCTGAGTTGTTTTCATATGGACATTTAGAATCAAAATGACATGTCTTTCCACATGAAAAACATTTATGAGGTAAATTACCTTTTTATTTCCCAGTGCCTTTCTTCAATTTTCAATCAAAGTTAGATATTTATTCATCATCAGATTCATCACTTGTTGGCTTGTCCTTTGTTGATTCGTTCTTCCCATATTGTTTAGAGGAGACCTTGAATTCTTATTCCTTTCTTAGCATGTCTTCATCTTCAATTCTCATTCCATAAGCCACAAGAGTCCCATGTAGTTGATCAATGTCATAGTCTTTAGATATGTTCGTTCTTCTACGACAGAGATATTAGGGTTGAACCTCTTAAGAAGATTTGTTAGAAATTTTTGAACAACTATGGCCTCCTCAACTTCTTCTGCCAAAACTCTAATGGTATACTGTGACAGAGAGAGATTAGGTGCACAAGTCCTCTTCCCTTCTGCAGAAATGTGGTTCCTGCAGCCCTCCCTCAAACATCTCAGGAGAAACTACATCTGCTTTGCTGGTATTTCTAGATAGGGTAAAACCTGTCCGAGCCAGTGTTTAGGGAGATTGCGTCGAAATGTGTCGATGGTGTATGAACCCCTGACGACTAAAGTGTGTCAAAAAATATACACTCAATTGGAATACGTTCAAACACAACTTCTTTAAAAGGTTTGGACACTTAAAGGAAAAAGACTTCTTCGCAAGAATAACCAGATTGCAGTAGAAAGGTGACGTCGATGAATACACCGATAAGTGGGAATCCCTAGTGACACATGTGCCACAACTCATAGATAGTCAATGTCTACAAACTTATTTGTAAATACTAAAACCCTATATCATGGATGAACTATATCTACTAAATGCCTCAACCTTGGACAAGGAGAGATATAAGGAAAAAATCATTGAGGAAAAAATAAAAAATACTTGGAATAGAAAGCATGATAAAGATTGAAAATTCGTCCAAAATACCAAAACCGTCACCAAATACTGGCCACCACATCTAATAAGTGACAACAAAACCACATTAGAATCCCAATGAATGAAAGAAGGAAAGTCTAAATATTACGGAGAGAAGTGGGACCCAAGACATAGGTGTTTGAAAAGAGAGACCATGAAGAACCTATATCAATGTGAAGCAGAAGAGGAAGGAAAGTCATATAGCAATGAATATGACATAGAAGAAATATGTGACCTCCAAAATCCTCTGTCAGAGTCAAAAGATGAAGAAACACCAAAGATATCGATCACAACCATAATAGGAATACACCAACCACAAACATTAAAACTTAAAGGGCATATCAAAAATAACAATGTTGTTGTCCTATTCGACACATGAAGCACTCATAATTTCATTGGTGTAAGTGTTGAAAAGAGGCTTAACTTTTTCATATATCCAGTTCCTAGCATGAAGGTAATGGTTGAATATGGAAAGAAGATCGAAAAAGTGGGGAAATTCCACAAGGTTAAGTTGCATTTACAAAATTATAACCTTGTGTCAAAATTTTATCCAGTACTCTTAGGAGGACTGAGTGCAGTATTAGGAATTCAATGGATGAAAACACTAGGTACCTACTCATCCAACTACCAAGAAAAATTTATAAAGTTTAGGTGGAAAGGAGAAAAACACAAGTTGCATGGTTTCCAACCCCCTCGCACACAAATTGTGTCATCCCACAAAATGGAGAAGCTAATTCAAAAGGGAGCACTAGCATATGTCATACAATGCCAAGAGATGGAATTATTAACTTTAGAAGGGGTTAAACTAGGTCAACCAAAGATCCACAGACTAATACAAAAGTACAAAAAAGTATTCCAACATCTCCCCATGGAGTTACCACCAGAAAGGAAGATCGAGCATATCATCGAAATCAAGTCTGGATCAAGCCTCGTCAATGTTAATCCCTATAGGTATACACACCATCATAAGACAGAGATTGAAATATTAATCCATGATTTATTGAATTTTGGAGTGATTACAGAAAGTCGAAGTCCTTATGCCGCACCAGTAGTATTGGTACGAAAGAAGGATGGGTCATTTATGCTATGCATCGACTATAGAGGACTAAACAAGATAACCATTAAAGACAAATTCCGTATTCCCTTCATCAATTAAATGTAGAACGAGCTGCATGGCTCAAGGTACTTCTTGAAACTAGATTTAAGATCAAGATATTATCAAATTAGAGTAAGGCTAGAATATGTGGAAAAAACAACCTTTCGGACCCATGAAGGACATTATAAGTTTAAGGTAATTCCTTTTGGGTTAACTAACGCTCCAATGACATTTCAAGCAACCATGAATAACTTATTTCAGCCATTCCTAAGGAAGTTTGTACTAGTTTTTTTCGATGAAATCCTTCTATACAGTAAGACATGGGAGGACCATCTCATACATCTAAAAAAAATTCTCTCTATTTCAAAATCAAATCAGTTCTACGTCAAGATGTCCAAATGCATGTTCGGTAAGGAAGAAGTGAACTATCTTGGTTATGTAATATCTAAATAAGGATTCAAGGGGGATCCATAAAAAATCAAATCAATCACAGAGTGGCCCAAACCCTCTAACATCTCCAAGTTAAGGGGATTCCTCAGGATAACTGGATACTAAAATAATTCATCTAAAATCATGCGCACATAACTGCACCCTTATCCAACCTTCTAAAAAAGAATGCATTCTAGTGGATTGAAGAAGAAGATAAGTGTGTTGAAGCTTTGAAAAGAATTATGTCCTCAACACCTGTACTAGCTACCCAATACTTCTCCAAACCATTTGTAATAGAATGTGATGCTTTAGATTATGCGTTGGGAGAATTATTAATGCAAGATGAACACCCGATAGCCTTTAAGAGCATGGAATTAAATAAGCGAGAACAATTGAATTCTACACATAATAAGGAAATTTTGGTCAATATGCAGAAATTAGCAAAGTTGCGATAATACCTTCAAGAGATAAAATTCATTATCCGCATAAACCGCAATAGTCTTCAATACCTACTTCAACAGAAAACATTGTCCACAGAACAGCAGAAGTGGATAGAAAAAATCAATGCTTTAGACATGGAAATAATACACAAAAGTGGAAGGAAAATGTAGTCGCATATGAACTCTCCAGAAAATATGAGGATATGACCTCTTACTCCATTTCAGTCGTAATTCTTGAATGGCTAGATGAAATACGAAGCGAATATGCCAAGGAACCAGGAACAAGCACTATAATTAACAATCCCAATCAGGACTCCAAGTTTGAATGGAAAAATGATATCCTTTGGTATAAAGGGAGGATTTATTTAAACTCAAAAAATAAATTCAAGGATAAAGTAATGAAGGAATCCCATGATTCACCAGTTGCAGGACATGTGGGATTCTTCAAATCTTACTAAAATGTAAGAAGGTAATTTTTATGGAAGGGAATGCAAAAAGATATCCAACAAGATGTGGCAGAATGCGACAAATGCCAATGGAACAAAATTGAAAATATTTTAACCCCAGGGTTACTCCACCTCCTACACAATCCAAACCATAAATGGGAAGAGACATCAATGGACTTCATCGATGGGTTACCTCTGTCAAAAGGAAAGGAAAAAATATTTGTAGTGGTTGATGGATTAACCAAATTTGCACACTTCATGGAAATAAAAAGGACAGACACAACAAAACAAATTTCAGATGTATTTTGCAAGAATATCTACAAATTACATGGATTCCCAAAGGTCATTGTCAGTGACAGAGATGCAAAATTTAATGGGAAATTTTGGAGGGATCTTTTCAAACAAGTGGGCACATCACTCAATATGAGTTCAACTTATCACCCCCAAACTAATGGTCAGACTGAAGTCGTAAATAAATTCTTAGAAGCCTATCTATGTTGTTTCATAACAGATAAGCAAACCCACTAGTATCAATGGTTACATCTAGCCAAATGGTGGTACAATTCAACATACCACATCTCTGCAAAAATGACCCCTTTCCAAGCTTTATATGGGTATTAACATCCAAATTGGAAGGAGTTGGTTCTAAACAACACTAATGTTCCAGAAGTAACGAACCAACTAGATAAAACTGAAAAAAAAATGATTTAATTACTCAAGGATAACTTAGTCATGGCACAAAACCGTATGAGGAAACAAGCAGATCAACGAAGAATGGAGAGAGAATTTGAAGTAGGAAATTGGGTGTTCGTAAGAATCCAACCATATAAACATATATCTCTTAAACAAGGAGGAAAAATAAGTTGGCCCCAATATTTTATGAACCATACCATATCACCAAGAATATTAGTTGAGTTGTGTATGAATTACACTTACCTGATAAAATTTGTATCCACAATATCTTCCATGTATCATGTCTCAAAAGAATGTTTGGGAAACATCAAATGGTGCAAACAATACTTCCTATGTTAGGTAACGAAGGAAGGGTCATTTTGGAACTAGAGGTGATCATTGCAACCAGAGAAATAAGACTTCGTTCTCGAACACTCAAGGAATATCTCATTAGGTGAAAAAATATTCCAGATGAAGACACATCATGGGAGACATAATAGTTTCATCAACAATATTCGTCTTTACCCTTGCTTTGAGGACAAAGTGTTCTAAAAGACGACGACAATGTTATGTATCTAAGTATTTAAGAACAAACATTTTAAATATTAAATGTAATATTACTTAGCTAATAATAGGGTCACACCATTCCATTGAAATGATGTGTTTAGAACTATAAAAGGTATTTTCTCTTATTGTAAAAATCATCATTGAATTAGTATTCGTTGTGGCTATTCGATTTTTTGTGGGTTTTCGAATTCATTCATTCCACACTCAACATTGAAGTACTCTGTCAATAAGCATGTGTTGGGGAGAAATATTTGTAGGTGGTTGCTACTATTCCAATAATTCAATTTTGAAATAATTGTCAAACCTAGAAGGTTGAACGCGGGGCCCAATCATCTATCAAGAATAGAATCAACCAAGGAACCATGCAACATCGAGGACGTATTTCCTGATGGAAATTTGCTTACAGTCAGAATGGTTGATGACCATTATGAACAAATTGTTCAATTTTTGGTGATAGGAAAATCCCCTGAGGAGTTCACCACTAATTAGAAAAAACAACTAGTTGTGAGAGCCCATGACTTCCAACTGATCACAGGGCTGCTATACAATATGGGGCTGAATGAAATTATGTGTCGATATGTTCTTCCACATGAGCAGGAAAGAGTGTTGGAAGAAGCGCACAGTGGGATTGCATAAGGGAATTGTGGAGGACATGCAACCACTAGAAAAATACTCAAAGTTCTATTATGGTTGCCAACAATACATGGTGATGCAACAGATTATGATAAAACCTGCAATGTATGTAAAAGAATGGGGAAACCATCATGTAGAGATGAGATGTTGTTTTTACCTTAGGTAACACTACAAGCATTCGACAAGTGGGTAGTTGATTTTGTGGGACCGATCAATCCACCATGAAAAAGAATAGGTGCAATATATATCATCACTGCAAATGATAATCTAACAATATCAGCTGAGGCAGCACTACTAAAGGATTGCATTTCCACGACACCAGCAAGGTTTCTTTTCAACAATATGGTTACCCAATTTGGATGTCTTAAGAGATTGATTAGTGATCAAGGTGTTCATTTCATCAATCAGACAATCAGAGAGATGACTGAGGAATTCCAAATATAGCACAAGAGAAGTACTCCATATCACCCACAAGCGAATGGAGCAGTCGAGGCGTTCAACAAGATATTGAAAAATTCACTTACTAAGATATGCGACACAAACTGTGACGATTGGGATCTGAAAATCCTTGCAATACTATGGGCCTACATAACAACATGTAAAATACTGACAGGCCAGACACCATTCAATTTGTTTTATGGACAAGAAGCGATGATGCCAATGGAATATATCGTCCCCAGTCTACGCATAATGGCACTAACATGAATGAGCGATGAAGGGGAAATTGAACAAAGATTGAGGTAGTCTGTGCAACTTGAAGAGGATCACTTCATCGTAGGTTTTCATCAGTAAGTAGAGAACGATTGATAGAAGGTGTGGCATGATCATCACGTAAAGATGAAACACTTTCACTGCAGAGATATGGTTGTCCTCTATGACAACAAGTTTGTGAATCACCCAGGTAAGATTCAGATGCATTGGATTGGTCCTTTCATCATAAATTTCATTACCAACAAAGGTGTGATGCAGTTGCAACAGTTAGACGAAGTACTTTTCCCAAAACTAGTAAACATGGGCCGACTAACCTTATCGGGATATCTCGGCGTGACACCAATGCTAACAACTGTGGAAAAAATAAAAAAATGAAAAATTCCAGAGGAAAGTTTGTCGACAGAAAGAGAAGCGATGAGAAAAGTTGAACTGCGATAAGGTTTGGATCTTGTCGATATTAGACGAGGCATGAAACAGTCAAATCAAGAAATAAATGAAGCAATCACACTAGGAGAAGCAAGGCCACAAGTTGGAAAGACCTGCATTTAATTATCAATTTGTGTGATGTATTTGTAGAATCGACGGAGGATCTAGTCATTCAACACAGGATTTGGAAATGATGCTTCAAATCTCTTGCATGAAAGGATCGGAGGTTATAAAGTCGGTTCGAAGGGCATGGTTCGACCCATTGTGTGGGTCGAGAGGAAGAGTAAGAACGAAGAGAAGACGAGTCATAGTGAGGAGAAGTGTTGCAAAGGCCATGGCGCATATTATTTAAAGCATAAGTATGCAGGAAACACAATTTTTGAGGGAAGCCATAGTGGAAGAATAGATGAAAAATGTGCCTGCACCAGTGCGGTCAGTTAGAAAGAAAAGGAATGCCACTCATCTGATAACTATGGATAGAAGAACCAATATGACCCATAGCTCGACAAGGGGGGTCACAACAGAGGGAGAATCAAGTCCATCGACCATGGTGGAAGAGGAAACAACAGCTAGGGGAAAACTACTATGACCGACAGTAGCATACATTCCAGGGTACATACCCCCAAGAAATAAAGGGGCATCGATCATATGAATTAGAAAAAACACCAGTATACCATCAAGATGCCCGCAACACCAAAGGGAATCCATGTGACAACCAACATAGTGCCGCAACTACAGAAGTTAAAGTACACTGACCACGACATATTGGAATTACCGAAATGCACCAATGGCATGTATAAAGAAATAACACACAGTGAAGGAGGTATGATCACCAGAGAGCCATCACAATGGGAATTGGGGTTGTAGTGGTCAGGGTTATTGTCGATCATCCATATGCCTTATTTTGGACACTCCGTAGAAGTTAACACATGCATGAAGCAGTTGTTGGCATGATTATACAATGGATATTTATGGTTGGGTGAAAATATTCCAATTATATTTGACTCGATATCCTAGATCACAGGCCTACCCAAGGCGAGGGTCGATCTGTCATAGTACTTCAAAGGAAATGACAACAGCAAGAAACTAGCAGCGAATCTGAGAAACAAGTACGGGATTGGGAAGGATTCTAGAGCCTACGTGATAAACACAATTAACAATCAAGCAGTAAGAATCGCAGCAAAATCGTTGACAATAAATATTGTAAGGAAGAACCGTCCCCAACAATGTACATCAGGGGTCATCATATCAACATATCAATGCGCAACAGGGGTAAAAATGAACTAGTCCCTTTTCCCGTTGAATGAGATAATGCAGGACACAGTAGTAGAGAAAGAGGCCAGTAATCCATTTACATACTCCTAGATATTAATACTCATTGCGCTAGTTGGATGGATGGAACCAGCACACTACCAAGGAATGGAGGTTGACAATGTCAACATATTTCAAGGAGTGAGGTATTAAAACTTGTGGGTGCTCAATGACAAAGAAAGGAAAACTACCAATTATATTCATTTCTACCTTTACTTAGACGCACTACAAGAGGAAGCAGTCAAGGTGTCACAACTAACAGAACAAGATGCAAATAAGTACCAAAGGATTGCACAGTTGTTGATGGGACCCCATTCTATATACATTCATGCACATGAATATTTGGAAAAGCAATGCCTCATGTCGCAATATAAGCTCACTGATGAGGAGATGCATGCCATCATAGAGGAATGTTGTGCAGAATGGAAAGTTATGGTAAGTAAAGAACAACTTTCGGACCTAGGAGATGAACCACCCACAGATATCCCAAAAGGTCAAGATGAGCCCAAGGACTCAGAGGATGAAGAAAATTCACAAGACGAAGCATAATCACTAACTCCAACGGAGTCTGAGTTAGAAAAACAACAAGAAGTAGCGCGGATGAAGCGTCGGTTCAAGTAAGGTGAGGGGAGAAGAACCGTGGGACTCTCAGATGACCAAGTGAACAAAGTATTAGCAACAATAACTACGATGGATAATGAAAATTAGGCGAAGGTGACACAACATGCAACGAGATATTTCCATCACGTTTCACAGCTACTGCAGACACTCATGAATGCAGTACTAAAGACAAGGATACCGCAAGAAGGAACGCTGCAAAGGGCGGTCGAAGTAGACATTGGGACAAAGGTGCGACTGGTGCAAATGTTTCTATGGGAGATAACAATAGGAGATGAGGATACAGATGCTACATTAAGAGGGCATGACCTAATAGGTCTCGACTTGAACCTTGTCCCAATGTCTATGTTGTCACGCATTTAGATCGTAGCAAGTGAGAAGATCAAGGATCGCGAAGAAACAACCCATGAACAATTAGTCCATTGCAAACAACAAGTACAAAGCACTGAAGAAAAGCTTCAATGGATAAAAGAGTAAAAGGATGCCATAATAAACGAAAAGAAAAAGGCATTCAAATATAGGAAAAGACTGGAGAGGGTAGTCTCCTTGGCCTACAAAGAGGTACTCGAGGTTATCTAGGAAATGCTTGTGGAAACAAAGGCATTGTGGATACAAAACATTGTTGCATATTTACGAAAGGAAAATGAGGAATTACAGGCTATATCGGTACCCAGCATGCCACCAAAACACATACTAGAAGGGATAATTGTGATAGAGGATGCCACAACAGATATTGCAGAACTAGAAAAGGAAACACAAATAATTGTAGAGGAGATAACACATTTTTGGGGTAGCTTGGTATAATATGAACAGTTGCACCAGCTAGACGTGCAACTTGGCAAGGCAGAAGCATATTTGGTAGCATTAAGGGGATCACTTAAAATGATTCCCCCACTTACGCAAGTAACCAAGGCGTTGAAATTGAAATAGTTACAACAACAGGTTAACAAGGCGCGTACAAGGCATGAACAGAGAATGACACATGTGGATGAACTCAGGGTACAACAGAACTATTGGCTCTCAAGTTCATCGAAGAAATAATGAAGACCAAGGCAGAGCTGGCTGAACAAAGCACAACAAATGAGAGAGGAGCACCCAAAAGACAAAGAAGTGGAAGAATGTGCAGCACGCAGGGAGATGGTTAGACAAGCTGTTGACCAAGTCAAAATAGAGTACAATGACTTAAGGAAAATTTGAACGCACTAGTTGCTTCCAGCTGAGGTGGCTTGAGGACAAGACACAAGTTTTTGTTTGGGGCCTATTGGCACGGGGTTGGAGCGCACAAAGTGCAGTACTGCCACTGATAGTAAGGGCATCGACAAGGAAAAAATTCAACCATGGTGGATAAAGAAACCAACAAATAAGGATATTTTGGTTGAGTTAGTTAGAAATTGGTCAAGTGGGCCATTTTGTAACAACCAAGTGAGCCTATAAGTAGATGTTGTAAAGGAAAGTGTCCTATGGCTAGGGTTTAAGAGGCCATCAACGTACTGGGGTTGAAAGAGAGATGCACAATGTTCAGCAAGCATATAACAGCAAGTTTCAGAGATGAGAAAGATCCACACCTGATTAACTGAAGGCTGGTGCAAGCTTTCTCTTCAATCCTCTTCTTGCTCCTCTCGCTCCAAGAGACCTGCAAAACAAGTTATACCTTCCTCAAACCATTATGACCACATATAAGATAA
>LPNX010207104.1:31794-52611 GCA_001517045.1 Pseudotsuga menziesii | reverse complement strand
CTTATATTACATTAATCAAGATACATTTATAGGGTAAGGGGAATTGAGAGCAGGTATAGTCTTCCCGTCGCAGGTATAGCATCCCCATCGCTATTCCTGGGGTTTGCATTTAAAAAAAAAAAAAACTTATACAAAGCATGGATACAGCGACGGCCAGGCGTGGATACAGAGATGACAAGGTGTGGCTATAGCGACGTCTTATTCCTGGGTTTGCATTTTTTTTTAAAACCTTATACAGAGCGTGGATACAACGAAGGCCAGGCGTGGATACAGAGACAGCCAGGTGTGGATATAGAGACGGCCAGACATGGATATAGCGATGGCTTAGACATCTAACAAAATATAGAACATTGTCGCTCTTGCAACGCAAATTAGGGGTCGTCTCTATTGCGACGAAATTGTTTCCACGGAAAAAAAAACACTTAGATGTGGCAATATCCATGATTTTCTGTGGATATTGCCATGTTTTTACATGGAAAAATTGATCACTTGTACTAGTGTATGTTGGTCTGATGGGAGAATCTTTATCTCATTATACCCAGAAAAACCATCCATAAATGAAAAGATGACGCTTCCAGCACAATTATCGATTATCGGATCGATATAGGAAGTGTGAAAATTTTCTTTTAGAAAATCCCTAAAGTCAATACAAATCCTAATAGTACCCTGCCTTTTGTTCACAGGGACTATATTGGACACCCATTCAGTTAAAGGAACGGGGTAAATAGAACAAGCCTTCAAATTTTTTTCAACTTCTTCCTTAATAGCTACTACTTTTCGTGGATGTACTTATCGTAATTTCTGGTGGACTAGCTTTGCACTAGGGTAGGTTTTGATCTCATGAACAACAATGGAGGGATCAATCCCTAGAATTTCTTTCTATGTCCAAGCGAAGACATCTTGAAACTCCTTGAATAAATCCATATATGATTGAATCTCAGAGGATGAAGAATTATGGGCTATATGAATGTTCTTTGATACACCTGGTTTCACTGGTATGTCTACGGGCATGGTTTAGTAATATTGCACAAATTTCCTTCAGACTCAACACTATGAGCGAGGATCAGAGATTGAGGGTCCATGAATATATCACATGAAACATTTGATGCAAAGTGCTCTACTACGATATGGAAAAGGGGAAGGAAATAAGATTGATGATGATGGTCTTCCCAAGGCATATCCTCTAATGACATAAATTCCATAATGGATTCATCTGTAGGAAGTGTATGTGAAAGGTAATCTAGAGATGGGGGGTGATCTAGCCAATATGGCAGGCGATAGTGATATGAGGCCATCAACAAATGGTCATTGATGGTATTATCACTGGTGGATTGTATTGCATTGTAAACTTCTTCAAAAGGGGCAAGGGATGGTGATTCATCAACAATTGATTTTTCTTTGTCTATACTAGTGTTAGAAATTGTATTAATGGATGCAGTTTGTGAAATAAGAGGAGGATTTGATAATGGAAAGACTCCCATGAGTGAAGAATATTTGATAAGTCCTACACATATGTCCTAATAATGTGGGGTATTCAGAAGCGGGATGTTGTTTGCATCATTTGTAATACCACTAGGTGTGATTAAATCTAACTGATCTATGGTGACAATCCTTGGAATGAGAACTAGATGATCCGAAAAATGATCGATGCTACAGCTTGCATAGCATAAAAGGAGTTACAACCTAGGAGTAGGTTGTAATCCAAAGGAGCATCAACGAACTCAATATGAATGGAGACTGACTCCCCCCCAGTTCGACCTGGATAGTAGGTAGTAATCCATAGCATTGAAATCCATGACCATAAAAATACTTTAGATTGGTAGGCGAGTGATTAAATTCAAGAGAACCAATGGCTCTCCAACAAGACAAAGACATGACCGAAGTAGAGGCTCCCTCATCCAAAATGGTACAACAGATATTCTTACTAGAAATTTTAGTAGTGATATGGAAAGCCAACTGATCTGAGAGCCTAGTCTTAAAGTCATCCAGTTTGAAAATGATGATATTACTATTTTCAGGATCCATGGCTCCAAGCGCTGTGAAAAAAGTTTTTCGCTGGCTGGGACAAGTTTGGAGTACTTCTAGGGATGTTATAACATATGGTTCTTGGGCCAAATCTTCTACAATGTTATAGTATTAGGCAGAATGTGTGTTAGGATTGATAATGGAATTATGAAAAGTACTCTCGGGTGGTCAAAAGATTTCTTTGGGGATAGGTTTTTCAATTTGAAGAACGTTACTAGGGGGAGGTTTGGAAACTAAAGTTTTTTCAGATGAAACTTCATCAGGTTTCTTCTCTGGAGGAGGGTCATAACTATGTGATCTTGTGTTCAGGTTAATGATTTCACTAGACATCATTTTAACTTCATCAGTGGATGAAGAAGGCTCATGCAAGGATTGATGATCAATCAATTATTGTTGGGAGGGGAAAGCGTCTTTGAGAACTGTTGGGGTGGATGAAATTTTTAAAAACTTGTTAATTTCCTCACAACGAGGCCATTCATTAGTGAAATTATGACCCCCAAAGATTAAACAAGGATATTTTAACATTCTTTTACCTTTTGAATCTGGATTAGGATTTTTATGGAGAGAAACTTCCTATGGCTTGGGGTGTACCACAATAGACAGCTAGACACGAGAAATCAATCCATTCCCAATATTCAAGAGAAACCAAACATGTAACACTAAGGGACCTCGAATCATACCTTATTCCAGATGGTTTAAGTAGATCCACGTTGAGCTTTTTCCAATCCTACTTGCGCTAGCAATTTTCTCTCAACAACAGAAAACAACATAAGCATGATATATATAATATGGTATTATATCTACTCTAGTATATATAATCAATAATGTATAAGAAATTAAACATATCCATGGATTCAATATTCATTTAAATGCACATTATTGGACAAGAAAATATAGTTATTTTAATCCAATCAGAGATTACACAAGTGACAACCTCTGTCGGTACGTCTGCGAACTGAAGTAACCAAGTCCTCCACCTGGGCCTCCATCACCTCAATAATCCATCTCTCGATAGCAAGATCACAAGAAAAGTAAATCTTGGGAAGAACACAAAGTGATCCAAAGGGACAAAGGGATGTAGACTCAAGTATATACAAGCTATGACAACAATGGACTACAGTTTCGTTGCTCTTCAATTTATCCAAGGGGTTCCTTATATAGAACTCCAAAGGGATAATGGAGGGTCAAATATGAGCGATCGCGAGGCATATGGAAGGCCAAGATTCAAGTGGTTCAGCCACACATGAAGGAAAACAACAAAAATATTTGGATTTATGCACACATCCCGATGTACATAGGTTTGCGGTCAAAAGTCGCGTGTACATGCGAGTATGGGATTAAAATTCACGTACAACAATAAACAGGTGTTTTTTAGGGATGGACTTGGAAACATCAAAGTATAATATTAGTCCATGGGGTATAAATAGTGTGCACTGGGACAGGGAAGGCCATAAAAATGTGATCAACCATGTGTGGTAAAATCAGCTATAACAGATGCCCCCTAATGTGTGAGGTCATAGGGGTAACATGATGGCTGAAATACATTATAAAATCCATCCCAGAAGTGGACTGATGAAGAACCATGTGGAAGAACCAACCATCCATCAGTTTAGTACAATAATCAATCTCTACATATGACTTCAAATACATATAGCAGTCCCAGATACATAAGAGTACAATGGCCATGAGTAGGCATGATATACAAAATGTGACATGTATGGTCATCACCACGTATAATATATAATAGATCAAAATATCCATGATGAAGATATACAATGGATCAATATCTCCATAGAAGCGGAATATGTACAATGGATCAAGATCTCCATAATGGCTGAATATATATGACATAGAATGGAATCAAATCATGAGAGCTGAAATCTCATGAACACTGGCACAATCAAGAGGTAGCATATGTGGAATGCCACCAAGCTGGAAAGTATTCTACACAAACCACTACGAGTACATGTCCTACTATGCAAATAAAGGTGTCAAGATCAAACATAGTATTCCATTTTCTGATTGTTGGTCATTGATGTATACCATTAACAGATGCGAGATCACCCACCGATAATGAAAATGGGAATCAAGGTACTACAGTGCAATATAACAAGTGTGAATAGATGTGTTGAGGTCGAACACTTGGAAGAATCCATCGATTATGGGACATTGATGTATTCCCAAAACTATCGATGGCAAGAGAACCTACCACTGATGACTGTAAGTCTCAAGGAACTCAAATGACTCTAGAATCCTATCTGAGAATAAATGATCTGAATTCAATGGGATGGAATCCATTGGAATGAAGGAATTAAGGCATCCCCCATCAACCAACGTGAGGTACTCAACAACGCCATATAATGTGGAAGAACTTGAACAAGATGTGCACAAACCAGTAACAGTACCAATAATGGCCGACATGCAAAGTCAAGACAACTGAGGAATGGACAACTTGGGATTCAACTTCCTTCGAACAAGAGCAGAAAGGAAAATGGTGACTGAAGGTAGGAAACAAGGACTCTATATGGAAACTGGTACATCTCTGTAACACAGGAGGCATCAATAGAGGCTCCATAGGGACTAGTAGATTAACCAATTGGTGGAGATAAACTCATAGTAATGAGTACAACTCCTAAATTCAAACTAATAACCCAACCAATGAATGTGATATACAGTGCTTTGTTCGAAGGCGACATGAATTGACAGCTGCCAAAGATAACATCTTTTCTTTTTCGTATTTTTGGATTTTTGATTTTTTTTTTGTGGACTTTTTCAAGATATTTTGAAAATATTGAAAAAGAATAAAAGTGATTTATAGTTACAAATCTAGGAGGAGACGAGTTTCAGGGGACAAACAAACTAGTTCCAAGCAGCAGAACATACCTATGCTCAGTGCAAGGAAACATATGCAGGATAACGACACTTGGAGAAAAGTCCCCTCCCGGTAAAAAATGGGGAATCAAGTTGCAAAAGATATGTAAAAAGGCTTTGCTTGGATAGAGATGAGACAAGCTTAGGCTATATGGCTGATTATCAAAGTCAGAGAAGTCGACATAAGGCTCAATAAGGTAAGAAAAACTCATGATAATGCAATTACAACTTGACATATACAAGGTAGTCCCAGGGGAATGAACAACATAAAGTTCAAGAGGAGTATGAGGCTCTTGCTCAAGGACATGGTGGGACTAAAAATGAACTCCCACAACCTAAAGAAGTCAACTTAGCATGGGAACCAAATGCAAAAAAGGATCTAACTAGGGCACCCACGTATAGGAAAGCTATACCATTCACACAATACTACTTCTAACAATAACATGAAGGTTCTATGGTATCATGGAATGGGTTCGTACCTATGGTTAAAATGAAATGGTCATAAGGTCATGCAAAATGAAAGTAGATGTGAAATCCTAACCTATATGCCAGTTTAGACATGATACCTGTAGTAGGCACAAACGGATCAAAGCCTCAAAGAGAGTGTACAAAAACCAGACCCTACATTACTACAATATGAGTCCAAAACAATAGGAAACAATCAGTAAAGAGTCCATACTATAGGGTATTGGGAGGAATGATCATGACAACACATTCAAAGGAAACAGTGCGATGAACGATGGGACATAACAAGGAAAGTAAGGTGAAGGCCCAACAATCACGTATCCACTACCACCCCCGTGAGGGTGACCATTGGTGTAAATAATGAGTAAAGGGAATACAAATACTCCACAAATGGAGTAGAGGATGGAATATAACCATTCCCAAATCCATGAGCATGGTAAGGGGATGTGAGTCCCCCAAGTTCGACACCAGAGTCCATACTAGGACCAAGGACGAGTGACAAGATACCAGGCATGCCAAAAATAAAAGGATCTGAACTCAAGAGAACATAAATATACTTAAGTAACCACGATCCCAAAATCCCACTAGCACACAAAGAGCACACTCCTGAGAGAATCTATAGCCAAAATACAAGCAAACCAAGGGGAGGATATGTGAGCTACTAAATGTAGTAGGTATGTCTCACGTAGGAGAGGCTCAAAACTCCCATACACTACAGGTGGAGGTACATAACCAATTATAGTGTCCCTCAGCTTCAACACATAAAGACACTATGTTGTCCGACCCCTACCAGGCCATGACACTCACATAATAAACTCTACAAGTACCCCCTATGATACCTAGGTAAGGAAACTAAGGTCACCCCAATATAACCAATTATCAGATGGATAGTCGCAAGTGAGATCGACCGTATAGGCAAGGCATAAAATCCTGAAACTTAAAAGAGCCCCTAGATACGAATACGATCCTGGATATATCTCCAGCACTCACAAAAGTGACCAAGGGCTATCCTAATCACAATTTCTCATGCTACCTCATGCTTAACTCCCATGTAAGAGGAGCATCCTGAGAAACACTAATTATACCAAGGATTTCACACTCTCACCTGGACAGACACGTAATTTTTTTTTAGTGGTCTTGGAGAATTAACATACAATGAACTATTCCAAGACCCTAAAACCTAATCTTGTTTATGCACCCCGAAAAAAAGAAGTGTAATACATTTTATTAAGAGTTGATTTTAATTCGTCGTGATTACTGAAAGGGTAAATGGTCATGCAACCAATGAAGTTATGACTCCTAAGTAAAGTAAATATGCACACCTAAAAATCAATGCCAAGTGAAATGTGTAGAATTAAAAATAGGGTATGCCACTACATGAGATGCATATAAAATTGTTCCTTAACCAATGCCAATGCAATCCTTCCTATATGAAAGCCTAAATACAATTCTCATCCAAGCAATCCAATGCAATTACCTCCTCAAATCCATATCTAATATGCAACTAAGAGTGCAACTATTTTGTATTTTTCAATATAAAAGAATGAAAAATGCAATGAAAGTCATTTAAAACTCTCAGTCTCTGCAGCAAGTATAAAACACAATCCTAGCCAGAAACCGAGACAAAAAGAGTAATGCAGTAATGGAAAAATAAAATATAAATGACTAAAACTACTTTCAAAGAAAAATCAATGGAAAAGCGGTATCTGGTCATAAAGTAAGCAATCAATAGACAGTATTGGTACCCAGGAGGGCCCAACCACACCTACAACCCACCCAAAAAATTCCCACACCAAACTCAACCACAAAAGTGAGGATGTACACAATTGTTTGCATAAAACTTGCATATGTACATGGCTATATAGGTATAACTCAGATGTATACGCGGCTATATAGGAAAAACCCACGTATACCAAAAAAAAAATGGTAAAAAGAAAGCCAAGGTCAAACCACTCAAGGGGACTATCAATGTATGAAAATACTATAAAATGCAACACGAAAATAGGGAGAAATAGAGAGCAAGTATAAAACACATTGTGCCCCCAACCCCATACAAAAACAAGGAAACTCCCCAGTGGAGCCTCCAATTCTGTTACCGAGAGAAACTTCCTATGGCTTGGGGTGTACCACAATAGACATCTAGACATGAGAAATCAATCCCTTCCCAATATGGAAGAGAAACCAAACATCTAACACTAAGGGACCTCAAATAATACCTTATTCCAAATGGTTGAAGTAGACCCCCATTGAGCTTTTTCGAATCCCGCTTGGGCTGGAAATTTGTGCTCAACAACAGAAAACAAGACAAGCATGCTATATATAATATGGTGTTAGATCTACTCTAGCATATATAATCACTAATGTATAAGAAATTAAACATATTCATGGATTCAATATTCATTTAAATGCACATTATTAGACAAGAAAATATATTTCTATTAATCAAATCAGATATTACACAAGTGAAAACCTCTGTCGGCACATCTGCGAATTGGAGAAACTGAGTCCTCCACCTGGGCCTCCACCACCTCAATCCTCCATTTATATATAGGAAGCTCACAAGAAAAGGAAATATTGGGAAGAAAACAAAGTACTCCAAAGGGACAAAGGGATGTAGACTCAAGTATATACAAGCTACGACAACAATGGACTATAGTTTTGTTTCTCTTCAATTCCCCCTCTTCAATGTATCCAAGGGGTTCCTTATATAGCACTCCAAAAAGATAATGGAAGGTCAAATCCGAGCAATCGCGAGGCATATGGAAGGCCAAGAGTCAAGTGGTTCGGACACACATGAAGAAAAACTCCAAAAATATTTGGATTTATGCACACATCTCGATGTACGTCGGTTTGAGGTCAAAAGTCGCGTGTACACATGAGTATGGGATTAAAAGTTGCATACAACAATAAAAAGGTGTTTTTTAGGGATGAACTTGGAAACATCAAAGTATAATATTAGTCCATGGGGTCTAAATAGTCTGCAGAGGGATAAGAAAGACCATAAACATGTGATCAACCATGTGTGGTAAAATAAATTATAACAAGGATGTTGTGGTTTATTGTCTTCCTGTTGATTATCAGGTTTTTTCAATTTATTCTTTCCTTTCTTCTTTCTTCTCAAAGACTCAGTGGATTGAACCACGTTGATTTTGGAAGAAGCACCCATAGGGTTTCAGTTTGCTTCTTGGAAGACTTGGTCACCATTTGTGTTTGAACTGAACCAAGTATACCATCAGAAGGTGGTTTAGTTGTAGGTCTAGAAAAAATAGTTGTTGGTAGAGGATCATGTGGAATTAAATTATACAAAGTACCTGACTGAGAATAGACCAAGTCTAGGCACTGAGTGTGACTGATAGCTTGTTCCTTGGTAACATCGCCTCCCATGGAAACATCTCTAGTAATAGGTGGAAGTAAATACTTTGTAAACCAATCAGCCAGTAACTGATCAGGAATGGAAGCCTTGATAAACCTATGTCTTCTTCACAATTCATGGATATGATTAGAGATATGGGTTGATGTCGTTTGATGATGCGAGGTCAACAGGTCTATACCTATTTCATACCGTATTGGTAATTGAAAGTGCGTTAGTAATTCCATTGCTAAGGCATTGAAATACCAGAAAGAGTGTTGTGGTGGTTTTATGTACCATTTTGCAGCAATGCCTCTGAGGGTTCTTTGAAATAATCGTAGATGGATCGAGCCATCCATTAAAGAATTGGATGAACACCATAGATGAAAAGTCATCACATGGTTCTTAGGATCCTCACCAGGTTTACCATCAAATTTTGGTATATTTGAAGGTAACTTGACCAAAATAGCTGGCCAAGAGGGGTTATGATGAATTGGATCATGTATCCATCTAGACAAATTTGGCAGATCTAATGTAGCCTGAAATGACAATTGTTGATTAGGATGTGGGAAATGGTAGTACTAATATGGCATTTTCTGACTAGTAGGACCATAGGGATATTGGTAAATGGGAATGGATGATGCCCCTCAGGCTTGTTGATTAGATTGTTGGTTACCATAAGGTCCATTAGGATGTGGGAAACCCGAGGGGTGTGGACCTCCAAAGGGTGGTTATAAAAAAGGTGGTGGTTGTGGTCCTCCAAGTGGTGGACCTCCATAAGGTGGTCCTCTGGGTAGGGTTCCTCCAGGTGGTGGTCCTCCATGAGGTGGGCCTCCAGGTGGTGCTACTTAGTGAGGGGGGCCTCTAGATGGTGGTCCCCTAGATGGTCCACCACGTCCTCTGAATCCTCCAAGTCCTCTAGGTCCTCTCGGAGGTCCTCCAAGTGGGCCTCCATACCATCCAATAGTATTGACAAAAGCTCCTCCACAATATGGGACATTAGGCCAATTCAGTTGTCCCCAAGGTACAAACACATTCCCAAGGTAGGGAATTCTAGGATAAACTCCTGCCAATGGTATTGGTTGATAATATTGTTTAACCATAGGTGGTTTATTTTTGGGATAAGTATATCCCCAAGAAAGTGGATCAAAGACATGTTGGACCTAAGAATATCCCCCTTACGCAGAAGGAAGTGCAACAGTATTGGTATTAGGAGGATGAAATTTCGTTGTTGGTGGTTCAGTAGACAAGTTTTGTAGGATACTAGAAATAGCCCCTCAAGTAGGTAACAAAATTTGTGCTAGGGGTTGTCCCCCAGGTTTAGAAACTATTGGAAAGTTTGAAACAGAAGGGGAATTTTTACTGGGAGAGGGTATTTGGACTGGATTGTGGCTAGGGGTGGGGGTGGAAATCGGATTCTGGGTAACCAAATTTTGAGTTGGTGATTCCATAAGTTGAGCTACATATGGTGACAAAAGGGCACAATACCCCAGTGGGGTGGTTCTTGAAGGATTAGGAAGAGGAGAAATACCTCTCCTTAAATTTTTTGTATTTTTCAAATCTTCTACATGTGCACGTAACTAGCGTGAATGATCGATAGATTCCTAAACAAATCTTCATGTGAAGGAGCATTCTCAAGCATTGTCCTTAAAGGAGAAAGTATATTTGGCTCTGTTGTGGTAGATACATACTCAGTAATGGTCTGCCCTGGAGATGTTCTCCAAAAAGGAGTGTTTGGGCCATAGTATACCTCTATAGTTTCATCAGGTGGGTGATTAATAGTCCAGTTAGATGAGCCGGGTTAACCCTCCATTAGAAAGTGAAAGGTGGTGTCCGTTGTAGGATGAAGTTGGACCAAAGGATTGTTATATACAGAGAAATATTCTCTAGTTTCTGCAGTTGAAGTAGTTTCTATACGAGCATCAATAGAATTTGGTCATTCCATAGTTACACCTTCTTGTCTTTCCATAGGTGGAGGAGAGTTAGGTGGTAAACCCTGCAATCTACGGGAATGACACCTAATAAATTGCTCAACTAGGGTGGCGGCTGAAGTTCTCTATTTTATGTCAAAAAGAGGAAAAACACACAGAAGCAAACCTACACAAGACAAAATTCGCAAGTAGTCTTAAATGATAGGATGAGCTTAAGATAGGTGGTCGCTCACTAGGATTGTCAAGAAGGTGCAATAGTAAAATGCGGCGAGGAGGATCAATCGTCCCTCACCTGAATACCTGAGTACCTAGATGAGATGTGCATAGAAATCTCCCCGAATTTTGTTTTTGGTGTATTGCTCCAAAAAAGATGGTCAAATGGTTTTTCTCAGATGGACAAGGAATCCTAGTAGGGTCTCTCGATATACCCAAGGTATGTGGGAGATTAATCCGTAGTAGTATTGTCTAATGCATAGCCATTCAGAAGGGGCCTTTCAATATATAATCGAGTACATGAAGTACCTTTCTATATACCTCTAGGGTACATGAAATTCCTTTCAATATACCGATGGTATGTGGAAGAACCATGTAGGTCCTCGGTTGCAATGCAGGCAAAGAATGACAACTCCTACGTTTTATGATGCTAGAAAACGTCACTAAACTATCACTCAACTTTCTATACAATTTTAACCTAAAGATACCATTTATTTTATCTGAATGGTTAGTGGATGTTTGTGAGGATTTGTCTCCAATAATGCAAATTTAATCTATATGTAATGCACTTTTTGACTTCAATGAGAACTAACTAGGGAAAGGAAGAGACCATTTTTTATCCTTTCAAAAACACACTAAATCCAATTCCATTTTCAATCAAGTGAAAAGAAAGACTCAATGAAATTTTTTTGTAACGGAAATTCTTTCAAACACAAGTTTTATTCAACAAGCACTCAAAACCTCTAAATTTAAGAAAGAAAACAAAGCCTCTAATGTGCATGCAAACTTAACTTTTCCTATGATGCCAAAAAGATCTATTTGTCCCAATTACTCATGCAAACGAAAAAGAAACTTTCCTAAGCATAAACAACGAGAAATAACAAAATTCTTTTTATATTTTCCAAAAGGTAAAAAACACACAATCTCAAAGAAAACTAACTCAAAAAGAGCCTATACGTTTCTTTTTCAAAAATACAATTTTCAGAGCATGAAACACATAACAAAAAATCCAAAACTGAACGTTTTCCACAATATTTTGTACTAAGGAAGAAGACAAAGGATTTGGAGCTGAGCTCAACAAGTGAGAATCAGGCTCACCAAAACCACCAAACTTAGAACATACAAACTCAAGAAAATCATCCAAAAATTTTTAGAGAATAAAATAATCACAAAAAAGTGCAAAAAACTTTTTTATAGGTGGTCTAAAGGCCTACCTCTGTGCACTGAAATGGGATGCACCAGAGTGCTATAGCTGGGATTGATTGACTTGGTTTGTTGCAGTAAGGCGTCATCGACAATGTACCTAATCTGCAGAAAGGAATTGTCGGCGCTTTATGTAAAGAGGAAAAAGGAGCCCTCAAGGGATCGACGCTCTGTCATCCAAAGGTAATTGCATCGGTGGATCAGTAGATTGAAAAACTAAGGATCTGTAGGAAACCAAAAATGAAATGGATTGGATTGCAAAGAGTGAACACCACTCTCGAAACAAAGGCAATAATTTGAACAACAAGGCAGATTACTTACGTTATCAACTAAAATGACTAAAGGAAGAGAAGATGACCTTCATAGTGAGATGATTACCAAAGCTTGTAGTTCTAACTAGATATGCACCAGATATGACTAGATCTGCCCCATATATGACTATATTAGATGTTCCCTAGTGGAGTCAGCAAGTTTTTTATCAGGAATTATGCAATTGATGCCGACACTGATTTTTCCTCTACCCTGTAAATCACAAATGTAGAACAAAAAAGAACAACGGTATATCCTTTCCTTAAGAACTCAATTTGAAGAACATGAAATAATCCATACCTTAGACCTAAATATCTTTGTCGTTGCTCCAAAATCCCTTGGAATGTTTGATACATATAAAACATATCAAAGGACAAAACACAAGGTAATAGCATCATGATAAATCAATTACTTATATCAGCGATCAAGGAATCTGATAATATTTAATTGAAATTAACAACACATCAAATATAGAAAAGGGGATCACTTTTGTATTAAATAATGAGAGATTAAAGTTACAACCAATCCTTGATGTTTATGGCTTAAACCTCTACAAGAAATCTACAATCATTCACAACTATTAACATCTCTTCACATACAAGACAAATCTACCTTGCCTCTAACTCAAACTTCAATCCAACAACATAAGGATTGTCACATCCCCTCCCATCAATTCGATGCAAGGGAGGAAAAATGACCCAAGATCTTGACTTATTTGTCAATATCAGAATTATCCATTAGTAAGAAATTCGTGAATAGATAAAACCTTACACGTGTAGATCGTTCTTAATAAACACAATGAAATAAACATAATAACACACATGCAGAAGGGAGTACATCAGCCTATTTCTTCTAGGAAAAATAATGAAACCACCATACAATAATCAATCACATTCTCATGTTATGGATAGGCTTCATGTCAATTAGCTTAATACAAGCATATCATTCAATTAACATGAGTAATTAAACATGTAGAACAAAACACAAAATGATCACAATTTAAACCACAGAGAACACTTATCTTTAAGATGAAACTGTCCAAAAACTGGCAATGTGAGAGAAACATTCCACCCGACCATAGATCTATTTCCATCCTATATTCCTTCAGCTGAGAGATCACCCTCGAAATGGGATGTGTATTCACTAAGGAGGAACTAAATATGCTCACTCATAGCCATGGTTTCACTCAACCATTCATGCTAATCCAACACACAGTTGGGTTTATCAAGCATGAAATAACAAAGGAGGAGGATTCTATGCTAGTGAACTCAATCACAGATCTACATACACCTCAAACTAAATTCAAGCAATCCAATCCTCTGTTCCAACATTCACACTTGGATTTCTCACAAATAGGCCATCAAACAACTTAATCCCGTCACTAAGTTTCTGGGCTATAAAAGCTGAGTTTTCCAATGTATTTTGGGGTATTTAATGCTCTCAAATTTTCCCCAAGGTTTATATGTATGGATCCCCCCTTGGATTTCACTCTCAAATACCAATTCTGGGCGTTTTTAGCTCTTCAAAATGTGGGTTCTTGAAAAGTTGCGATTTTGTGTTTTCTTCTCACTGCTAGGAACGTGTAATGGATGGAAACTAAAACTTCCATATTCCATAATGAAATGGGAATGATGAACTGAGCCCATACCCTGCCGACAACCTATGCTTCAATCCCACACCCCCTCACCACTCCCTAGTGGATACACATGGCCCCTTCTCATTAGTAGGTTCCATAGCCAATTTTGGTATTTTATTGCATGATGTTTATTCACATAATTTTTACAATGTTCCATGGCTTAATAGCACATGGGTAACATAATATCTAATACTTTCCTTTTAACTAAAAAATCTAAGCATCCACTAGCGGGGCCTTAGCCTTGAGCTCCATGCTAGGAAAATATACATCACATGTATACACTAAAAAGATAATATATCCTAAGGGTCAAAATGGGGTATTAAAATCCTCTCCACCTTAGAATAACACCATCCTCGGTGTTCCAATACTTAGGAATACATATACGTTTTATACGTTCACATTTTTTTTATTTCAAATTTTGCAGATCTGCCTTGCGTTCTATCATTTACTTTGAACTTTCAGGACCAAGTCCTTTGGCTTTTGCAAGATTCTCATGTTGGTTCTAATTCTTCATCTTGTCCATAAGTATATAAACATTATGGATGCTACCCTCTTGATGTTCCGTTGTTGGGAAGTTACGGAGGCAATGATGTCCTCCACATTTCCAACATTTCACTGGATGCTTCATTTTTACCTTTTCAATTTTCTTTGAGTCTTCATTCTTGGAATGTTTCTTAATGGACCAATTGGATGAATTCCTCATCATTGATCCACTTTCCTTTTCCTTACTGATTTCTCCCATAATTCTTTTTACCTCCCTTTGCAGACAAATAGATTCTTGCAAAACCTTGTGGTTCATCTCATTCTGCCTCTTCTGTATCTTGAGCATCTCTCCAAGATTTTCTTGGGTCTTTAAAATTGTTTGAAGGAGACTTCCAGCCAAGTCCAATAGCCTTTGGTCTGCTTCCATGTTCAATGTGCACAATTGGCTTTCACTTTTATCACCTGTGAAATGCATCATTGTAATTATGTTAGGCCAAGCATAATATAAACATTAAGATCAGTCAATTAATTGCCCAATTAACATGGGTAGCCCAAGTTTTATCCATGAGACTTTCATACTTTTCATGCTTTCCCAAGATGCACATGAGCTCATTCTTGTCCATTCTTTGAAAGGGAATTAACTACTTCAGCATTCACAATTTATTTAAGGCAAATAAACACACTCCACTTTCAGCCATACATGCATTCAACAATAAATGCATCAAATAAAAATAAAAATAAAAAGGAAAGAGAGAGCAGTAAGAGTTTTTCTCCTCTTCTTTTTGTTCCATTCTGGAACCCACACCATGTAACACCCTGGTTTTGACCCCATTGCATTTAAATAAATGATGTAAATAATCGTGGTGTGGAGCTAGGAAAAATCCCCACCATTGATCTAGTGTTATGTTTTGGCAATTAAAGTTGGGCTAATGGTATTTTTTATGCTAGCTAAACATTAAAAAGATGGACATCATGTTAAATTTGCAATTTTAATTAAAAACTCACAGTCGTCTATGTCAACACAGCTAAATGAGATGGGGGAATGATTTTTCCTAAGGATGAGGGAGTGGGGGATTGGAAGAGTGGGAAAAAATTTGAATTGGGAAGAGCATTAATTTTGGAAAAACATTTTTAAATTTTCTTGGGAAAGAAAACACCAAAAACGGTCACCTTTCCCTCATGCAGAAGCATTTCACCTTCCCTCACAATTTTGCAATGGAAAAATGTTTTGGGAAAACCAATTCAGTATTCACGCAGCAACAAGCAAGCAAAAACATTTCTGATTTTAAACTTTTTAGAAATGTTCTCTTGTCTGCCGACCTGAATCCTTCACATTTTGGTTTGTTTCCTATGTGGATTGTTTTCTCTCACGTTTTCCCCTGTCTGTTAGTTGTTTTCCTTAACACGATTTCCATGAATCCGATTTGGTGTCTTTATTTTGAAAGACCAGCAATATTTTTGTTTTGGCATTTGTTTTGCAGCAATCGGTCTGACACCGACAATTTTCATAAATTTGTAAATTTTTGTGTGTGTATGTAATCCCTGACGTCTGCTATGTTTTGATAAATCCCAGGACTGAGATCCCGATATGTGCATCCACGTTTAGCATTGTAATTGATTGAAGGAATGGAAATAGAGTCTATAATTTCTTGGTAAACCTAGTGTGTGAAAGAACCTCACAGATCAATCTAGAAGGTTGGTTTTCTTCTTTCCATGCCTTGAATAGCACTGGAAGGGAAGGCATGGATTGAGGGACTGTGTATTAGATAATGGAATTATTCCTTGTGTTGGGTGTGTAATTGTTTAGAAATCAAGATAGATCCAGTGTGGGTGTTCATAGCGCTAGGGTTGAGCTCACTATCTTAGCATTCAGTCTTTCCACCTCCTTGGAAGCGTGATAAAACCAACTGAAAGGATGGCTTGGCTAGTATCCTGATAAACCCATATGTTGGCTTGGCTGTGTCTCATGTGAATTTGGATAAATGTAAACCACTTCCTGTGTAAGTCTGATAAACCCAATTGTGTTGGCTTGACTGATTTTTATTGTATCCTTGGCTATGGGGAAAGTTTTTTAGTGTTCCTTATTCCTTGGGGAAAATCATGCCCAGCTCGGGGGTGACAATGTTGCTGAGAGATTAAAGAAAACACTAGTCTATGTTTGGGTGGAACATTGCAANTACATTCCATTATGCATCTATTTATACTTATGAATGTTTTATTTATATGCTTAAGTTCAATCCATTTTTTTATTATGTTCATGGGGCTTAGATTTCCTGGGTTGATAGATGTTGTCGCTCCCTCTCTGTAGAGTAAGGGTTGCAGACGTGACATACCACCTTTGTGGTTTTCATGCTCCTAGCCTCTTTCACTTCATCATGAATGCTTGACCACCCCTTCTTGGCTATGACACTTAGTGTCTATGATCTATTCCAGACCTCTCAACCATGGAGCCCCTCCACATGGTTTGTCTACAATTCTTGGATGCTAGGACCCACACAGTCCCACTAGCACCCTCTTCATTACTGCTCATGTTGAGCTCTTTAGGATAGTCACATGTCCACATGCATCCCTAGGATGCCTTCATAGTCCTTGCTCCCAACAATACCTACACTCAAACATTGAATCGATTCACATGTTTAGCTTATTCTCATAGGGTTTATCTCTAAACATGAGTTTATAAAATCATAACCAAATCATATACATATGTATATTCATAAGTAAGAAGCCACAAGATAACCAAATACTTATCTATATTGTATGTTTCCTCTCTGATCCATAGGGTCCTACTTTTCTTTGCAAGCCTTGGGATCACCTATGGACTTGGATGTTAGGTTAGCACACAGGCTACTCCACAACATCAAATAATTAATGTCCAACCAGTACACCTTGACATCGAGGAAGGAAACTTCACCATGACTATTTCTAGTTCAAGGCTCTACTATGGATCCCTAGGAATATAACAACCCTTTCATCAACACCTTCACAACCCTTCATCAAAATCCCTACAACCTCCACAACATTATTTCATACACATCAACCCTTCCACTGCAACCCCTCACAACAACCTTTTACTTTTCTTATTTACTATGCAACACCGAATTGCATCTACTTAGGCTGAAAACACAAATAATATGAGCAAACTCATCAGGTCTATTGCTCTAAAATTGTAACCATATTTCATAACATTCACTATCAAGTATTGAAACACCAGGAATGCATCCACTCCCTAGGGTGTAGTCAATATTGAAAACCCTATCATGACCCGACATTGGGAAAGTGTGCACCCCTTTTTGATGTGAGACATGTAGGCCCTACTCATACTCAAGCAGTTTGTCATAATGGAAATAAAATCAAAACATGCTCTGTATATTGACTCTAACAATTAGACATGCATATTTTTAGCTAGGGTCACATAACACTTATTCATTTGCAGATGTAGTCTTTCTTCATTAGTGAGGAATGCGGGCTCCCTTCTCTGAGTTGACAGTCCCTCAGTTTTCCATCCCAACTTATTTTTACATTCCATATCCCACATATGTCTTACTGACATAGTATTTCCCATCTCACTCATATTGTTTACCAATCATGTAGTCCATATTGGACATTACCAAAATATCCAATGGGTTTTCACCCGAAACCCATTTCCAAGATATGGGATCCTTCCCATGAAGTTTGGCTCTTGTAGTCCATCACACATGGTCTTCCTTCAATATGTATTCCTAGCACACTTATCAAGTATCCAAAAAGTCAACATCATTTAACAATACAATTAAAAACTGATTGTTCCATAACCAATCAATGGCACTAACAATTAAATTCAATATGAATTTGAAACTCTGTCTACTACATAAATTGATTTTCTTAGCAATGAAGCTATCCTCATATTGTTTGTCTCTTGTAAGTGGCACCACTTTTCCCATTATAATTTGATGCTTACTAGCATAACATGAACATCCACTTACAACATGTCCTCCTAACACAATTTTATGCAAGACAATGATGATTAGTAATTATCAGCAAATTACAAGTCCAAATTAACAATCTGTTCTGCACATAAACTATTTTTACAACCATGAGACTCTTCTCATGAGGTTTTGTGCTTTCACATGGTATATTCTAGCCTTTGTTATGGAATTACCCACATTGCCATGCCCAAAACAATATACCTGCAATCTGAACTTCAATAAGCCAAACACTTTGTAAGTCTCTATGCATATAATATTTCATTGCTGAAACAATCACTGAAGCATTTTCATAATTAGAACACTCCAAAATTCAAACACTTCCAACTGTTAACATATCAATATCACCAAACTCATTTACTTCACGTGAATCATAATAATACCAAAATTACAAGGTACAGTTACACCATTTATGCAATTTAAATGAAACTTTTAGATAGTCATTATTTCACAGTCATATCATTTATACAAATTTGACCTTCCACCGAGCATTCTAAAATCCCATCGATCATGACTACCTTCTTCATGGAATTACTATTGTGCATTCATAACAGCCCATTAAATGATCCCAGAATTATCATCAATTCATTGTTTCATTCGTTATTTAGTCATAATAACACACACACCATCCCTATGTATTCATGCAATGCATCACAACATGTGCACCCATACTTATGTATGCATCTTTACAACATCTACTCAAAATTTTCATATGCATCCACTCAATGCATAATCACAAGATTTATAAAATCTCTTAATGCATATTCACTCAATACTACCTTTTATTGATTCATGAATTCTATGTATTCAAACATATTATGGCCTAACCATGACTACCTCTTATAGGATGCATTACTATAATCAAGACCATCAGTCCTCCCTTGTTTTGGTTATTAAGATCATAACAAACATACACAGGGCATGCTATATTTTTATATGAATGTAATCTAAATTTCTAAACAGCCACATGGTATGAGACATCTTGCCTTCACCACTCCATGCTCCACCACACTATGGAAGTATGTCATTCACATGAATTCATTTCAATCCTAAATGCATACCATTATATGATTACTAAATATGGTTCAATGGATTCTTACCCAATCCACTTTTAACACTTATGCAATGATCATAAATAAACCATTACCTATATGGATCCCATTTACACCCTTGATGTTACCAATTTAATTGGTCTCTAATAGAAGATTGCAAAATTCACCCATCAACTTCTTGATCATGGATTTGTTGCCTTATCCTTTTCTTCATAAGGTTGCTGGTCATAGGAAACAACAACATCACATCTTCATCCATGCTCCTATTGTCATTGGTCTTACCACCAATACCATTAGCAATACTGATTATCAACCACAATATTTACCATTAGTGATTCATTGCATATATAAAATCCCACTACTTTTACCAATATGTAATATCATATGCATGCAAAAACATATTCGCATGCACTGTGCATTTTTTATGAATATTCCAACTAGTACATATTCATTCCATCCATCTAGTCTATGCATTTTCAGCATTCCCATGCCATAATTTTATGTACACAAAGCTTATAAAATATAAATATCATTAGCAACATAGGGTTTAAGGGATTTTCCCTTTGCAATCCATTATCTTTGCATGAAATTTCCTCTTCCACATCATAGTTGGTTTGATTTCATGGCCTCTCATTCAAAATATCGTGATTCTCCATTGTTTTCTGCTGGTTAAGCTTTCCAATTCCTATCCACATGCTCCATTCTGGCTTTGGGTGTGAAAATTACACTACTTCTAAAATGACAATTTTCACCAAATTTATCCACTTTTACACACAACTATATTCTGGAATGCTGCCTTTTAAGGTGACTATGATTCTGCAAAATGTGTTGATAAACCAAATTGTTAGCTGCATAATCATTCACATGAATTCATAATTACTTACCTTCATTTGGAAAAAATATCATATTGACAACTTTGTCAAAACACATAATTTTCTTTCACAAAGAACGACTGTCTCAACGGGACCATGGGGGTCAAGGGGGCTCACCCCCTTGTGGCTTCCACATGCCACTTCCAAGCGGGTCGAGGGCAGTGCCCTCATTTTTTTTTTGTAAATATTTTGATTTCGTGCAATCTGGTGCATAATCATACTCACATTTCTCATCTTTTCGTCCCCTGAAATCCCACTAAAAATCCGACTGAAAATCCCTGTCAAAACTCTGTTTCAGCAAAATTTCAATTTTCTTCTGACAGGCCAGCTCCTTCCTCATTATCCACCCACCTTTGTGGCTCCTTCCCTATATTCTATCCGCTGCTCATTGGATCGAATCACCCGACACTTGTTGGCTCCATCTTCATCTTTCTTCTGCCGCCATC
>LPNX010207104.1:0-26435 GCA_001517045.1 Pseudotsuga menziesii | reverse complement strand
CTTGTTTACATTATTAATCCTCCCGATCGGAACATCAGGGCATGACCACATGACTCAAATACATAATAGAAACATCCCAGAATAAACATCGGGTTACAATACATAGAATACATAGAAGAATACATTTCAAAGTTACATATACATCAACAATCCCATCGGTTCGATCTTTGATTTTCTTCTGCTGCATAGCAGCTCATTTCCCCAAATTCCTTCCACAACTGTGGCCTCGATCTTCTTTTTCCTACCATCGCTAACACTTAGAATTTTTTTTTTATCTTCAGTGGAAAAAGTATTGACATTCACCTGTCGTTGTGGCTCGAAGCCCGACTTCCTCCTGTTGTTGCAGCTTAGAGCCCAACTTTCTCCCATTGTTGAGGCTTGAAGCCTAACTTCATCCCACCATTGTGGCTCGATTCTTAGCTTCCACCCATCGTTCATCAACTCTTCTCAGCCGACATGGAAGAACTTTCACACTTAGAAAAATTTGTGGACTTTTCTCGTCAGCTCACTTCTGAGTTCCTGGCTGTTGTTGCGGTTGACCCTTAAATATCACAGTCGCCACTACCGCGCATCGGACCAAACATCAATACTTTCCTGCCATGCCGGCAAGAAGGAAAGCTATTAGCCTCCATTGCGGCTCCTCTTCAGCCACCCCAACCGCTACAACAGCTCGACTTTAGATTTCTCATCCACTAAAGAGATTTTTAATACTTAGAATAATTTTAATATTTTTCTTTGTCTGCTACTATGAGCTTCTTCCTACTGAGGCACTTAGGTCGATCCTGCCTCTGTAATCTTTTTTAACTTGGCCCATTAAGGCCCAAAGTTGTAACCTTGGGCTCTGATACCACTATGTCATGTCCCCTTCTATCAATTTGATGCAAGGGAGTAAAAATGACCAAAGATATGGACTTATTTGTCAATATCAGACTTATTCATTAGTAAGAAATTCATGGATAGATAAAATATTACGCGTGCAGATCATTCTTAATAAACACAACAAAATAAACATAATAACACACACGTAGAAGGGACTACATCAGCATATTTATTCCAAGAAAAATAATGAAACCACCATACAATAAGCAATCCCATTCTCATGCTATGCATAGGATTCATGTCAACTAGCTTAAGGCAATCATATCATTCAATTAACATGAGTAATTAAACATGCAGAACAGAACACAAAATGATTGCAATTTAAACCACAAAGAATACTTATCTTTAAGATGAAATTGTCCAAAAACTAGCTATGTGAGAGCAATGTTTCACCCAACCATAGATCTATGTTAAGGCTATATTCCTTCAGCTGAGAGATCACCCCCAAGCTGGAATGTGTATCCACTAAGGAGGAACTAAATAGGCTCACTCACAGCTATGGTTTCACTCAACAAGTCATGCTAAGCCAACACACAGTTGGGTTTATCAAGCATGCAATAACAAAGGAGGAGGATTCTACGCCAATGAACTCAATCATAGAGCTACAAACATCTCAAGCTAAATTCAAGCAATCCAATCCTCTCTTCCAACATTCACAGTTGGATTTCTCACAAATATTCCATCAAACAACTTAATCCCGTCATTGGGGTTTTGGGCTATAAAATATGGGTTTTCCAATGGATTTTGGGGTATTTAATACTCTCAAATTCCCCCCAAGGTTGGTATCTATGGATCCCCCCTTGGATTTCATTGTCAAATACCAATTCTGGGCATTTTTGGGTCTTCAAAATGTGGGTTCTTGAAAAATTATGATTTTGGGTTTTCTTCTCACTGTTGGGCACGTGTAATGGATGGAAATTGAAACTTCCATCTTCCACAATGAAATGGGAATGATGAACCAATTCCATACCCTTCCAGAAACCTATGGTCCAATCCCACACCCCCTCACCACTCCCTACTGGATACACATGGCCCCTCTTCATTAGTTGCTTCCATAGCTAGTTTGGGTATTTTATTGCATGATGTTTATTTACATCATTTTTACAATGTTCCATTGCTTAATAGCACATGGGTAACATAATATCTAATACTTTCCTTTAACTAAAAAAACTAAGCATCCACTAGTGGGGCCTTGGCCTTGAGCTCCACGCTAGGAAAATATACATAACATGTATACAATAAAAAGCTAATATATCCTAAGGGTCAAAATGGGGTATTAAAAGGATGTTTTATTTTGGCCTCCTCCACTCACATCATGAAGGCTTCAATTATAGGCCCAATACACATGATATTGTCTTGGGGAATGGATAGGATGTGATCCCATCAGTTGAGGGAGGCAAATACCACATCTTCCAAGAAAATAGGAACTCACTCCACGAAGGCTCCCGCAAGGAAGCTTCAAGAACCTTATTTTTTCCCCTTTTTGTACTATCGGTGCACCTAGAAAAAAGGGTAAAGGCGCTGACCTAATTTTTTTTCCAAAGAAAGGGTAGACTGACTCCTATTGCTCCATTGTGAGAAGCACCCTCAGCACTCTATGAAAACAGGAGAAAGGCCCTGTCCTACCAAAAAATGGAAAAATGCTAACTAAGGTGTCTCAGGTTAGGATCTTTGAAAGGATAACATGTAATGTTAAATTTCTAGGTGCAGCAAGTTGTAGAACTGAAGTTGTGTCATCTGTCTCAAGGAGATAATAGCAATTAGGCTCCTCGACAATGATGCCAAGATGTTAGCACCTTGTAAATTTCCAGTGGCTGCTACAGGAAATCACAGGGGTAACCATTTGAACCAGCTTTAGACTGTATTCTAGCCAATACGGCCAGAGAGGGATCTCTCTTGTCACAGAGGAAAGAAACTCATATATATAAATCTTTCGACAGCTCGTAGAAGGATAGATTTCTATTGGTAACAAGGCGTTGGTAGATTTAAAAAATGGTAGAACAGAAATACAAGAAGATCATTGGGAAATGGAGTCAAATATTGAATCAATCAAGGGTATTTTCAGGGTCTACAGGGTCTAGTCATGTTTTTGGGCTTTGTTCTCATATTTTTCTTATCCACTAGTTGTACTTTCATCTTTGGGATGAGGTCGATCCCACACACTAGTTCCCTTAAAAATCTTAGCACTGGTGTGAGCCAGGCGCTAACAAGAGGGCTCCTCCCTATTTATATTAATAAAGTGACTAACCAAATACATAACTAAGTCCAACTTGTCTCCCTAACAGGGCCAAATTCTCCTAGAGAGAATCCAAATACACATTACATGATATTACAGTGAGAACTATTTCCTTGACTTACAACGAAGGTTGTGCCTCAAGGTATAGACACAATTAAGACATCCTGAAAGGAGGTCAACACATCTCCAATGGGGGTACAACAACATACAATGATAATATACATAAGAATATGTTCTGAAGTTACAAATACATCAACACTCCCTCTTAACTAGGAAGGTATTCTCACTCTTCCATAGTCATTAACACATCTAGTCAAGTCTTGATCGTGAAGTCATCATCAAGAAGTCATAGAGTCATCATCATAGCTGCTGCCATCATAATCTTATTATTAATCATCGAATGGTACTATATCTGATCAGAAATTTCTACATAGAAAACCCTCTTTCATGATGGGTGTAGGCCTAGGCCTCAACCAGGTCTTCATCACATCTTTAAAATCCATAACGTAGGAACTATACATGACCTTATTTACATTTCCACGACAATAACCTATGTCTTCTGCCTTCATCTCGTCATATCCATATCATCTCTTTTGTCCTGCATAAAAAAAAATAGAGCACACAAAGAATCCATGGTAAACCTATGTTATACCAGTAAAGGAGAACCACCTAGGTGCACCACACGTGCATCATGACCTAATCATCTAAAAATGGGAACACACACACACACACACACATATGTAAGAACTGATTACGACCAAGAAACCTGCTACATCAACATTTTTATGTTTTAGGTCAACATCAAGGACTTATTACATCTGAACAACCTGTGCCTAGGATATTTTTGAGTTAGACAACCTTCGTGGCATATTACATCTAAGTTTCCCGCATACCATTGTAACACCCCGTTTTTTACCCCATGGTATTGAAATTGTACATGATGTGAATATTGTATTTGAATCATGGCAAGGAGCTCAAGGCTAAGGCCCTGCTATTGATTTGGTATTTTGTGTATTGACTATCAGGGTTGATGCCGATGGTTATAGTATTGGTTAGGAATAGTATATTTTTTGATATCATGTAAATACACAATTTAATAAAATACCATGACTAGATATCCACTGCAACGTAAGAGATGGGGGAATGATTCCATGAGGAACATGGAAGGGGATTTGTCCAATCCTTTGAACCAATAGGGTGATACATGATGTCATTGGGATAACCCTCAAGTTCTCAACTACCCTTTTTGTCCTCTGTACTCAATCATTCAATCCTTCTAGAAGGTGGTTGAGGCAGTTAATGCCTTGGGAAGAGAAAGGAATGGCATTCAAATTTTGTGTCTGAGAAAGCCTGCAACCTAGTAACCTATAGACTGAGAAAAATTTCAACCCACGGTCTGGGAAATAGGTGCCTTTCTTTTGAAGCAAGTAAAGGTGAGGTTGCATGACCATCCCTTCATTTCTGGAGTCAGCTTGCATGTTTTGGTCATTCTCGATCGCATTCAACTCATCAAGTGGTTGATTCTTTTTCGGTGTGATAAATTGTTCATGGTTTGAAGACACATTCTATAGTTTTTCTCTATGTTACAGAGTGGTATGAGACCCTAGTATTTTGTGCACAAGCGAACCCTATGTTTCTATGTCTCCTTCCGGTTGCTTTTATGTTTGCACTGGTTTGGGTCTAAACTGTATGCAACACATAGGAGTGGAAGAGATGTCGAATGGGATTGATAAACCTAGTGAAGAGAGGAGCCTCACAAAAATATAAGAGTGAGTGGTGAATATTCTCTGCACATCCTAAAGAGCACTGGAAGGGAAGGTATATCCTGAAAGACTATGGAGCAAAGAAGGGGATACTTCCTTGTGTTGGGGTAATGGGGATTCCAAGACATGTAGATCTTGTGGAGGTGTCCCTAGCTCTCAAATGAGACACTAGCTTAGCAATTCTTCCTTTCCACTTCCTTAGCAGCCTGATAAACCCAAATGCATATTGGCTTGTGTTGTCCGCCGATTGCACACCAGCAGCAAAAATATTCCGAAAGCTGTCTCCTCACTTGAGAAAGTGGGAGAGGTGTGACCTTGGGGGCAAGCACTAAGCTAGGTACTGTCACCTACTCCTAGCTCCTCCCTTTAGGCTAACTCCTAACGAAGCCAAGGGGGGTAGTCCCTACAAAAGAGTTTCTATGGCTCTTAAGTTGTTAAAGTGTTTTGATTAGTTGCGGATGCGGATGGGTGTTATTTAGGACTTATTATGATTTGAAGTGTTTGTTTATTATGAATATGACAATAAATCAAAAGCAATCCATGTTGCTAACAAGAGATTACAAAGATAAGAAAAAATTCTAGACTTTAATAGTGCATTCAGAGAAAGAAATTATGATAAACCATAGACCATTGATCAAATAATATGATTATGCAAATTAAAAAGGACCACTGCCTTATGGAGTCAATGAAGCTGAAATGTGCCAGAGAATTAAACACAAGTCTAGAAATCAAGCTAGTGAATGTTAGGTGATGCGAGTGCTCTTGGTAGATTTTACGAGTTTTTTGTTTGTGATCTTCACTTATGGTGGCTGGATGTCCTAACCGGTAATACCTTCAGTGGCTCCGTTCGAAGACATGACGGACCTGTTTGGGGTCAAAGGTAAGTGTTCAATAACTTAACTACCAGTACCCATATTAGGTAGCCCGGTGCCCACACTTGGAATTTTCCCACATGCCTCGGTATTTATCGAACAATGCCGGTGCGTTGGTTATGGGGAAAAGTTTTAGTTAAGTTCCTCTTGTGGGGTTTAAAGATCCAATGTCGTTTCTGGGTATTCTAATCGAAGATCGGTCAGAGCGTACTCCGGCAAAGGGGGAAGGGGGTTAATTAATTAAAGGGATGTGAGTTGCTAATTTTATTAAGTTAATTAATTAAAACTCTCCGACAGAGAGCGCTCTTGACCTCGTCTTATGACAGTGGTTCAAGAGACTTAGTTAATCTATCTGTTTGATGCAAGGATATGCAGTGGGAATGCTCTCCGATAGAGAGTGCTCTTGACTTGGATTACGGCAAGTTCAAGAGACTTTCAATATTAATTGATTAACTTATTAAACAATGAAAAGACAACTCTCCGATAGAGAGGACTCTTCATCTACCTTATGGTGTGATTCAAGAGATTTGCATAGTTGATTTACTTAGAATGGTAGACAATTTAAAACAGAGTAATCAAATTAATTAATGATCTAGAAGTGATGAATCAACAATTAGTGATCTAAGCATGAGATATAATCAATGATGAAAACAAGCACTAATCTAAGCATACACACAACACAAGCCTCCCCAAATGGGGGAGGATGAGAGTGGGGACTTAAAAACCCCACTCAAACACAATATTTTTTATTAAACTTTATACAAAGTGCCTTAAGGATTTTAATCCTTGAAAGGACTTTTCAAATGAAAGCAAAATAACTCTACTTAATATTAGGACTTGTGTAAAAAGGAGAGTACTTTTACTTTTACTTTTAACTTTTCTCAATACTTTTCAAAAAAAGGGAAGAGGAAGTTTGAAAGAGAGAGAAAGAGCAAAGTGAAAAGAGGGCTGAAACAAAGGAAGATGAGGGAAAGAAGGCAAGAAAATGAAATGAGGATCAAAACCAAAGAAGGGGAAAAAAGGGGCAGCCAACTATGAAGCTAAAGGAAGACAAAAATTTAAGAAAACAGGACAGTGAAAGAGAAAACAAATGGCTGTCATAAAAAATGAAAAATAGGACAGCGAACAAAAAGTGGACAAAAAGGCCACAAACAAGGTTGAAGAGGGCCCAAAAACTAAGGCAAAAAAGGGGCAAAAAGGAAGGAAAACTAGGGCATGCTAGGGCTGTCCAAAATGGAGAAAAGGGGGCTGTAAAACAGTAAAAAAAAGGGCAACGAACAGTCAAAAGAGGGCTGTCCACAAGGAGGAAAAAGAGGGCTGTCCAAAGCATGAAAAAAGGGGTGAAAATTAGGTAAAACGAGGGTTGTCCAAAGAGAAGAAAGAGGGCTGCAAAACTGAGTGAAAAGAGGGAAGCGAAGAGTAAAAAGAGGGCTGTCCACAAGGAGGAAAAAGAGTGCTGCGAAAAGGAATGATGAAAGGCGAGCCAAACAAGGCAAAGAAAGGGAAGCCAAAGGATGGAAAGAAGTAAAGTAGGGCTTCCTAAGTAACCGGTAACCAAAAGAATTTGAAATTATGGATGGAACCCAAGAGAGAGAGCTAGACTCCCAGCTTTCTTTTTGTATTTTGGAGAAGAATATCTTTGTAGGTCCTACAATGAAAGTGTTAGATTAAAAAGGTTGCTTGAAGCCTGGGATAGAAGCAGCTGAGCTCACACCCTTCTTCAACCTGTGAAGCCTGAAAAAACACTACAACTCAACACGAAACGTGAGATCAAAATACATGCTAGTATGCTAAGAAAATTGAATCATGATCAACATTACGTATATACTGATTACTCATGTCCATCAAAATACTAATCTACTTCGCATAAACAATCAAGTTGAACTACAAATGATTGTTCTACTGTGCCAACAATGGCCCTCTTGAGCTAACAAATAAACAATTTAATCTCACATAAGCATTAAAGAAAATAGGGGTTAGAGACAATATCACCTCAACCAATTGCAAAAAACTACCACATCCAAGAGCTCATGGACCTCCAAAGTCTGATCTTTATTAACAAATTAAAGAAAATGCTTGATACAATTTCTCAGAGTAACTCTGCTACAAAAGTCCATCCTAATAGAGCTGAAAGAGCCTCTTTTTAACAAATGAGAGAGTGCTAAAACCCTAAAACCAAAAGACCAACCCTAACCAGCTTAGCCACCTAACAAAGAGCCCAGACCTAAATTGGAGAATTGAGAGTGAGGGGAGGCCTCCACCCAGGCAAGGTGCCCCCACTCCAAACCTGTGCACTGAAAACAAGCCAAGGATGAGGCCACATGTGTGAGTTTGGATGTAGGTAAGCTCATCCTTTAGGTCTGGCAGGAGCTTGAGCTAGGTTTGGGAAGCCCACTGATGGTGTAAGCTTCAGTCTTCACCTCAATCAAATCACTGGACCAATGAGAGCTCTCCATCTCATCTTTAGCTGGAGATGACATGTCTAATAACTGATAATAATTTAATTGCTCTCTTAATGATGACTGAAGATGAGTTATGATAACTCCAATCATCATAAGTGTTCCATGAGATTTCATTTAGCCTTTTATTTTATTAAATTTGATTTAATTTGGTGAGTTTTAGTTTTCTCCAAAATAATCATTTTTTTTGAATAAAAATCAATTTTTAATAAAAATCATTTTTTTACTAAAAAATATTTTTTACTCAAAACTGACTTTTTTGAGTAAAAAGGCATTATGTGTCCAATTGCTGATCTGAAAGTTGGTTCTGACTGGCTGGATGATCAAGAATGATTTTTTGGCTTAAGGTTAGAGCTTTCAATCACTGAATTCTGAGTCCGGATCACGAATGGGTTTTTTCCATTTAATTTATGGAAAAATTAACCCAAAAAACTTAGGAAAAGTAATTAAAAATTAAAAAATATTTTTTCACTGTTCGAAAAAGATTTTTTCGAATTTTTTTTATGTGTCCAGATGACTTAGGACATGACCATGATCTATCTAAATAATGTCTAGTAGGCTTATAACACTCAGTTGGGCTCTAATAACCCCCCAAGGCCCAGAATTCAACATCGGGCATTCCAGCTTTGGAGGAAGCGGGAGAAAACCTCGTCAATTATACTCGGCTAAAGGCAAAGCATAATTGTCAGGGGCAAAAAACTCCTTGGAATTCCCTATTTGAGATTCTGCGTCTTAGGAGACTGAACCACTCAAAAATATCCTACTAGCACATTTTATTACAAACCCCGCAGGGCCATGGTCAAAATTATTCAAATAAAAAAGTGACTAGCCAATATTGGCTAGACAAGCAGACGGATCAACTGATACACTGGAATCAGACTTTGAACAAGTCTATCAACTGGCGGCTCCTCAAGTAACCCAACTATGGTACAGAAAAGCTGGTAACATCTGGCTCCGACTGTGGGACAGGTACTTGCTTGATCTATTGATCAAAAAGAGTGCCTGAGAATCCAGGAATCTCTGGTACCTGCATGTAAACAGAAGTGTCTGAGTTCCATGTATATGATAAAAGTATGCCATGATGAAATACCAAACAATATTTTTTTCTTTTTTTGAAAATAAAGTACATGGAAATAAACTTCTTCTTTTTCGGCATATATAGAATGAAATATGATACAAATGCTAGTATACAAAAGAAAGAGCTTTAATGCAACATTCTACGAAGTTATGATTCATAACATATGATACAAAAGTAAAGTACATAGAAATACAACAAGGATAGGTTTAGAAAAGTCCTGTGATGACCCCTTGGTCATCTTGGAGGTTGTTTCGATAGAAAGGCTTCAAGTGTTGGCCATTCATGGGCAGGTTTAAAATTTCTCCGTCTATAGTGTTAAGGAAAAAAGAATTGGTGCCAGCCGTGTCGCGGATGATAAATGGGCCTTTCCAAAGGCAGTCAAATTTCCCATGCTTTCCAGGCTTCTCCCTTCTCTTATCCCATAAGAGAACAGTATCTCTGATTTGGAAAGCTCTTGGCCTGGCTGACTTATCAAAAGTGCCCTTCATACTTTCTTGATGTCTTAGTGACTTATCAAGGGAAGCTCTTCAGGATTCATCCAATTCTACAATCTGGTTTATTCTCTGCTCCATTTCTGCCTATTCGGTGCCATACTCACTTAGCATCCTGAAGATCGGAATCTGCATACTAATCGGAAGGGTGGCTATGATTCCATACACCAATTCAAAAGGTGATTTACCAGTTGAGTTATTCTTAGTGATTCTATCTTCCCACACAGCATTCTTAATTTTACTATCCCATGATCTCTTATTATCCCCCACAGTCTTCTTGAGGATTGACATTAAATTTTTATTGGTGGACTTAGCAAGTCCATTGCCCTGTGGGTAATAATCGGATGAGTGGGATAGGATAATGCCATACTTAAAACATATGTCATTCATTTTTTTGGAACTGAAGGATTTGGCATTATCGGTTGTTTTTTTTAAGGGAGTCCCGAATCTGGTGATGATTCTTTCCTCGATGAAGTCTATAACAACCTTCTCAGTGGCAGTCTTAGTGGGTATAGCCTCTACCCACTTGGTAAAGTAATCTGTTGCTGTGAGAATCCAACAAAATCCATTGCTAGAATTATCCTTGAATTTTCCAATAAAATCAAGCCCCCATTGCTGAAAAGGGGCAAGGACAACAACCGGAGTAAGGGGAAGAGCTGCCAACTTCTGCTTCCTAGTGAACAGCTGGCACTCTTGGAAACACTTGGTATGCTTGTGAGCATCTGCAAAAATGGTTGGCCAATAGTAACCAGCTCTCAAGATTTTGTGGGTAGTTGTATTTGCTGCATAGTGGCCTCCACAAAATCCTGAGTGAAATTCTTCTAAAATCTTCTTATAATCCTGCTCGTTGATGCACCTAAGTATAATACCATCTGGGTTCCTCCAACCTAGACCCTCTTGGGTAAGGCAATACCTAGTGGTCTTAAGTCTCAAAGCCCTATGCTTGTGTCCTTTGAGGTGATCAGGGCAAGTGAGATGGAGAAGAAAGAAAATGATGTCTGAATACCAATGGTTGTCAAGGTTTTGAAGGGCAGGAGTCATGGTAGGCTGAGGGATGTCATTTTCTGCAATCATCTCAATGGCTTCTTCATTCTTCTGAGTAAGCATTCTTTCCAGGCCTTGTCCCTTGATCAACTTAGCGGGATTTATTTCCAAGTCATACCCCTGGATCTTGGACACCCATGTTCCCCTTATTCCTAAACAATCCTTTTGAGAAAGGATATCCTTAACTGCAGTGTGGGGAACATATCCGATAACTTTGGAATACCCGATATAAGTCCTGAAGTGTTTTAAAGATTTGACTAAGGCATAAGCTTGCTTCTCCATGATGGTATACTTTAGCTCAGAATTATGCAAGGCTCTACTCATGAATGCTATAGGTTTCTCAAACCCTTCAATGTTCTTTTGGAGCAACACACCTGCAATAGTGTCTTCAGAAGCGAATGAAAAGATCATAAAATCCTTCACGTAATCAAGGTTGACTAGGACAGGAGACCTGGTAATGGCATTCTTTATCGACTCAAAGGCTTTCCTTCCTTTAGTGGTCCACACAAACTTGGCATTTTTCTTGAGTAGGGCCTGCATAGGTTTCATTAATTCAGCCAAGTTTGGAATGAATATTCTGATGAAATTGATATGACCATTGAAGGACTGAAGGGATTTAACATTCTTAGGGAGAGGAATCTTTTTTATGGCATCTACTCTTTCAGTATCAATTTTGACACCGTCTTTATTGATGATATGTCCTAAGAGTTTTCCCTCTTCTATTCCCAACACCGACTTAGCCGGATTTAGAGAAATACCATACTTCCTACACCTCTCAAAAATCTGCCTGAGATGACCAACATGGCTGGATATTTCCTTTGAAAAAATAGTGAGATCATCTTGATAGATCTCAATGAATTTGCCAATCAACTCCTTGAAAGCATAATACATGGCCCTTTGGAAAGTAGCTCCTGCGTTTAAAAGGCCAAAGGGCATTCTCAGATACTCAAAAATGCCCCAAGGAGTTGTGAAGGTGGTCTTATGCCTATCCTCGTCTTGAATGACTACTTGATTATAACCCGAAAAACCATCCAGCATCGACATCATGCTTGATCCAGTGACCCGTTGGAGGAGGGTCTCCATGTTGGGGAGGGGGTAATTGTCCTTCTGACATGCTATGTTTAGATTCCTGAAATCTATACATATTCTAATGCTTCCATTCTTCTTCCTTACAACTACTAAGTTAGAGCACCACGTGGAATGTCTAGTGGGAGCTATTATTCCTGCTGCTAACTTTTCTCTAACTCCTTCTTGATGGTTGGTGCTAACTTAGGATTTATTTGCCTCAGTTTTTGTCTGAAAGGCTTGCCTTTTTGACATTCTGGCTTTAGGGGAATAGTATGATGAAATACATCTTCCCTATAAGCTTTGAGCTCGTCATAAGTAAAGGTAAATACATCCCTATACTCTTTGACCAATTTTATGAGGCTATTCCTTTCTTTCTTGGAAGTACCTTTTCCAATTTTTATAATTTTGGGTTCTGTTTCCGTCCCAATGTTGACTTCAATGTAATCTCCTGGTTTCATCTGCTCAACATTGCTTTTTCTTCTGTCCTGTCTGTCATAGATGTTTTCTAAGGCAACTAGACCACGTGGGACAGGATTGTTAAATTGGTCACCTTCTCCATAATATTCTTTGTTTTCTTCCTGATCATTTACTTTAAAGTTAAGGAATTCATCGACATTACGAATGAATCTCAAAATCTTTTCATCGTCTTTGAAGACCTGCCAATGTTCAACATTATCAGAAATAGAAGGTCTAAAGTTAATCTCTAAAGGACAATTCCCCTCTAACATCTCATCCGATGGCTGAAGAGTTCACGCTGAAACCGCAAGTTTGTCAGAGGCACTATTCTGATCTCTAGGGACTGCTTCTATGTTAAGGGCGTTAAAGAATTCCATTGTATCCTAGATTGCATTTCTATATTTTTTAAGTCTTTGACACTTACATGCAAAATGACCCTTAACTTGTTGGATGATTAAATCAGAGTCCCCTTTAATATCAAGCAACTTAATCCCCATGTCCTTGGCAATCTCAATGCCTAGTAGAAGTGCCTCATACTCTGCCACATTGTTAGTTGCTTCGAACTCCAATATGAAAGCAAAGTTGAAAACCTTACCCTCTGGTGAGACAATGACAACACCAGCCCCCTTGCCCATTTTAGAGTAAGCACCATCAAAATTCATTCTCCACAACTCGCTAAGCTTCTCAGTCTTTATTTATTCTTGGATGGGTTCCAAGAAGGTGGAGTTGATTTGATAGGAACCATTTTCATCAGTGTGGTAAGCATACTCATTTAATAGTCTTTGAGGGTTTTCAACATGGTGTCTTTTTTCCTTTTCAGAATACAACTTAACAAGTGAAAATTCTAACGCTGGAATGGTAGCATAGGTCCAATCCATCTGGATTGATCCTCCCAAAGTGGCACCCCATTTCCTAGAAAGCAACATACCCCATTTGTCTGGAACATCAATAACCAAGATGTCCATTGTGATCTGGATATCCAGTTACTTGGCCAATCTGACTAGCTGGTTCTCAATCATCCCTTCGACCTTGACCGGTCTAGAGTCCATGGCACACACGTTCTGGTAAGGTCTCGTGGTCCTTAGTTCAAGCTGTTGCATGAATTTTTTGGTCATGATGCTGGAACTAGATCCTGAGTCTAACATACAATTATGTAGAAGAAGATCACCCATCATCAATGATACGTAGAAAGGGGGATGATCTTCTTTTCTTGGGTCCCTAGTATGTATAACTATAGGAGGATCAGCAAAGACATTATTCGAAGTCTGCTCCACGGTATCAGAAAAAGTGACTTTCTTAGGGGTAATAGGTTTTAAAGGACTTGAAGAACTTTCTTCAGCTTGAGGATCAACATTACTCTAAGGCTCTAAGATTTTCAAAAGTTTCTCTCTTTGGATAGGGATTTTGCATAATTCAAGGACCGGAACAGGGACTTTTGTATTCACTAACCAATTACCTAAGTCAAAACTTAAATCAATAATTTATTTTGTTTCAACTTCTTTGGGAGGATTAGGAGTTGTTACCTTGGGAATATTCTGTGTAGAAGAACCCTTTTTTTGATAAGTTATCCCTTTGAATTTCTGGGTATTTTTGATCTGCTTGGCTAAAGGCATCTCTCCATAGTACTGAGTCAGGTTGTCAACTTTCTTTTCATAACAATTGGCCTTTGGCCAATTTCCTATGGGGATGTTGGGGATGTCATCTATGTTATTGATAAATTCAGTCTCACTTGTCGACGTACTCGGACCGCAACCTTTAGGGTGACCATGCTCCTGAACATAGCATGCATAGTGGTAGCCAGATTCCTCATGGAAATCTCTGCATGCTCTGCAAAATGGTTTATACTGCTCAACCATGTTAGCGGCCTCTAGCTGATGGGGAGGCCTCTGATCAGGGTTGGGAGGATTTCTTTGCCAAGTTGGCTTAGTAGGAAAGGTTCTGGGAGTGGACTGAGTTTGAGTTCTTTCCATTTTGATCACCCTATTTTGAATTTCTTTTAACTGTGCTAAATGTTTCTGCTCTGCCTCCTCCATATTTTTATTCATCTCCATCATTTGTTTTTCATAGGCATCCTTCATAGCTGATAAAGGATCCTTGTCTTTTGGTTCACTAATTTTCAATGAAGTTGAAGACCTTGAATAACCATGGAGTTTAGATTCACCAGATGACTGCATGTTTAGATCAATATTGATTTCCATCTCCTGATCCTGGAGCAAGTTAGCAGGCTCCTTATCTCTGATCTGGTACTGCATTTTGCCACTAAGTGCCTCAATGTAATAGACCAAGATGGTTGGTTTAGTTGGGGCATACTCAGTAGGGATGGCATTTGACAATTCCGTGAACCTAGTATTGAACTCGTCCATTGTTTCTGTTTCTTTCTTCTTTATGTTGGTCAAGGACGCAAGTTGATGCCAAGGTTCTTTATTTTCACCGAACTTGTTGGTGAAATAAGTTTTGAAAGCTGCTAGACTATTAAAGGAATTGTCTGGTAAATTACTATACCAGTTGCCTGCCTTTCCATCCAGAGATAGAGCAAATAAATTCATATACACGTCATCATGTTGGATGACCGGGTCATTTATATAAGCATTGATACACCTAGAAAATTTACTAAGGTGCATGGCAGAGGTAATGGCATCAGTGCCTGTATACATCGGGAGCTTCTCGACAGCTTTGTCTGGAAGATAGTGGGGTTGACCTACTATTTGAGAAAAGTCAAGCTGAGTAAAATACTCGCCCATTATGTCAGAAACAGTGGTATTAGTGTTTTCAGGAAATAAAAAGTGGATGTCTGAAACAGACTCAGATCCAAGTTCTGCAAGGATCCTGCGAGAAGATAGTTTGTTCAATCTCCTCCTTAAGACATTTTCGGGGTCAGGGATGAAATCGAGCAAACCTACAGAGTTTCTTCTAGTAGAATACCTTGAGGTGTTAACTGACAGTGGAGTCGCCAGGTGGACTTAAGTCTAAATTTAGAGAGTGATTGGACTAAAATCTACCAAAAAGGATAAAAAGGTAAAAAACTAAAAGAAACAAAGGTCGTCCAGGAACAAAAAGATTTGTCCCCGGAAACGGCGCCAAAAGATGTTGTCCGCCGATTGCACACCAGCAGCAAAAATCTTCCGAAAGCTGTCTCCTCACTTGAGAAAGTGGGAGAGGTGTGACCTTGGGGGCAAGCACAGGGCTAGGTACTATCACCTACTCCTAGCTCCTCCGTTTAGGCTAACTCCTAACGAAGCCAAGGGGGGTAGTCCCTACAAAAGAGTTTCTATGGCTCTTAAGTTGTTAAAGTGTTTTGATTAGTTGCGGATGCGGATGGGTGTTATTTAGGATTTATTATGATTTGAAGTGTTTGTTTATTATGAATATGAAAATAAATTAAAAGCAATCCATGTTGCTAACAAGAGATTACAAAGATAAGAAAAAATTCTAGACTTTAATAGTGCATTCAGAGAAAGAAATTATGATAAACCATAGACCATTGATCAAATAATATGATTATGCAAATTAAAAAGGACCAGTGCCTTATGGAGTGAATGAAGCTGAAATGCACCAGAGAATTAAACACAAGTCTAGAAATCATGCTAGTGAATTTTAGGTGATGCGAGTGCTCTTGGTAGATTTTACGAGTTTTTTGTTTGTGATCTTCACTTATGGTGGCTGGATGTCCTAACCGGTAATACCTTCAGTGGCTCCGTTCGAAGACATGACGGACCTGTCTGGGGTCAAAGGTAAGTGTTCAATAACTTAACTACCAGTGCCCATATTAGGTAGCCCAGTGCCCACACTTGGAATTTTCCCACATGCCTCGGTATTTATCGAACAACGCCGGTGCGTTGGTTATGGGGAAAAGTTTTAGTTAAGTTCCTCTTGTGGGGTTTAAAGATCCAATGTCGTTTCTGGGTATTTTGATCGAAGATCGGTTAGAGCATACTCCGGCAAAGGGGGAAGGGGGTTAATTAATTAAAGGGATGTGAGTTGGAAATTTTATTAAGTTAATTAATTAAAACTCTCTGACAGAGAGCGCTCTTGACCTCGTCTTATGACAGTGGTTCAAGAGACTTAGTTAATCTATATGCTTGATGCAAGGATATGCAGTGGGAATGCTCTCCGATAGAGAGTGCGCTTGACTTGGATTACGGCAAGTTCAAGAGACTTTCAATATTAATTGATTAACTTATTAAACAATGAAAAGACAACTCTCTGATAGAGAGCACTCTTCATCTACCTTATGGTGTGATTCAAGAGATTTGCATAGTTGATTTACTTAGAAAGGTAGACAATTTAAAACAGAGTAATCAACTTAATTAATGATCTAGAAGTGATGAATCGACAATTAGTGATCTAAGCATGAGATATAATCAATCATGAAAAAAAGCACTAATCTAAGCATACACACAACACAAGCCTCCCCAAATGGGGGAGGATGAGAGTGGGGACTTAAAAACCCCACTCAAACACAATATTTTTTATTAAACTTTATACAAAGTGCCTTAAGGATTTTAATCCTTGAAAGGACTTTTCAAATGAAAGTAAAATCACTCTACTTAATATTAGGACTTGTGTAAAAAAGGAGAGTACTTTTACTTTTACTTTTAACTTTTCTCAATACTTTTCAAAAAAAGGGAAGATGAAGTTTGAAAGAGAGAGAAAGGGCAAAGCGAAAAGAGGGCTGAAACAAAGGAAGATGAGGGAAAGAAGGCAAGAAAACGAAAGGAGGATCAAAACCAAAGAAGGGGAAAAAAGGGGCATCCAACTATGAAGCTAAAGGAAGACAAAAATTTAAGAAAACGGGACAGCGAAAGAGAAAACAAATGGCTGTCATAAAAAATGAAAAACGGGACAGCGAACAAAAAGTGGACAAAAAGGCCACAAACAAGGTTGAAGAGGGCCCAAAAACTAGGGCAAAAAAGGGGCAAAAAGGAAGGAAAACTAGGGCATGCTAGGGCTGTCCAAAATGGAGAAAAGGGGGCTGTAAAATAGTAAAAAAAAGGGCAGCGAACTGTCAAAAGAGGGCTGTCCACAAGGAGGAAAAAGAGGGCTGTCCAAAGCATGAAAAAAGGGGTGAAAACTAGGTAAAACGAGGGCTGTCCAAAGAGAAGAAAGAGGGCTGCAAAACTGAGTGAAAAGAGGGCAGCGAAGAGTAAAAAGAGGGCTGTCCACAAGGAGGAAAAAGAGGGCTGTGAAAAGGAAGGATGAAAGGCGAGCCAAACAAGGCAAAGAAAGGGAAGCCAAAGGATGGAAAGAAGTAAACTAGGGCTTCCTAAGTAACCGGTAACCAAAAGAATTTGAAATTATGGATGGAACCCAAGAGAGAGAGCTAGACTCCCATCTTTCTTTTTGTATTTTGGAGAAGAAGATCTTTGTAGGTCCTACAATGAAAGTGTTAGATTAAAAAGGTTGCTTGAAGCATGGGATAGAAGCAGCTGAGCTCACACCCTTCTTCAACCTGTGAAGCCTGAAAACACACTACAACTCAACACGAAACGTGAGATCAAAATACATGCTAGTATGCTAAGAAAATTGAATCATGATCAACATTACGTATATACTGATTACTCATGTCCATCAAAATACTAATCTACTTTGCATAAATAATCAAGTTGAACTACAAATGATTGTTCTACTGTGCCAACAATGGCCCTCTTGAGCTAACAAATAAACAATTTAATCTCACATAAGCATTAAAGAAAATAGGGGTTAGAGACAATATCACCTCAACCAATTGCAAAAAACTACCACATCCAACAGCTCATGGACTTCCAAAGTATGATCTTTATTAACAAATTAAAGCAAATGCTTGATACAATTTATCAGAGTAACTCTGCTACAAAAGTCCATCCTAATAGAGCTGAAAGAGCCTCTTTTTAACAAATGAGAGAGTGCTAAAACCCTAAAACCAAAAAACCAACCCTAACCAGCTTAGCCACCTAACAAAGAGCCCAGACCTAAACTGGAGAATTGGGAGTGAGGGGAGGCCTCCACCCAGGCAAGGCGCTCCCACTCCAAACCTGTGCATTGAAAACAAGCCAAGGATGAGGCCACATGTGTGAGTTTGGATGTAGGTAAGCTCATCCTTTAGGTCTGGCAGGAGCTTGAGCTAGGTTTGGGAAGCCCACTGATGGTGTAAGCTTCATTCTTCACCTCGATCAAATCACCGGACCAATGAGAGCTCTCCATCTCATCTTTAGCTGGAGATGACATGTCTAATAACTGATAATAAATTAATTGCTCTCTTAATGATGACTGAAGATGAGTTATGATAACTCCAATCATCATAAGTGTTCCATGAGATGTCATTTATCCTTTTATTTTATTAAATTTGATTTAATTTGGAGAGTTTTAATTTTCTCCAAAATAATCATTTTTTTTTAATAAAAATCATTTTTTTACTAAAAAATATTTTTTACTCAAAACTGACTTTTTTTGAGTAAAAAGGCATTATGTGTCCAATTGCTGATCTGAAAGTTGGTTCTGACTGGATGGATGATCAAGAATGATTTTTGGCTTAAGGTTAGAGCCTTCAATCACTGAATTTTGAGTCCGGATCACGAACGGGTTTTTTCCATTTAATTTATGGAAAAATTAACCCAAAAAACTTAGGAAAAGTAATTAAAAATTAAAAAATATTTTTTCACTGATTGAAAAAGATTTTTTCGAAATTTTTTTATGTGTCCAAATGAATTAGGACATGACCATGATCTATCTAAATAATGTCTAGTAGGCTTATAACACTCAGTTGGGCTCTAATAACCCCCCAAGGCCCAGAATTCAACATCGGCCATTCCAGCTTTGGAGGAAGCGGGAGAAAACCTCGTCAATTATACTCGGCTGAAGGCAAAGCATAATTGTCAGGGGCAAAAAACTCCCTGGAATTCCCTATTTGAGATTCTACGTCTTAGGAGACTGAACCACTCAAAAATATCCTACTAGCACATTTTATTACAAACCCCGCGGGGCCATGGTCAAAATTATTCAAATAAAAAAGTGACTAGCCAATATTGGCTAGACAAGCAAACGGATCAACTGATACACTGGAATCAGACTTTAAACAAGTCTGTCAACTAGCAGCTCCTCAGGTAACCCAACTATGGTACAGAAAAGCTGGTAACAGCTTGAATGAAATCCTGATAAACCCAATGCTATATTGGCTTGGCTGGGTAGCCTGATAAACCCAATCGTATAATGGCTTGGCTGACCAGACTGATAAACCGAACTAGTAGTTGGATTGGCTATGTCTTGTGGTGCATTTTTTCCATGTGTAATCCTTGGCTAAACATCCTGATAAACCCAATAGTGTATTGGCTTGTTCTTGCATTTTGATAAACCCAATATTGTATTGGCTTGGATGGATAGTCATATAAACAAACTTGTAGGTTGGCTTGATTGTGTGTATTGTGTTCTGGCTATGTGTGAGCCTGATTTTCACTAGTTCCTTATGGAAATCATGCCCAGCTCGGGGGTGGCAGTTGTGTTGAGAGAATGATGAACACAATTGGGATATGATTGGGTGGAACATTAAAATGACATATCTAGTTGTGGGACAACTACATCTTCAAGATAAGTATTCTCTATTATGTTATTTATGAAATATATTTTCTTATGAATGTAATGATTATGTTGAATTCGTATTGATGATTTAAGTAGATTTACTGTTGATTATATGTCCCTGCATTTTACTTCTGCATATTTTTTTGGTTCCCAATGCATTTTTCTTAAGTTCATGGAGGCTAGAATCATGGTTACATAATCGAAAGGAATCTGAATTAAGTGTTTCCGCACCGCGAGATCCGCATGTATAAGGTGGAAGGTGGGAGATGGAAAAGAGAAGTGGAAACAAGGAAAAATGTTGATTTTCTGCACCCTGGATCTGCCTGCGCAAGGCGGACGGTGAGAGGTATAAAAGAGAAGTGGAAATAGGGAAGAATGTTGGTTTTCCACATCTTGGAATGCTCTAGTGGAAGGAGGAAGGTGGAAGTATAAAAAGAGTCAAAATTTCTAAGCAAAAGTGTGTTTTTCACATCCCAAAGTCTGTAGTGGAAGGTGGAAGGAAGAAAGAGGAAGGAAGAATGCGTTCAAACGATTCCACCATGTCTTTAGTTTCTAATTTTCAAAGTCCATAGCAGAAGGACGAAAGGAGGAATGCGAAAGGAGGAATGTGGCTGAATGATTCCATTGAATGTTGTGTTTTCAATTCCCAAGTTCTGCAACCGAAGGAAGAAAGGCAAAATGCAAAAGGTGGAATGTTTCTGAACGATTATGTCAAATGCCAAGTTCTACAGTGGAAGGCAGAAAGGAGAAATGCAAAAGGTGGAATGTGGCTGAATGATTTCATCAAATGTTGAGTTTCCAATTCCCGAGTTCTGTAGTAGAAGGAATAAAGGAGAAATGAAAAAGGTGAAAAGTGGTCAAGTGACTTCGTCACACATTATGTTTCCGGTTCATGAATTCCCAAGTGGAAGGAAAAAAGGGGAATGCAGAAGGAAGAGTGCGAAAAGGTGGGGTTCATTGTAGGAATGAACTTTCTGGCTACAAAGTGGATATGTGTAATGTATTAAGTCTAGTGTACAAACCTGAACACTCTTCAATTCTGTAAATTATATTAAAATTTCTGAACTTGAATTAATTTACACAATGACTTCTCAGACTAAGAAAATAAGTGGTTTCTTCTAGGAAATTTGTAGGCAAAAGGAGTGAGCAGTGGATAGAAAAAAATAGAATTCAGACATGGAATTTCCTCTCCCCTAACACATTTATATCTGGTGTCATTTAGGGTTCAAAGTCCGCACTACGGAAGCCTACTACCACGCTTCTAGGCGGCCAAACTGTGAAACTAAGGAGAGTAGTTTAGTATGTTTCAACCAGGGGCTTCTGGGAACTTGTAGAGGTTTATTCCAGCATTAATATAACATAAATAAAGGATTTATAAATTTTACTAATGTTCTGGAAATTTTTAATAATTTTTGGGTGAATTTGGGGATTTTTGGCAGTTTTACCCAAGGAGAACACTACGCAGAGTAGGATACAAAAACGTGGTACAGATCCAAATAAAAATGGTTTTTCAGTTTTATATGGGAATGTGGGCCTGTTATTGACCCACAAGAATTGACATATCTCAATTTGAGTTTACAGAACTTGTTTTACATCAGTTTTAGTAAAACTAGTTATTTTCCAATGCAAATCTAGACTAGGTTGACTTAAAATGAGTAAATCTCAGCCATTTCGAATCAGTTTGGAATAAAAATTGCAGAGAGTGTTTATGATATCATATTACATCCAATAAAATTGAAATTACTATCATCAATTAAATATAACACTCTCTTCAACATTGTGCATCATTACAATGTATTTTATTGACATAATACAAGGAAGGGCATGGAGGTTTGAACCCTTAAATATTGAAAAATATTGGACCTGTTAATGAAATATGATGTATAATAATGGATAGATGTATTCTTCTAACAAATCCTGAATCAACTCATAGAGGCTGCTCCATAGCTCCAATGTAACCTGCAATGAGAAGGGGGAGAAGAGGGGAAGAGGAGAGAGGGAATGAGAACCTTGGGGCGCATCTCCCAAGAACCTGAGGCACAACACTCAGCAAGGAAGAATTAGCTTCATATACATCAACATAATAAACATCCAAACTGAGAAATGAAGCTCCAATTGTCTTTAAATAAACCTGGGTGACTTCTTGAGCAAGTCAATCACTTGTTAAGCAAGTTACCACTTGCTAAACCCTAACCCTAGCCACAAATTCGCCCTCCTTGAGTAAACTAGCATGTATAAGACAATAAATATGTTTCCCTTTCATCCACCTTCATCCCATTTGGAAACTTTGCTTTCCTTGACCCATAGTTGCTATTTTTCCTGATGACAACTTTTCTTTTCTTTCCTATTTTTATGATTGAACTCCAAAAAGGAAACTGCACCCTCCTTGGTCAATTGTTGCCTCTTTTGTATTTGACTGCTTTTGTCATATATTTTGTAACTTTCCCTTTTCCTTTCTGGTTGATTTTGTCATATATTTTCTAATTTTCCCTTGATAAGTTGGCTTGCCCAAGTGTCCCTCTTGTTAATGGAAACTTATTTTCCACCTAATTAATTGCATAATAATATTTAATGACAATTAATATACCAAGTACATGCCTCCTAAGTGACATTTAAAAAAAATATCTCAGGTTAATTTATTTAATGCATCTTTGGATCCCCTTGGTGCTAGGAAAGGTCAAAACTTCTAGCGATCAAAATGTGGGGATATGACAGTCCTCCCCTCCCAAGTCTGCTTGTCCTCAAGTAGAAGCACCATAGAGTTCTGCAAATTTTTCCACCATGTTTCTGCTGCACCACTTTCATCATAGTCATTTCCCTTATACCACTTCCTTTAGAAAAATTGCTAACCCAGTTAAGGTAGCTGAGTATAATTCTCGGATCCCACTGCCTCCTCTGTAAGGACCCAAATTTTGCTGCCACCTTTTGAACTATGTAATTCCTAAGAATGTCGGGATCCCATGGTTTTATCTACCTCCATCCACCCATCAGTATAAACAACAAAATTTTATCATTGTAGAGGATGAAAATGAGGTTAAGAAAATCATACCACCATAATGGAAGCTCATCTCTCCCCATGCCAAACTGGAATTTTTTTAAACTCTCCCACTAGAAATGGAATTCCTTAATGCGAGAACAAATCATCTTGAGCCTCTCTAAAGTATGAAAATCCATGTGCAAGCAAGCACTGGAACTTATGTCACTGTTGTTGTGAATACACAAGAGGTTATCCCATGCTCCTCCATGTATACTTAAATCATCATATAGCATCCATGCATGCTCATTCCATTGCTCATACAATTTCTTTGATGTGTCCAATGTCTCTCCATTGATGCAAGCAAGATGTTTACCCTCCAGTGCACACATCTCAATCATGTGTCTAGCCACCCAATCAATGGATGGGCAAACTTTCATGCTAAATGGTTCAGGTGGGAATAATTCAGCTACTACTAATGCACTTGTAAAACCACATGGTTTGACCATCAATACCTCAACTAGAAGAGTAAAAGTATCATGCTCCTCCTATGGCATCAACAGAAAAAATCCCTTCACCCAATTTTCATCCCCACATGATGTGCCTGAAATAGAAGTGCAGGGTGAAGAATTGTGAGACAAATCCCTAGAATTCTCTTCAATCAAGATAATGGATCCACAATTTCGTCCATTAGTTTTCTGAGTGACAGTGTGATCATGTGCCTTCTCCAAAATTGTACAACATTTTCCTAGTGGCAACTCATAATCTCTTATGAACCATGCAAGTGCTTGATGTTCATATTGCTTGACCTCAAAATCCTCAAGCACATGCAAATCAGAATGCACCTCATGTGCATGTGTATGGGAGGTATATAATAGCTACAAAATAATTCTTTGTTTCTATTCACATGTCAAGACAATGTCAGTCACAACAACAAAATTATTGCAGAAATAAAAAAATTTCCCTCCCAAGGTCTTCATTTCAAATATGTCTCTATGGAACTCAATAGGTGCTCCCCTCTTCATCCAATGGCTCAACTCTCTGCCATTGATCCAAGGGTGCAAAAATCCGTCAATTGACCCACACATTGAAAGTATGTGTAGATCTGATGCCTTCTTGTCAAAATTGGCTTATGTGTAGATCTGATGCCTTCTTGTCAAAATTGGCTGCAAACACATGCCTTTGCTGCTGCTTGTAAACCATAGAAAAATCAGCAATATTAAAAACAATTTTCTTGCAACAAGACATAAAAATTTTACCTTCCATATTTTCCTCTTTAGTGATTCCTCTATCCAACCATCCCGTGGATGGATCAGAGATATTTCTTGCTGATTTATATGATCTATAATCATCCATATCTTATGCAATAGGATCTATCTCCCATGCGGATAAATCATGATCCCCCTGTTGTGCATGCAACACAAACCAGAAAAATTTCTTCACCCAGTGTTCATTCCCCATTGGTGTTTTTGAATCTAGGACATGTGGGAAATAACTGTGAACCTTCTTTGCATGTTTGCAACCTTCACTAATCATAATTATGGCTGCAAATTTTTCATTATTGCCTGGCCCAAATTGGGTGCTCTCATCCCACTCTTCCATGGGAGAGTGACTGTCTTCAAGGAACAACTCACGTTTCCTTGGAAATAAATCAAGTGCTTGGTTCTCATAAAACTGTTCTACACGCTATTTAAGCACATAACGAATAGAATTATCCTCATGGTCCACCCACTCATGAGGTTCCTCTATGGATTTTTTCATGCCATTTACCCAAAAGGGATGACCCTCAAGAAAGATTGAGGATTCAGTCAATTCTTTCCACTCTTGTTGGAATTGTTCTATCTTCATTTGTGATTCTAAGAGGGCACTTTGAGTGTATCTCAAAGAATCCTGGGTGGCCAAAAGATCACCTTTGAGCTTGTATTTCTCTTCGTCATATATACAAATACTTTCTTCGTCATGCATTGATGCTTCCCATAATAAATCAACAAGCTCAATGTGGAAATTGAACTAGGTGATAGATTAATTTTACTCACAACAATTAACAATTGATCATGCAAAATCACTCACAAAGAGACTGAAAATTGGAGCTGAACACTAAACTGTATTGAATCAGTGTAAAATAGCCAACCCTGTAATAACATAGGTTGCTGAATAAATAACATACATCAGGGATTCGAATGCATGAGGAGCAATTCGAATCTAGCATAAAGCAGGCTTACTAAAAATAAGCAAATCCCCCATAGGTGTAAAAAGCTGATCCCAAATCTGTCATGGAGCTCACGAATTAGCAAAAAGGCTTAGGCAAGCAAAAGAGTGGTGGAATGGCAGCTCATACATGCTTTTGCATGGAAAAAAGAGTGGAGGATGAAGAGGAAAAAATGTTAGAATAATCAACCCATAGTATTTACCCACTTAGACATTAATTCATTTATTTTTGTCTTATTTGCCTAGTTCATGAGTCCCACCATGTGCAAGTTGTTAATTGCCTATCCATAGAGGTAAAACTTGCCATATTTGACTCATGTAGCACTTGGGAAAGCCTTAGGAATCAAATCTGCTTTATTCCTAGCCTCCTAGGCGCCCTTCTGCCTTTTATGCTTTATTCCCTGGTTTTTCAGTGTTTTAAGGCACATAGGAAAGCAAGACTAGGTGAGGTGAATCAGCTTTGTTTCCTATTCCTCCTCCACTCTTTCCTCCATGCAAAAGCATGTATGATCTGCCATTCCACCACTCATTAGCTTTCCCATGCGCCCTTGCCAATTCGTGAGCCTCATGACAGATTTGGGATCAGCTTTTTACACCTATGGGGGATTTGCCTATTTTGGGTAAGCCTGCTTTATGCTAGCTTTGGATGCCTCCTTATGCATTCGGCCTATTGATGTATTCTATATATTCAGTAGCCTATGTTATTACAGGGTTGGCTATTGTACACTGAGTTAATATAATTTTGTGTTATAGCTCCATTTTCAGTCTCCATTGTTGACAATTTTGCATGATCAATTGTAATTTGTTGTGAGTGAAATTAATCTATTTCTGGTAAGAATTTATACATGGTATTAGAGCCATTTTAGGTTATTAATCTCCTTCAAAAATTGTTTTGCAGGTTCGACATCAAGACTGGGAGCCTTCTACTGACAGCCGGGATAGATTTTCTAAAGCTATGGATTCACAGAAAACTATCTTGACTCCCTTCAACTATTTTGAATGGAAAGCAGAGATGGAGATCTTGTTGAGAGTGAAAGGCCCTTATAGGGTGACTATGGCAATAGAAGCAGATCCCAATGCAGCTGCAGAGAAGATCAAATGGCACAATCGGAGAGATGAGGCTTATGGCCTCCTATGTCTCAGTATTTCCCGAGACCTCCTTTTCCATATCGATGGATTAACTTCACCGGATCAGGTATGGGAGAAGTTGTTTGAGATTTTTGGAAATACAGATGAGATGAGGGGACATTCGATCGAAAATGAGCTGATTTCTCTGAGTCCCAACAGCTTTGAATCCCTGCAGCTGTATTTCTCCAAGTTCAAAGCACTAGTTTTGCAGCTGAAGCAGTGTGGTAT
>LPNX010207094.1:0-35305 GCA_001517045.1 Pseudotsuga menziesii | reverse complement strand
GTGCCTTATACCGTATTTTTATGTTAGTTCTACCAATTGGTGTGTAATATCTAGGGCTTCTATTGTAATTGGAACATAATCTAGCTTGTCCATTACTCTCTCTTTCATATTGTGGAGAATTATGAGATATGTGTTGTTTAGAACCCTGCTCAGTAGTAATTTTGTGTCTCTCTTATAGTATTTTTGTTCATTTTTGTTTATGCCTCTCAATATCATTATGATGTGGGATTTCTATCTTTCTTTGTCTTTAATTTGAATGTAGATATTTTTTTTTTAATTGTTAAAACCCTTGGCTTATAATTTTAGCCTCCTTCCACACACACTCTACACTTGTGTTTGTTTTATATATTTCTAGCCTTTTGGAACATTGAATATCTATTAGACATGATGTTTTTGATTCTTATAGCCTCTTTTAGTTTGAATCCATCAAACATTAGCTTGGGAGTTGTTGGGTTTATTGTTCTATTATAAAACACAATTATAGGTTAAAAATTGACAAAAAAAAAAAAGAATGCTTTGGGTGATTGAATTACCTTGTTGGATGACAATTCACCAGTGGAATATCCTCCCCTCAACCTAAATCAGCTCCTCCAACAATCCCAAGCAGTTAAATTTCTCCAAAACGCTCCAATTGGCCACCGTTTTCATGTTCCTGATAGGTAAAATGGGCCGCGGGTTTCGGGCCTGTGTATATAAATTATTTTTTGTTTTCCAAATCACGTACGTGTTTTATAACTACAGATCGCGAGCGTGTTTTGTAGTTATATAATGCGTACGCGATATGGTTTCCTATCCTACATGTCCCATGACATGTCAGGCTCGGGTTGAACCATAGCAAGTGCTATGTAGCAGAAACGCGTTGTATTTTTTGGTAACATGATCGTGTTTTTGAAAACTAGGATTGCATCTAAAAGGTCCCTCATCTTCTTACACTCACCTGATCATTTTTTGGTCAATTTTGGAAACTAGGGTTTTGCTCAGTAAGTGAATACCCAATTTTTGCACATATGGGTCGGCTTTGCAAATTCCTTGACCATGAATGTGTGGCTAGCATTCCCACATGGAACCTGCCTAAACACGCTTGCATGACCCACTAAAATACCTTTTTGAAGCACGGTTTCCACTCTATGCCCCAATTAGGGATTCAACAGGTGTCCCTAAAATGCTATAGGAGGTGGGATTCAACGTTCCATAGATTGATGACTGTTTCTCGGATCGATGAACCATAAGCTCCGTTGGATTCAGTACATTGGGATAGTGCTAGAGTGGCCCTTTACTTTGGGCCCATGGACAACGGATCATTTTTTTTGTCAATATTGGAAACTAGGGTTTTGCTCAGTAAGTGAATGTGAAATTTTTGCACATAAAGGTCATCTTGAAGGCGATTGTAGATCTTCCCCTCATCCAAGAGATGTGAGAATTTGTACGATGACATGCAGGAGGAGACAATGCCATTACGTCAGTAACCATGTAATGGAACATGTTTATGTTTAGAAACAAGTGGCCATTCCATTACGCCATTATTACAAAATATATATATCTTCATGCTATGAATGCTTTGAATACTACTCCATAAACATGAATTTACAAAACAAGATTCAGAATAGTACTTCTCTAATCAATTTAAACTATAATAAAATCACACATAACTTTCATCTCTTTCAAAGTTGTTACTTGAGGCCATTCATCAAATGCCATGTTCATTAACAAAATGATAAAATAATGTGCAGGACATACATAATGTGTAGGATATAGTCATAACCATTATTTTGAATCAACCTTATAATACTTGGATACTTTTAGGTTTGGTGTGTGTCCCATGTATTTGTTAGATGAAAGACATCATGCCAAACAATAATTTTATTTATGTAGACCACACTGGTGCATCACTTAAGTGTGTCAACTTCGTGCATCCTTTAAACATTTGTTAGGTTGTTATGTGGGTAAGGTGATTTTGTATTCCACCAAGTTGGATGAGTTGCTTAGCTGTGCTAGGTGCTTATGTGTATTAGACCTATGTTCCATCTTTTTGAATACAATTTGACATAGTTAATATAACATTGTATATGCAATTGGATCGTGGTAAAAAACAATTAAAATGTACATTTTTGTCATTACGTAATATTGTAATTGTGCATTGTTCTCAAATTTATAACTTATATCTCCATGCAATCATAAAATCTATAAAAAAATTGGGAACATTACACATAGAAACATTCTTCTCCACACGTGTATAATCACACTTAAAAGGCTGAACCATGAATATCTCAAGAGCCTTGATATGAAATATTTTTTATATCATGAAAGTTATAATACAAAAATAGAAGGCCTATCTATGGCCTATCAATGTACAAGTATCAAAAACATATTTGATGTAGATGTGCAAACAAAAGTACATCTGTCTTGGACCGTGCCCCTATACTCTAACTCCAGATTGTACATAAAAATACATATTTGTCCCAGAATAACACATCAAAAATATAACTTTCTCTTGTTTTTCCTGGGCCCTGATGCTTTTCGGCTATGTCTACGAAAACTATGCATCTCTGGCGATTGCAAATCAATGAAAATATTTCTTGATCAGGTAACTGCACTAGTACTATCCATCAATAACAAAGTTTTAAAATTTAAAATATGACTCAATTGTAAATAAAACAAAGACTCACTGCATCCGCCGGGGGTATAAGTGCCTCTGGAGTCAAGGGTATAGGTGCCTCTATTGTCCTACACCTTGCAGAGAGCCTCTCTACCATGCTTCTCTGCGAATAAAAAAAATATGTCAATTATCTCAAGAATTATCAACATGTACATGAATGAGAAAGTACTAATCAATTATGTAAAAAATGAACATCTCACCGAAAAAACCATTTCTAGGTGATTATGCTGGGACTCTTCAGTAGTAAGAGGAGCTGTAGGTTGAACATCAACCTCAGTTGCATGCACTAATGGACTAGGATGTGGCTACATTCACCAAATGATTAAATAGTTAGACATCGTGCATGTCCATAAACAATACAAATGAAATGTACAATTACAAATATTCAAGTAGATGTACCTCAGGGTGAATTATCCCTATTGTATATGTGGCATTGAATGCGGCATCAACAATCCCACTAAGGTCTAGCACGGATGACTCTACATCCTGATGCTGTAAAGATGCGAAAATAACATTAAGAAAAAACACTTGTGAAGTGAATTCATAGCTAACCAACAACTGCCATTGGAAGTGTGTACATTACCGTGGGATGAGTAGGTTGATCCTCATGCACACCTGCTCTGTTAAAGGAAGAGGGACCTCATCTGGTGTAAATGACCCCCTTATCTATGTTTGGACTATGGGGAGATCCAAACCAGAGAGGCAGCGTAGGGATCTGCGATGACGTCTGCATTCATAAAGTGTTACCATAGTTAGACATGGATTTGAATGGATGGAATAATATGTACTGAAAAAATAACATGTTGTAATATACTTACCCCTTCCTGGGACATATCTCCACCATGGGAGTGACCGCTTCCATCAATTTCTTTCCCCTCTTCAGATGCTAATAGCATCTGCAAGTTTAAAAATTATAAACATTAGCGATTTATAAAGGAGTGTACAGTAAGAAATTTAAATAATTCGAACAAGATTCAATCATAACCCATGTACTTACATTCTTCAAGTAATCGTAAATTCCACCTTGGACTGTGTCGTTGATATAAACGTCTACAGCATCACGGTCTCAGTGCGGTTCCTCCAACTTCAAAAATTGTAAACATTAGACAATTTAATAAAATAATCAAGACTAACACATGCATTAACAAAATTATATGTAATAACAAAATGACAAGTGTTTAAATATTACCTCAATGGTGGTTCTTTGGGCCTTGGGTACAACCACACCAGGTGTAGTACCACCCCCATGAGAGGCATCAATCTCCTGCAAGAGTAAATATTGTATATATTACGAATCTTTTAATATCTTACATATATTATGGAAAAATTAAAAATTGAACAATAACAGAGTTTTAAAACAACGTCCTTACCTGACCACCAGTCATCGTAGGGAAAACTTAAAAATTGAACAATAACAAAGTTTTAAAACAATGTCCTTACCCGACCCTAGTCATCGTAGTGGTACCATATCTTGGTCTAGGACCATAACAGGGTCCCCCACACGATGTGCAGATGTGTGGTTCGCTCTGAGGCACATGGGATGTCAGTCTATCCCCACCAATAGATGTCCCTCCACCACCAGAAGCTGGTGGTTGTACACCAATAGAGGAAGAGGGCGCTCTCTAGTCAATAGTGGTCGTGTGTCGAGAGACCATCTCAGCTAGAGTAAAAAATGCCTCCTGTGTCTGGTAAAGCATGTCATTTGTAGGAGGGATGTCTGCCCTCGGTAGCTGGGCACGGGGTGCAGGTATCTGTGGATTAGAAGCTCTATTCCTAGCATGGGGTTGGTGTTGGGGCATCCCCCTACCAAATCCCTGGAAGCCCAACATGTCAAAATAGTCACCATGTTTCCCCATCACAAACTCTGCATACAGTTTTCGGAGGAAGTACATCCATACTTCCCTATTGTTGTGAGGGGGAATGTAAAAATCCATGTACCACCTATCCATCCAATTGTCTCTGATGGGTGTAAAGGTGCACCACTTAATAGAAATATGTGGCTTGTTGATCTATGGAATGTCATCTATCCTAGGCAGTCTAAACAATGAATAGATGGCTTGTTTTGTTATTTTGAGCTTTTTTACCTCATTGTAACTTAACCCATCAACATATTGTTGTCTTTTCCTCTCGCTGTAAGATGTGATGCTATACAAAGCATCATTCGATATTGCGATCGTATCAACAATAGACAACAAAGAATCTGACAAGGAGCGGCAGAGCTCATCTCCACCCCTCCAAGCAGAACCAATCTCTCTCAAATGGGCAATAAACCTCAGTATCTCCACATTGTTATCCATAGTAGCCACTGCAATCATAAATACAAATAAAATATCATTAAAAATATAAACACATGATATAATGACATATCTAAGCACTGAAAATTGTATAACTAATGACATATAAACTAAATCTATCATGTAAATTTAAAAATTGATCTTGAATTTTACAATAAAGAAAAAACATTTAACATTTTTTCATTTCATATTTATGTCCTAAATTCAAGTATTAATTCCAATTTTTAAGTGCATGCATGTCTACATAAAGTGTATCGAGTGCATATGTTGATTGCAAAGCTCCTCTAGCTTATTTTAAGGCTTAGATTATGAAGTTTTGTCGAAATTGTGAGGTGCTGATTATTGCCTTTGCAGGACTAGCTCCCAGATTGTGGGTAGAGGCAACAACTAGACCCTAGAATGAGAAGCATAATGTGTTGTTGATGAATAAAATCCCAGTATAGGCAACGATTTTGTTAGATATGTAATCATTTGTTGTAGTGTGATGTTTTTTGGACTCTAAAGTCTATTTAGCAGAACTTTATGGATTTTATGGTTGCAAGGGTTCCACTGGATTATATCATGTATGATAGTATGTGATTGGCATGTTTAATCAAATACGTCAACCTACCTATGTATCTTCACGTTCATAGAGTCTGTTGTTGAACTTTGTTGTCTTGACCTTAACCAAAAAGTACCCTTTGTTCAAGATGAAATATTTGTTAAAAGCATGGGAAGCTTCTATACCTTATTTTACCACTTGGATTGGGAAGTTTCATCAAAACTATAAGGTGTTCATTGATGTTCTTGGAAGAGCAACTTCTGGAAGTTTCATCAAAATTATAAGGTGTTTATTGATGTTCTTGGAAGAGCAACTTCGATATTTCAGATAGAGGCAAGGGATTTACCATGTTTGTTTATGTATTTTAGGGGAATATATGAATTCTACTTGCAACATAATTGACAAGCTTGCAACATAATTGACAAAGTTTGCATATTTGTTAATTTTGCTTTGGATTCACAATAGTGAAGTTCTATTGCAGCTGCAACTGTTTTCCCCAAATTCTTAAATTTTGGTCCCCTCCTCATGATTTAGCGTTGTTTTTAATCGTTTGGATCCTTGAACCTTCTTGGTCATGCTTTAGTTTTGAACGATTTGTTGAAGATTAACTCTCATCCTATTTTCGGAAGATGCTTATGTTTTGAGAATTGTGTGGGTTGTCGATTCTGAGTTTGGTTTTGCTAGTCGATCAGATCAATTGTTCTTCGAAAGGCCGCTATTTCAGAAGTAAAACAGGCTGTTGACTGTTGCCGAATTTAAAGCTGTTCTGAACACTTAATATTTTTCATAGATCGAGCATCAAATTATGTTTGATCGGAGGTTGTTGTATTTTTGTTCTCCGTCGTTGTGGCTCCGGAAGTAGCTAAGCACCCGAAGTGTAAAGTGCTCCTCCCGCCGATGCATGTTTCCTGTCTGAAGTCTTTTCTCTTCCGCCGTTGCGGCTCCCAAAGCAAATAAGCGCCCGAAGTCAATGTCTTTCCGATTTTCGATCAAGAGATTTCTCGCCCACATTTTAGGTCATATCTTTTCCAACTCCGATGTGCTTAAGTGTTTTCACAATACACATCGCCTGATAAAACCTGCTTCTGCGGCTGTGAATAGGTCTACCTTGCCAATGTTAACGTTCTGAGCCGCCGATGAGTTCTTTGTTTCTTGTCGTTGGAGTTTTATTTCGAACCCGTAGGTAGACGAGATAGTGGTTCTGACATTTTGATAGTCATGCACATGATCTTTCTTGTTGAGTAGCCGTTTGATTGATATAATTTGATGTTTATTTTAGAATGCAATCCCAATGAATGATGCACATTAATTAATTGCAGGTGGGCTCAAGGGACTGTTGAGATTACCATGGAGCGAAGACATAGCTGGGTAGTTTTGATAAAGATCGAACCGAAACCGACAGGATCACAAGGAGGACAAGCGAAGCTGAAGACAAAGATTAGTGATGACAAAGGCACAGACCTGAAAAATGTTAGTTACTAAGTAGATCGTGAGTGCATATAGGATAAGACAAAGAGGGATATGAAACGTTTGAGAGAACAAAAGGTCACACGTTTGGGGGGGCATCCCAAGCGGTCTGCTGTTTTAGTTTAAGTATCTGAAAGTTAGAACTTACAGGGGCCTTTTCCCTGGAAAAACTTGTAAACAAATGCTTGTAAGAGGAACTATTTCATTTTGCAACCAGAGACTGCAAATTTTTCCTGTTGGAGAAAGTGCTATGTGGAATGTATCAATGTGATTAAATGAGCAATGTTGAATCAGAACTATTTCGTTTTCAACTATGTCTCAATAACTATGAGAGCGTTCTAACTTCCTGAACCTATGTTCTTGTTTGAATGTTCTTTAGTATATTTTGTGATGTCTTCCACCATGAGTAATGGGATTTTTAACTGTTGATGAGCTATCTTATCATGTATATTTCTAATCATGTTTATATGTTTGGTTATAAGAACAACTATCTGTGATTTTCCATAACACATGAAGAGTAGTGCATTACTTATGAATTAATCTTCAGCTCTCTAGAGATAGCTTAGTTAGTATTTACTTTCCCGTAATTTATGTGATTTAGATGCTTGTGAGTTCTAAGACGAGAGGTAATAACCTGCGCAACACATTGTGACTACTCTTTGAATCCTTATCACCTTGCATGGTTAATTAGGCATGTGCATATCATACTTTAAGTCAAAAAATACAAAAACATACAGGGTGGACCGGGCCGCAACCAGTAAACCCTTTTGTTGCTTGACCTACGGTAGCCGGACCGCAAATCGGATGGATTCCCTACACCAAACAGTCACGGGCCATTAGAGGAAATTTCAACTCAAAATGGGCCTCCTAAAATGAACTAATAAAATAATAGTTAAAATAATAAAATAATATTTATTAATTTTGGAGGAAGAAAAGAAAAAACTACTTTTTTGTTTGTATTTTTGACATATCTCCCTGTGTTTTTACTCAAATTTTGATAAGGAGAGCTTGTTGGATGCGGAATTAAATTCTGCATCCAATGAGTACCCACTCGGCATACTTTTGACGGACCTCGCTACCCCAAAAACAAGAAATACCTGAAAAAATGAAATGATGACTCATTTCATTTTTTCAGGTATTTCTTGTTTTTGGGGTAGCGGGGTCTGTCAAAAGTATGCCGAGTGGGTACTCGTAGGATGCAGAATTTAATTTTGCATCCAATGAGCTCTCCCAATCGAAATTTGAGTAAAAACACAGGGAGATATGTCAAAAATACAAACAAAAAAGTAGTTTTTTTAATGATAGCTATCCCCAAATTTATATTAAAAAAGTGTTTAAGACCTATATGGGATTTCAAATTTAAAGCAATTTCATTGGCTAACACATTATGACATGGAATTTGAATAAAAGTTAAAAGGGCCATTTTGAGTTGAAATTTCCTCTAATTTAGTTGGGAACGTTGACTGGGGAGAATCCTTTGCTGTTGTTGCCTGCGAATTTCCAGGCCTCAACAGCTTCTGGCGCTAGAAGGAGGGCCTCCACTGCATGGCTGGATGACGAAACCCATTTTCCCAAGATTATTCCACCGGTAACAGTTCAGAAAGTAGTGGGCTTCATAATCCAATTTTGGAAGAAAGGGGTAAAGAACATTTGTTTTCTGTCGATAACGAAGTTGTTAATAATTTGAGAAGACACACTATGGAATCTGTGAAGAAGATTGGAGGATTTCCAATCATTCCTGAATTTCCCAGAAGAGAATATAAAAGTAAATATCGTCCTATATTGGAAGACTCAGTGCTGGTTGGGGATTGGGAAGAACTTCTAGAAACAACCTTACAGGAAGTTGTACTCCCTTTGGATCAAGAAGGCCCAGATACTCCTCACAATTCTCCTGCTCACACTCCTATTTGCTCACCTCTCCACTCACCACCCAGACTCATTGCAGGCGTTAATGCCAATCAACCACCCAACCCACCGAATCCACCACCTTCCTGGAGAGCCAGATCACCTTTAAACCTAACACCTCCGCTACATGATTTACCTTAGTCCTTTGAAAAGATGCTGCCCAAATTCGACCCAAGTGAGAAGATACTAGTAGATGACCACCTGCAAAGTTTTTATTTGGCGATAGAAGGGTTAAGGGCTGGGGAGCATGAGGATGTAGTTTGTAGACTATTCCCGCACACCCTCAAAGGAGCTGCAACATCATGGTATTTTGGTTTTCCTGCAAACTCTATCCCTGATTGGGACACCTTTGAATGGATCTTTAGAAGTAAGTATGTGGCTCAGAAGAATCATGCAGCTCTTATGAAAGGACTATGTGCCTTGAAAAAAGAGAGAAAGGAAAAGGTGCACAGTTTCACCCAAAGGTTTGCAGCATATCTCAAGAATTTTTTTGAAGCTAACAGACCTTTGGACAAGGTCTTGATTGAGTATTATACCTCAGCTTTAGGCCCTGAGTTGGCCATGTTTTCCAAAATAAAGGCCAAGCCTACTTTGGCGGAAACCTATGAAGAGGCTGAAAGAGAAAGTATCGAAGATTATCCCAAAAAGTCAGGAGAGAAAGGTGTGGGAAGGAAATCCTTATTGTTTACTAAGCCTAAGGAAGAGAAATCACCAGATTTTGAAAGTATGGAAAAAATGATACAGAAGCTTTCTAACAAAATCATAGACCTAGAAAAGGAGAAGGAAACTCAGAAGTTCTACAAGCCCTATTACAAGAAAAGAGAGGACAACAATAAGTCCCAACCTCCTCCACACAATTCAACATCTATGAATTTAACAGAGGTAGGAATGGACAATTTTTGCACTTTCCATCAACAACCGCACTTTGAAAAGAATTTTCCTCAATGGATAAACTCGATGACGTTGATGATGAATCAGCTGTTGGATTCTAAATTAACAGAAGATGGAGATGAATAAAGAAAAGAAAGTACCACTTCAACGAAAGAACAAGAAGATGAGACCATGGTTCTGTGGAATTCTGTTTCATTATTTGATGCTGAAGAGGAAAAGAATCGGGGGCACAAGGATGTCAGGGAAACCAATGTAACAACAAGGAGCCAAGGGCTAGCTAAAGAAAACAGTCTCATGATCCCAAAGATTAAAAGGCTGCAGAGAAATGTTAAGAAATTTCAAAATAATTCCGCAGCTGATAAAATTATCGAATTCACCATTACCAGCTAGGATCCTAGGAAGACTGATACGTTCGCCAAGCCCACTGAAGAAAAAATGAATGTTGATAAGCCACATCCTACTGAACCGCAGATGGACTATGACATCGTGGAATACCTAAAGAAGGAAAAGGCGAACGTTTCACTGTTTGAAATGTGTAAAGTGCTGCAGCAAAAGGAAAGACTATTGAAAGCGCTTGAAGCATCGGATGAGAGGCTGCCCGCTGACAATCGTCCTAAAGAGGAAGAAGAAATCGGAGAAAGCAACATTGGAGGTAAGTCTAAGAGAAAACATCCACCTTTCCTCCTCACTTTTCAAATTTTTAATCACAACGTACATAATTTCCTGGTAGACTTAGGGGCATCGGTTAACGTCATGCCAATATCAGTCTGTAAAAGGATAAATGGGAAGCCTAAGCCATCCACTTGGAGAGTTGTCCAGTTGGATAGGATGGATGTAAAGGTAATTGGTGAGATGGAGGATGTCCTAGTCCGCCTGTCGTCAAATGATAAAGTGTGCCAAGTCATTGATATCATGGTGGCCGATATACCAGACGCTTATGGGCTTGTCCTTAGCAAAGACTGGTTAGCGAAACTAAATGGATATTTTGCCTCTGATTGGTCACATCTGTGGCTGCCATATAAAGGAAGTCCGAACCAAATTAAGATTTTGAGGGAGCCTCACATGAATTACAACGTTACTCGACTTGAGGAGAAGAATGAACCACTGGATTCTATGTTGGGAAATTATTTTATTGAGTTGGAACTAGGAAATTACCAAGCAGAAGAAGCGAGCAACATGTCAGACACCCAACCTGAGCTCCTTCGATTTTCACAGGATGATGAAATTGACTGTAAAATAGTAGACTTAGCAATAGGAGTGGATTCTCATGCAATAGTTAGATATTTCTGGACATTGTTTTTTGATGGCTCTAAGACGTTAGAAAAGTCACGGTCCGGCTGTGTCCTGATCGACCCCAAGAGTAACAAACATTTTCTTTCATGTAGATTAGAGTTTGAATGTACAAATAACATGGCTGAGTATGAAGCGCTGGTGCAGGGTTTAAGGAAAGAAATCGAATTAAAGGTAAGTAATCTAAAAGTTTTTGGAGATTTTGAAATAATTGTTAAACAGATCCAGAATCAAATACATTGTGTTTCTCCTCACTTAAAGGATTATCAAAATGAGGTATGGGACCTACTCAAATGTTTTAACGCATTTAATATTATTTCAATTCCAAGACTTAAAAATGCAGCAGCCAACTTGTTAGCCACATCAGCTGCTAGGCTTGTGCCTACTAATAATCGGTGCTCCATTGAATTACTTTTCAGGCCCTCAGTCCCTGATATGATTACCAACTTACGAGTGTTCGACGATGATCAGCAGATTATAGAATGCTTAACCAGTGACGAGGTATTTAAAGGAGCAATTATAGATGATGAAGAACATCAGGCCGAGCTGAAGTATGATAATTTCATCCCTAAAGGAGTCAGAACCTTAGAAAGAATGTTCGATTTAAATGAAAAGTTCAGAAGACTAAGACAAATTCTTGAATATGTGAATCTTAGCAAATGTTGTTCACCAGCAGAAAGAGATAAGTTCATCAGTATTTTTAATCAATATAAAGATGTGTTCGCCTGGACATACGAAGATTTGAATACATATGACACTAGCATCATCTAGCACGTTATCCCAATCAAAGCTGGCGTCAAACCTTATCAGCAACCTCTAAGGAAAATGCACCCCAAATTGGAACCTTAGATCCAGAGTGAAGTTAAGAAATTATTGGATGCTAGAATCATTTTTAAGGTCAGACACTCTAAATGGGTCTCAAATCTAGTGCTAGTGAGGGAAAAGTCCAGAGAAATTAGGCTATGCATGGATTTCAGGAATTTAAACCGCGCTTCAAATAAAGATAACTATCATGTGCCACCCATGGAGCAACTACTACAAATGGTCTCAGGTTCTGAACTATTTTCGTTATTAGATGGTTTTTCTGGCTACAATCAAGTATTAGTAGCCGAAGAAGATAGATTGAAGACAACATTCAGGACCAGATGGGGAACCTTCACGTACAGAAGAATTCCCATTGGGCTTATCAATGCTGGAGCCACATTACAGAGGGCTATGGACATAGCTTTCCATGGAATGATTGGCCGTAGTGCTGTAGTGTACCTTGATGATATTATGATATTATCGAAGAGGAGAGGAGAGCACGCGTTTCATTTAAGACAGATTTTTGAACACTGCCGGAAATATGGCATCTCACTCAACCCCAAGAAGTGTGTGTTTGTTGTCACAGAGGGCAAGTTGTTGGGTCACATAGTCTCAAAGAAGGGAATCTCTATATATCCAAAGAGAATTAAGGCCATTGAACAAATCCCCTTTCCCCATAATAAAAAAGGGATGCAATCATTTATGGGGACAATAAACTTCGTACGAATATTTGAGCCAGATTTTTCCCAGATTGTCAAACCTCTGCAGCAAATGGTGAAGCAAAGTGCATAGTTCAAATGGACCAAGATTGAGAAGAATGCATTCAGCAATATTAAAACTGTTGTTGCACACGCAGCCTCCCTAAAAATCCCAGATTTCGATAAAGATTTTATTCTATATACTTTTGCATCTGATGATTCGCTAGCAGCTGTGCTTACTCAAAAAGAAGATGGGGGGGATGAATTCCTAATATATTTCATGAGCAATGGTCTACAAGGGGCTGAATTAAATTACCCAGCTATTGATAAACAAGCTTATGCAGTATTCAAAGCAGTGAAACAATTCAGGCCCTACATATTAAAGAATCGCACTAAGGTGATCATCCCATACCCAGCTGTAAGGTCCCTGTTTGTACAGAAGGAATTAGGAGAAAGAAGGGGAAATTGGGTAACAACTCTTCAAGAGTACGATCTCGAATTCAAGCCAGCTTCTATAGTTAAAGGGCAAGGGCTGTGCAAATTAATGACTAAAAATGGAAGCAATGACGAACACGCCTAGGAAAATGAGGATGAATTACATGTGATAGATGTATGTCCTTTGTTCACAGGCCCCAATTCTTGGTATAGAGACCTCGTGCATTACCTGTAGGCAAGACTGTTTCCAGAACATTGGAATTCTAAGCAAATAAGAGTGTTGTGTATTAAATCAGCTTCCTATCAAATTGTTGAAGGAATATTATTCAGAAAAAATTACGACGGAGTTCTTCTTAGATGCTTAGAGAAAGAAGATGCGAAGAAAGTAATGACAGATTTGCATGACATGCCTGCTGGGGGAAATTATTCAGGAGATACTACAGCTAACAAAATTCTCAGAGCCATTTATTATTGGCCCACGCTTTTCAAATATGCACACGCCCACGTCAGGAAGTGCGATATTTGTCAAAGGTGTAGTGGAAGACATCTAAAGCAGCCACACCACTGAAGCCTGTGATGATCACGGAGACATTTGAGCAATGGGGGTTGGATATTATTGGGGAGATAAAGCCGAACTCCTCCCTACAACACAAGTACATTCTGACCGCAACCGATTATTTCACTCGCTGGGTCGAAGCCGTCCCGCTGCACAAAATAAATGAAGACGCGGTCATCAGCTTCCTGCAGGACCATATTATGACCAGGTTTGGAGTTCCAGTTTCTTTAGTCTTTGATAATGCTACTTACTTTTCAACGATTAAATTAACTGCTTTTTCTCATGAGAAAGGAATAAAGTTGCATTACTTTGCTAATTACTATCCACAAGGAAATGGCTTGGCTGAATCCACTAACAAAAATCTGATTAGAATCTAAAAAAAAACTGTAATAGAAAACCAGAGGAGTTGGCACTCAGCGCTACCTAATTCCCTTTGGGATGATAGAGTTACCCCCAAGTCTTCGATAGGAGTGTCTCTGTATACCCTTGTGTACGGTAAAGAGGCCATTATTCCTCCCAATATCATGCTACCCTCTTCCATAATAGCTCAAGAATCTAAAGGGTCAGATGATGAAGTTCTGCAAATAAGGATATATAATCTCCTGAAAGAAGAAGAGGCTCGATCTAAATCCAGAGAGCGTTTTAAGCAACAACAAGAGGTAATAAAGAGATGGTTCGACAAACATAAGGTAGGAACAAAAGACTTTGAAGTGGGATATTTGGTTCTCAAGTGGGATCACCCCCATGATGAGAAGGGAAAACACAGGAAGTTCCAGTAGTTGTGGGTAGGTCCTTTCCAGATTGCGGCAAAGCTTGGCCCTTCCACTTATAAGTTGCAAGATCTACAAGGGTGGGAGGAGAACTTACCAGTAAATGGCTTAGTTCTCAAGCCTTACTTTTCCTGAGTTTCATTTGTTTTCTTCTAGCTTGTATATAAATAATCTGGCTCGGTCGTCTTTTTGAGTCTTTGAGTCATGAGATTTAGTTTTGTTTTAGTTTAAATTTTTGTCGATTTCAATAAAGGAGGCAAACCCGTGGTTGCATGGAAAACATCAAAATTTTGGTATGATTAAGGTTCCTTGGTATAAGACTATATATTGCTGCTTGTCTAAAAGAACTTCTTCCAGTTTAGCAGTTTTCTCAATTAGTTATGTACGCATTGAAGTCCTTCTTAACCCCTTAAAATAAACCAAAATCAGAGGGTCTGGAATACTATTTTGAGCCTCCATCCATCTCACACTTAAAAATGTCCTAGGGGGTGACAGCAAAAGACCCATGGAAAGGAAGTAGGGTAAACAGTATATTATATATAAATGATCCCATGCCAAGAATTGAATGCCAAAAGGCAAATAAGAGTAAAAAAAATCCTATGAAAGCATTATATATCAAAAAAAATGTTGAACCATAAGTACTAAAATCGCCGAAAGTTCCTCTCTGTCCGTGAGCTGAAAATTAAATAAATCTCTCACACAAAAGGACACTATGGATAGAGGAGCCTGAATAAAAATTCAGAAAGAAAGGCATGTAGGAGGACTCATGTGAAAAGGACAAAAAGTCCAAAAGCACAAAAAAAGGTGCAAAATGGCATGGGAATGAGGAACAAATGAATATTTATGTTTACCATATGTTATGATCCTGTTGTGTCCAAGCTGGAAGCTACTCGAAGACAGAGGTAAAAATGAAACCCATCTCCAGGCCTCAAAAGAGTTATCTTGACTTGAAAGTCCTGGTTTCCATTCTCCCCAATTGGACTGTCATCGATGATTAAAGCTACATACTTTTTCCACTTGAGAAATCCAGATGGCTGGAAGAAGTCAACAGGTTCGTTTGTTGTAAAACAGTCTCTCACTCAAGAAGTAATCATCCAGAGATCTAGGTTCACCAGGTAATCGCCAATTGTTTCAACTGCAACTGTTTTCCCCAAATTCTTAAATTTTGGTCCCCTCCTCATGATTTAGCATTGTTTTTAATCGTTTGGAACCTTGAACCTTCTTGGTCATGCTTTAATTTTGAATGATTTGTTGAAGATTAACTCTCTTCCTATTTTCGGAAGTTGATTATGTTTTGAGAATTGTGTGGGTCGCCGATTCTGAGTTTGGTTTTGCTAGTCGATCAAATCAACTGTTCTTCGAAAGGCCGCTATTTCAGAAGTAAAACAGGCTATTGACTGTTGCCTAATTTAAAGCTGTTCCAAACACTTAATATTTTTCATAGATCGGGCATCAAATTATGTTTCATCAGAGGTTGTTGTATTTTTGTTCTCCGCCATTGCGGCTCCGGAAGCAGCTAAGCACCCAAAGTGTAAAGCGCTCCGCCCGCCAATGCATGTCGCCTGTCCGAAGTATTTTCTCTTCCGCCGTTGCAGCTACCAAAGCAACTAAGAACCCGAAGTCATTGTCTTTCCGATTTCCGATCGAGAACTTTCCCGCCCACATTTTAGGTCATATCTTTTTCAACTCCGATGTGCTTAAGTGTTTTCGTTGTACCCATCGCCTGATAAGACCCGCTTTTGTGGCTGTGAATAGGTATACCCTACCGATGTTAACGTTTTGAGCCACCGATGAGTTCTTTGTTTCTTGTCATTGGAGTTTTCTTTCAAACCTGTAGGTAGACAAGATAGCGGTTCCGGAATTTTGAAACTCATGCACATGATCTTTCTTGTTGAGTAGTCGTTTGATTGATATAATTTGACGTTTATTTTAGAATGCAATCCCAATGAATGATGCACATTAATTAATTGCGGGTGGGATCAAGGGACTGTTGAGATTACCATGGCACGAAGACGTAGCTGGGAAATTTTGATAAAGATCGAACCGAAACCGACAGGATCACAAGGAGGACAAGTGAAGCTGAAGACAAAGATCAGTGATGACAAAGGCACAGACCTGAAAAACGTCAGTTACTAAGTAGATCATGAGTGCATACAGGAAAATACAAAGAGGGATATGAAACTTTTGAGAGACCAAAAGGTCACACATTTGGGGGGGCAACCCAAGCGGTCTGCTGTTTTAGTTTAAGTATCTAAAATTTAGAACTTACAGGGGCTTTTTCCCTGGAAAAACTTGTAAACAAATGCTTGTAAGAGGAACTATTTCGTTTTGCAACCAGAGACTCCAAATTTTGCCTGTTGAAGAAATTTGTATGTGGAATGTATCAATGTGATTAAATGAGCAATGTTGAATGGGAACTATTTCATTTTCAACTGTGTCTCATTAACTGTGAGAGCGTTCTGACTTCCTGAACCTATGTTCTTGTTTGAATGTTCTTTAGTATATTTTGTGATGTCTTCCACCATGAGTAATGGGATTTTTAACTGTTGATGAGCTATCTTATCATGTATATTTCTAATCATCTATATATGTTTGGTTATAAGAACAACTATATGTGATTTGCCATAACACATGAACAGTAGTGCATTACTCATGAATTAATATTCAACTCTCTAGAGATAGCTTAGTTAGTATTTACTTTCCCATAATTTATGTGATTTATATGCTTGTGAGTTCTAAGATGAGAGGTAAGAACCTGCACATCACATTGTGACTACTCTTTGCATCCTTATCACCCTTCATGGTTAATTAGGTATGTGCATATCATACTTTAAGTCAAAAAATACAAAAAACATACACGGTGGACCAGGCCGCAACGGGTAAACCCTTTCGTTACTTGACCTACGGTAGACAGACCGCAAACCGGATGGATTCCTACACCAAACAATCATGGGCTAGTTGGGAACGTTGACTGGGGAGAATCGCTTGCTGTTGTTGCCTGCGAATTTCCAGGCCTCAACAAGTTCGTTTGTTTTTTATGAGTTAATTGGGGTTTTGGTTTACATTGGGCATGTAAATTACTTATGCAAACTTGCAATGTGCTTGACAAACTTTGCATATTTATGGATTTTGTTATGGATTCACAAGGATCCTTGTGAATATGCATATGGAAACAATGAAATTCATTTGTTTTTTGAGTTAATGGGGGTTTTGGTTTCCATTGGGCATGGGAATTTTGGGTATGAATTTTGGTAAATAATCAAAATTATTTAATTTTTATCATTAAATTGGGGAATTGGTTTCAATTGGCCAATTACATTGGGGTTCTTGTTTCCATTGGCCAATTCTATTGGGGTTTTTGTTTCAGTTGGCCATAATTTAATTTAATATGCTTTAATTTTTCAATCTAGGGAAAATAAATTGATGAACAAAGAGAAAAAAACATGAAAATAAATGAGGAAAATACCTCATAAAGAGGAGGTTTATCCAAAGGTGGAGATGGAGGGATTTGGAACACCTAAAAACACATTCTCCCAGTCGAGATTTGCTCCAACGTTGTCCAATAGCCGAGCGGTGAGGAGAAAAATACGTCCTTCTCAGCCTATTTTAAAAAAAAAACAGTCTTTCCAAATCGTGCCTCCCCACTCTTAATCCAAAAAAAATAAATCATCCCAAGCAATCCCGAACCTGCCAAGCCTAGTCCCAAGGCTGCAAATAGTCATGCCAACTAGGATAGTAAAACAAATTGCGCCTTTGTTTTAGTGAACGAAATCATGCACGCAATTTTTTCACTAAAACAAAGGCGCGATTTGTTTTACTATCCTAGTTGGCATGACTATTTGCAGCCTTGGGACTATGCTTGGCAGGTTCGGGATTGCTTGGGATGATTTCTTTTTTTTGGATTAAGAGTGATTGACTTCACTCCACCATTGCATCTAAAAGGTCCCTCAACTTATTGCACACACCTAGAAACCATCTAGTTCACACAAAGCTACAACATAGATGCACCGACAGGAGGATATGACCTGGAAGTTATGCAAGAGAGATTGGAACAACTTCTCAAAAATTTCAGGATATGGCCCATTACTTCCGCCACGGCAATGTCCGGCCCTACAAGATAAGTATGTAAGTATCGTGCTACTTCTTTTATTACTGCCAAAGATGTTTTACGAATTGCTGAGATAATTGGTTTATCTCTATTGAGTTGCACAAATAAAGTATTAGTGAGGTGAAGAAGTTTTCATTGTTGAAGTCTTGGTCGATAAAATATTATGGTAATTTCTATATATGAAAGGTAATGTGAAACTTTGAATTGCTGAAAAGGTAACCTTTAGAACCTATGTTCATAGTTGGAAATAGCCCCTAATGACAATCTTATATTTTGGAAAAGATTCTTAGAATTCCATGTGGAAAATTGTAATAGGTTACAATGTAAAAACACGACGAATATTGTTGTTAAGGAGTAGCATTGAAGGGTTATGTCACTACCAATACAATGTAGGACTACTAAATATCTGATGAGAAGTGAATATTGAGTATAAGTCTTCTAGACCCAATTTAGAGCTCATTATTGGTAATAAATGAATGTAAGTGCTCCTGAGAGTATATCCCAAGTTGATTTAGAGGTTACATTATGTTAGAGAGTATATTCATATATATATGTCTGTGTGAATATACATATATGACTTACCTTGTACCTATTTTCTTACAGAGAAAGGTAGAAAATTTTCTTGGAGATAACAACGTAGCTATTAAAGGGAACATGATAAGTTTAGGAAAAGAGTAACTGTATTGCCCTTGAAAATCTCTTAAATATTAGCTAAAGCTAGCACATGTAGTAAAAAGATTCAAGCATAACGATAAGTGATGCTAAAAGAGTAACTATGTTAGAGGCATATATTGTTAGGGTCATGCAAAATACAAATTGTAGCAAATGAATGCTAGTGGTGTTTATGGTACAAATGTAAAAAACTAACATTTTATTAAATGCAAAAGAAATTTTTACATTTGGAATTCATGTAAAACTTAGAGAAAATAACTACATCTAACCCTACCTCGTTACAAAGCCAATTGGTTATGATTGAAATACCATAGTAGAATTGTACATAGGCACAATATGTCGGCAATGACGTAGTGGTTGAGGGGTATGACTAATTATAGGTAAAAACAAATTGTGTTGGTTGGACATGTTAGATCATAGATCAAAGGAAGAAATGGTTCTCAAGATTGGGTCCATAAAGAAAACATGAGGAACTAGTTTGGAAAAGACCTCTGATGCTATCCTATATGTTTACACATCACTAACATACGAATTCGGATAGAGCAGAATGACATTTCATTATTGGTAAGCTAGTTCATGAATTTATAGACCTAGAAATGGTTATTTTGTGGTTATGCATGACAATGAATAATCAGAGGAGTGGATGTTAATTAGTTCTAAAATAAGATGCTCTCTTGTGAACTATTAATTATTATAAAGAGAATGTGATTTTCTTATACAAATTGCTTATTAATTCATGATGGTTGTATGAGTAAATTTCATTAGCTACTAAATGGGTGCTAAGTGAATACAGAACCTGAATGGAAAGGTTGTGGTGAAGAGATTCATGTTAATTGCAATAATAGAACTATTGTAATAATTGTCATGCAAGTGAATCCTATGAATTAGGCTATGTACATAGAGACTATTGATCTTTCATACGTCCTCACAAGGTACGACAAAAAATCTTTAAAGTTATGAAATTAGATTACTTATGAACTTGGTCTATAGTGCAGCCAAGGTGAGTAATAAAATGTGTTGTGCATAAAATCAATAATGCCTTAGTGGTAAAGAAAGAGTGCACTTGTATAAAGGCTCTTATTTGATGAACGAGAAATGAAGTAAGACATGACTTATGTAACTAAGATGCTAAATAGTTATTATGGAATATTGATGTTATTTGAATCAATAATATATAAAATGACCACCTGTGGAGTGGTTGCAGGCATGGGAAACTGTGGCCATGAGGAGTGCTAAGGATCCAGGACTGTAATAAGTTAAAAAGATATGAGAAAAATCTCATCCGCATAAAGTTGTTACCATGAAGAAGGTGATGATGGAGGAAGTAGACAAGAGCTACATATTTTCCCGCAGCCAGCTAGGAACCATTATGCATTCTGGGGACACCTGGATGTAAGACGTTTTGGTTAGGACTCTTTCCGCACACATTCACACCTCGTAAGAGGATTGTCACAAGAGTGGGGACTCTGTGAAGATAATAATATCTAGGTGTTATGGTATGCAAGAAAGGAAGTGCCTTAGCTTGGCGAAGCGCCCTGAATAACACAAGAAGGAGATATGCCTAAAGAAGGGTATCGTCCTTGTGTTGGGTAGATTGGATCGGTACTTGGATTATTGTTGGCACTTGGAGTGCTTGCTGGGATGGAGGACATCGGGAGAAACTAGAAAGACATTTGTAAGGAATAATACTTGGAAAAAGGTATATGAACTATAGGTAAATTTGTTCCTATGAGTTAATATGTTTGTCTATTGGTGAATAGAACAAATATGTGTATGGGAAACATTATGAATTATGAAGTTAAATAGTGTTGATTTTTTAGTTATGCATTGATATTGATGTTGGTATTAGTAGACTTGTAGATGTATGTGGATACTGCATGATTGGTGACCCAACAAAAAAATAATACTGGACATAATCATATTAATCTAGAAGATTAAGGTAAGCCTTGTGATATCGGGCAAAGAACAGGTTCAAGAAAAAAAAAAAACTTGGATTATGTTCATAAAGAATGCGAAAGAAAGAAGTGAGGAGCAAGGACAAGACTTGACGAGCATGTAACACCAAGGATGGTGTTAACTCTAAGGGGGGAAGGATGTAAAATCCCCTTCCTACCCTAACCAACAAATATAAACTGTATGTGAAATGGCACTGTAAGTACCCCTCCTGACCTTATGAAATATTATGAATTTGATTGATAGTGTTAGGAGACTCGAAACTTGATGCAACTAAGAACGTTTGGGGATGAATCCACTCGGGCGAGAGGTTGGTGGCTAACAAAGCCTTGGAAATTTAGTAATGATAACCAGGATTGATGTATTTCAGTTTGAAAGAGAGTAAACTATGTAATTTCCACCTAAACCAGCCAAGCTTTAGGGTGGGATCACTGCTAACCAATGCAGTGCAAGAAAATGCATTTATTTACACAAGATGACAATCAAGTCAATTTCGCTTATGGACATCGGACAAACTATTAACCTGGTTATGACACACAATAGTTATCGTGAATTGTAAAGGAAGATAATCCCTTGCCCTAAAATATTTATTGTTATAGGTAAATATAGTATTTCTATGTACTTAGCTACTTGTTTTAAAAGAGTTGAAAAGACCATTATTACAAAATAATGGGGAGCAAAAGAAACGAAGTGTTAAGAAGAATCAAGTTATTATCATCAACTAAGTGATATTCCTTTTAAGGAATATGTAAGAATAAAATGGAGAACTGACTGTTATAGTCATTTAGTTTCTTAAAAAGATATATTCTATAAAATGTTTTACTAAAGAAATGCATTATATATATATACATCCTTACGTTAAGGAGAGTAATTCCCTTAAGATTAAAGAAAAAATTGCTCCCATGCATACATTAAAGATATGCATGATTGTTCCCAAAAGTGAAGGCCAATAATTATTTATATATGTGTAAGTTATCAATGAATGTATTTATAAAATCGAAAGTTATGAACATGCAAGAGAAGCATAAGTTAAAGAAATATATTTTTCTGGTTCCAAAGGTTGAGCAGTTAGTGTGGTTGACTTGCTGCATTTAATTTCACCATGAAAAGAGGCATGCTCGCTCCCATAACCGATGGCAGAATTTGTGCAGTAAAGGATGGGATTCTCTTCCATGGCCGAAATGATGCAACGATTTTTGGGATGCTCTACACATCGTGTGGGGATCTCTCCCTTGCCTAGGGTTATTTAATTGTGAGGGTTCACTTGTGAGGGGGGAGGAGAAAAGACAGGGACTACGTTTTAGGGTTTTCCTGTATGCGTTTGGGAGGTCAAAGCTTACCACTTCTTGTGAGACTCCTCTCCTCTAGTTCGGATGCTAAGTATTGTGTTTCATTGAAAGTGGTTGGAGACACCCCTCATCCATCAGATTGTGTAGAATTGGTTACAACATTCTGAAATCTTCATTTGCCTAAAATCCTAATCTTAAGAGTAATGAAGTGACGAGACACTCCATCATTTTTCCAGACTGTTGAAAAAGAATACAACATGAGCATGTTGTTTGGAGGCTCGATGTTGCCACTGTCATTGAAGGCTGCAATTGGAGGCTCATTGAGCATGGTTTTCCACTGTCATTTGAAGGCTGCGATTGGAGGCTTGCTGATAGGGTGTTGCGACTGTGCATGAAAGATGCGAGTGGAGGCTCGTTGAGCATGGTACTACAACCTTCATTTAGAAAAACTCCAATTGATAACGAATCTGGTGTGATCTCTTAATGCGTGAGGTAAAACACTTTTGTTTTGTTTATTGAAGAGAGCCACGGTTCCAGCATTGATCGTTGCATATTGTTGCATAAAATACCTCAAAAAGATCTCTCAAAGGCTTCCCTCATGTTGTTTCTTTTTTATATTTATCCATTTTTGTTGTGTCTTTGCATAGACTGGAAACCCCATGTTATTTGGCATTGCATACACAGTGGTCAAGTTAAATGGTCGTGATCTATATCTAGCATAGGTTGTTCCTTCGGGGATTTGTATCTATTTTTTTTTAAACTATCGTTCCTAGAGATAAATATAAGATCTCGTAAAAACCCATAAAACAGTATGCGTTGGTACCTTGGGTTTGTTTTTGTTTTAGCTACCTTCTTGGTTGATAAAGGACAACTCCAGCGTGATCGAGAAGATGGGGTTATGTGTATGCTTTTGGGATCTCGAACCTTAACCATTTATTTTGATCTCCTCTCCCTGCAATTCATGAGCCTCATGTAAGTGTTCTACTTAAGAGGGGGTTGTGCTTTGAAATGACCTGAATAGTTAATGTTACCAGCATTTTGCTTGAATGGGTAAGGAATGTTGTCTACGATTTGGATGTTTCCAATGCTTGATTCTTAAACCCTGATTTTCAATGTCTGCATTTCGATTTGACCTGAACTGTAAATGTTACCAATGTTTTGACTTGGAGTAGTAATACACGTTGTCTGCAGGTTAGTAAGGTCGGAAAACTAGTATGTGTTTCCTGCAGGGTAATAACTAGAACATACATTTGTACCTGCGGGTTAGTAAGGTCTGAAATTGTTAACTGTTGCTTGTGTTGAAAGTTATAGAACATATAATTGTGTCGCTTGTTCACTACCGACTAGAGTATGTATTGATTCTTCTATTCTGAAGGATCCGTTTATGTTTTGAACCGTATACACATACCTGTGTAGTTTATGAAGTATGGATTCTGCATTTTAACAACATAGATCGATGATCTGGTATGAAGTCTTACTTTATATGCATTTAGGATCTAAAATCTCCTTATGCAACCGTGATATGTGTCTTGAGTATATGTAGTCACTAACTCCCTAAGTACTTGTGTCGGGGCTGGAAGGCTGATCCCAAGTTTCTATACCCTACCACTTATTGGTGAACATTACACTTGTTGATCTAGGGTAGGACAGGGAAACCTTACATTCTAGGCACCGTGTAATCTTGATGAGTTTACAACTTATAACCTTACCTTAGTGGATTCGTCACCCAGCTCGGGGTGGCTCTAGGCAGAAAAACCTATGCCAATGGAGTCAATGGTTGGGAGGAAAGTCGCAGTTAAGTTTCGAGGTTCTTGAGTCAACTTGACTATTCGCTTAAATAAATGTTGTATGCTTGATTGTTTGCTCAAGAAAAGCTTCATGCCAAGTTCCATAAATGATCAATGTGGCTAAGTAATCTTTGTAGTCTCATCGATGATTAACATGTTTTCCTTAATTAATAGTGTTAATCAAAATGTTTCCCGAATGTTTTATGAACTCATCTATTTAACAAGCTGTGATTGCAGAGAATGTGTCGCAAGGGAAACACGGAGAACTAATCTGCCTATAGTATGGTGGATATCAATTATAAGGATTATGCTTATCCAAATATGTAATTTGATTTGTCATGGATTTAGATTATATTTATTCATTGAAATGTAATTATCTAACCATGTCTCTTCACTCGAGAGCTGACTCAGAAATGCATGTCTATTGTGATGCGATTTTTCTAGGAAATCGATAACCTTATAAGATCATAGTTACCGAATGTATGAACCTGGACTAGAGAACAAGATGTGTTAGTGTGGTCTCAGTCAAAGAACAGTTCGGTGACCAATATATTGTATATGTCTTGTTTGTGATTTTGCATTCATTGCTATTTAATGAAACACTAAGAATCACCTAACACATTTGTGTGTTGAGTAACTTGAAGGTTTTGATAGTATCTCAAGGACTTACTCATGCAAAGGAAGGGTAAGAATAGGTGTGCGAACTTGAGGGAATTTGTATACCATAACATTTATATACTTTGATATGCATCTCTATTGTTTTTATTCAGTGAAGTGGTGTTTTAATGCAAGAGTAACAACATCCTTAATTGCCTAATTTTAGGATGAGGAGACTTTATGTTATTAGTGATAGCGAAAATTTACAATGGCTTATTGAAGTATTCTATGAAATAAAAGGATAATATGTATTACTAGAATGGTTGTAATTTCAATCTAATAATTATTTGGATTGGTTAAGTACAATAACCAATAATAGTAGTGAACAATATTTGAAGGAAAATTTTATGTACTCTACAACGACGGATTTCTCTAGGTGTATGGGGTTGTTACAATAAAAATAAAACATCAATATAACATCATAATCAATAGGCTCATACCTATAAGTGGTATGTCCAAAATTTGGGATATTACTTCCCTCCCCGCTTAGTACAAAATTGTCCCTAGTGTTCTAGGGACTCTGACTGACATCATGAAACAAGGAGGGGAAACCCTCTCTCATGGTGGATTCATTCCCCCAAGTAGCCTCATCAACCTCAAAGTGCTTCCATTTCATTTTCAGCTAGACTACGGTGTGCTTCCAAAGATGCACCTCCCTCTTGTCCAATATATGCAGAGGTATAGGGGAAAACACCCCTTCAGGTTCCACTTGTAATAAGGACCAATCAATTACATGTTTAGTATCATAAACATATTTATTTAACAAATATGCATGGAAAACATCATGCACTCTTACGTTCATGGGTAATGCTAGGTCATAAGCCACTGGTCATTTCTTGTCCAGTATTTCAAAAGGTCCACAAAATCTAGGTGCTAAATTACCGCACCTACCCAAGCTCAACAAGCTCCATTTTGATTTTACTTTCAAGTAGAAATGTTTTCCTGCTTGATGGTATTTATATTTTCTTTTCTTGTCTGCGTAACTTTTCTCGTGGTCTTGCACTTCTTTAAGGTTTCCCTGGACCTTGGTAACAAACTGTTCCAAGTACATTAACAAATCAGGCCCTGGCATGAACCGATCCACCAAACTGTCCCAAGTAACTGATGTTCTACAATTTTGTCCATAGAGTACCTCAAAGGGACTCATCTTGGCGGGATATTGATATCCATTGTTATACGCAAACTATACAAGATGCATATAATCCTCCCACTTGGTGGGGTTGTTCATGACATACATCCAAAGCATGTCCTCAACAATCTGGTTTACTCTTTTTGTTTTCCCATCTGTCTACGGGTGATAAGAAATGCTAAAGTTCAACCACCTATCTAATCCAGAGAATAAAGATCTCCAAAATTTTCTTGTAAACTTAACATCTCGATCTGATATTATTGCCTTAGGTATCTCGTGCAATCTAAATATCTCTTTCAAGAAGATATCGACAATGTTCACTACCTTGTAGGTCAACTTCACTGGAATGAAGTGTGCTTCCTTTGAAAACTTTTCAATAAATAGAAATATAGAATCATTTTACTTCTTACTTTTCAGTAGACTGGTGATAAAATCAATACTTATGACCTCTCACTTCCATTCCGGAATGGGTAAAGGTTACAACAATCCCTAAGGATGTTGATGCTCAACTTTGACTAGCTGACATACCTAACATTTTGCAATAAAAATTGCAATGTTGGCCTTTAACTTGAGCCAAAACAAGTGCCTCTTGACGGTGGATATCATCTTTTGATAGCTCGGGTTCCCCGAGTAGGATTCCTGATGGAATTTTATGAGGATACTAGACCGAATGTCTACTCCTTCTCAAACATACAAATGATCCTTGGACCATAGCAGTCCATATTTGTCTACCTTGTATTCTTTTTGTTTTTGAAACAACCTGTCCTCTTGGACTTTCTTGAGGATATCCACATAGAAGGGGTCAAATCTGTTAGCCGTTCTAATCCTTTCATGCAAATATGCATCGATTTGACTCAAAGTCACCTCATATATCATATGCGTTGGTCAGATCAAAGCATCAAGAACCTTATTCTCTTTGCCCTTGATGTGATTTAGCTTGAAATGGTACTCACTAAGGAAACCCAACCATCTAGCTTGAATCGCATTCAGATCCGGTTGATCAAATAAACATTTTAGACTCATATTGTCCATATTCAGAAGAAACTTCCTTCCCATGAGGTAGTGCCTCCACATACTCAAAGCATGGATGATGGCTGCTAAATCAAGATCATGCATAGGGTAGTTCTGCTCATGCTCTTAAGTTCCACAATTCATAATAGATTGCATGATCGTTGTGCAAAAGGACTCCTCCAAGTCATTCCTTACTTGCATCTGTGTAAACAACTCATTAATACCCATCGAGATCCGCAATTCGTAACACTGGTGCAGTCATCAAAAGCTGCTTAATATTGTTGAAACTTTCTTCGCACTAAGCAGTCCATAAGAGCTTACTTGCTTTCTTCTACAAATCTATCATGGGGAAATCAATTCTCAATAAGTTCTCAATAAACTTTCGATAATATCCGGTTAATCCCAAAAATGACCTAATGTCAGTGGCACTAGTAGGGGTAGGCCAATTATTTATGGATCAAACCTTTTTCGGGCCACAACTATCCCTGCCTCAGATATGATCTGACCTAAGTACTGTATCTGTGGTTTGTAAAAATAACATTTACTAAACTTAGGGTAAAGTTGGTGTTCTTGCAACACTTGTAGTACTATGCGAAGGTGTTCTTCATATTCCTCTTTAATCTTGGAATAAACTAGGATGTTGTCTATAAAGACTGGAACAAAATTATCCAAATATTTACTGAATATGTTGTTCATCATACACATAAAGTTTGCGGGTGTGTTTGTCAACCCGAATGGCATCACTAAAAACTCGTAGTTCCCATACCTTCTACGAAAGGCGGTTTTGGGGATATCCTTGTCGCGAATTCATACCTAATGGTACCCAGATCGCAGGTAAATATTTGAAAACATTTTGGCTCCTCCCACCTGGTTAAACAAGTCATCGATCTTGGGGAGTGGATAATGGTTCTTGATAGTCATTTTTTTCAACTAACGGTAATCAATGCACATCTACATCATACTGTCCTTCTTCTTTACGAACAAAATTTGTGATCCCCAAGGGGACACACTAGGTCGGATATACCCTTTCTCTATCAACTCCTGCAACTGTAATTTGAGTTCCACCAATTCTAGTGCACTGATGCGGTAAGGGGATTTGGAAGCAGAAACTGATCATGGTGTCAGTTTGATGGAAAAGTCTAGGTCTCATTTCTGAGGTAATCCTAGGATTTCCTCGGCAAACACATCCTTGAATTCTTCAAGAAAGGGGAAGTCTTCTATGTGTTGCTTTGTATCAGACTCTATGTATCGGATGTTCACTGCAAACAACTTGCAGCCTTTCCTAATGCATTTATTCTCTTGTAAGGAAGATATTTTCCATATGAAAACTTTATTTCGAACACCCTGAACCTTTACTTGGTTCCCTTGGCTATCAGTACACAAGATTGACTTGTATAAGCAATCGAGCATGACATGGTGTTGTTCCAACTAGTCCATGCTAATAAGGATGTCGTATGATCCTAAAGGAGGATGTTTAGGTTTAAATTTGTAGGAAAACCATTCACATTTACTTCACATTCTTTAACTATTTCTAAAAATTTCAATTTTGTACCAGTGGCTACCTATACCAGCCAAGGTTTATCATGCTTTACTTTTCCTAGTTTGCATACATCAACAATTTTAGGCGAGACATAGCTACAGAAAACACGGGGATCAATAAGTATTGAAATATAAGTGTTCAATACTGTACCTTCTATCTCAACCATTATAGCTTGATGGTCTACCTATCGTCCATCCATTGCTGCATAAATCCGAGATGTTCCCGCTATGTCCTCGACAGTCGGTTCTTCTTGTAAGTTATGCAAGACTCCATTTGTCTTGGTCTTACAATATTGGGAATAGTGAGGCCCACTGCATTTCCATCACTTGATCTATAGTGGGGTAGCATTGGCTCCACTTGCCAGTGGCTTGTTACCATTAGGAGCTGTGTTGATGTATATGTAACTTCAGAATGTATTCACTTGTATATTTCATGTATTGTAACCCGATGTTTATTCTGGGAAGTATCTGTAATATAATTAAGTCATGTCATGCCCCGATGTTCCTATCAGGAAGTTCTATAATGTAAACAAGTCATGTCAAGTCATTGTGGGTAACCCTCCTATTGATCAAGGGTTAAAGTCCCCGGAGTTCCGGGGCACTAGGGTTATTATAATCTACTAGAGAAGTCAGCCCTAGTAGGGTTTTGTCAAGTCGGGAATTAATATAAGTAGAGAGTGAGCCTCTCTATTTATAACGCACTCACTCACACTCAGTTGTAGCACATATATGAGGAAGAAGAAGACACTAGGGCTAGGAAGAAAGAGGCTACTGCTGTCGGGAGATTATCTTACTGTTTTGGGGTTTTACTTTTGGTGTTGATTCTATCTTTGAGGAAGTTGTGGGGTTTTCTCCATTTATAATTTCCGCAAGGAAAAAAATTGTGTTCATTGAATTTTGTGTTTGATTACTGTACTTGTTATTCTCTCAGTTAAATATCATAACATAATGCTAGCTTGAATGATAAAATTCTAACATGGTATCAGAGCTAACCTGAGAAGAAGACACTGTGCAGCTGTGGGAACTAGGGATTCCTACTTTGTGTATCTTTCTCCACATTTTTTCAGCAAAATAAGGTTGAATTAACTCTCCTCCCTAGGGCGCATCTTTCTGTCTAAGCAAAATCCAATTTTGAGCTTTTTCAGTTTTGGACCCGACAGTGTTGCCAAAAATTAGGGCTTTCCACATAAGTGAAATTTTTTAGTGAGCCCAGGCCTGGATTGATCTCCTCCTCAAAATCAAAGTTTATAGATCAAGATGAAATAATTTGGTTCGACAAAACTTTGGAAAAGCCAAACCCTAATCTCCTCCTGAACCAACACTGTAGAAATTCAGCTCCAAATCCAGATCCGACATCTTGACCTGGTAAGATCTAAATCTTTTGTATTTCCATTCGAGGTTCTTAGTTAAGATGTCTCATCATACCAAGCTTGATAAAAATCTCAAGGGAGTTGATAACTTATGATCTTGGAAGTATAGGATCTCCGTGGTCCTCGAAGAAAATGAGTTGGACTCCTATATCAATGAGGAGGTTTTAGTTCCAGAGGGAGACGAGGCTAAAGCCTTACACAAGAAGAATTTTGTTATGACAAAGAGTATTATTGCTGATTCAATCAAGGATCACCTCATACCACAGGTGTCCTCCCTAAATACACCTAAATCTATGTTTGATGCCCTAACCAAATTGTTTGAAGGGAAGAACATAAACCGAAAGATGACTCTGAGAAACCAACTGAAGAATGTAAAGATCCAAAATCCAGATACCATCCATTATTACTTTACAAGGGTCTCTAAGATCAAGGAACAACTAGAAGAAGTAGATGAATAAGTGGAAAATGCAGAGATTGTGATGACCACCTTGAATGGTCTCTCTAGATCATGGGACTCCTTTATTCAAGGGATCTGTGCCAGAAAGAAGTTAGTCAAATTTAGTAGACTATGGGAAGAAATCTCTCAAGAAGAAGCTCAGATAGCAGCTTGAGAAGAAAATATGGGAAGTGAAGATCAAGCTCTCACAGTTCATTCCAAGAAAATAAAAAGAAGTTCTCATCACTCGAGAGGTAAGCATTTCCATAAAAATAACATTAGAAAATATTTGTCTAGAAGCAGATGTTATACATGTGATGAAGTAGGACACTCTGCAAAATATTGTCCTAAAAGACAAAATAAGAAAAGTGGAAACAAGAGAAGACATCATGCTCATGCTGCAGAAGATGATGAACCTTCCTCAAAGAGAAATAAGCAAGAAAGTGACGATTCTTCAAGTGATGAAGAATACGTTTTGATTTCCGCTCTCATGGGAAACATCACACATGGAAGCAATGATTGGCTTATAAACAGTGGGGCTTCCAAACATATGACGGTATTCAAAGAGTCTTTTGTGAGACTATCAAAACATGAATCACCTCACAAGTTGAAGCTCAGAGATGACTACCAGTATCCAATAAAAGGTAGTGGGGAATCCTCCTATAAGCTAGACTCTGGAATGTCCATGAAGATGAAGGATGTACTATTTGTACTGGGACTCAAGAAGAATCTCCTCTCCATATCTGAATTAGATGCAAAAGGCACGAGGGTTGCATTTGTAGATGGCCAAGTTCTCATGTGGCCAAAAGGAAAAACCTTCGATGATGCAATAGTGATTGGGGAACAAAAGGGAGGTCTATACAAATTGAAGGGCCATCCAGAACAAGTGTTGGTCCATGACCCAGTAGAGACAAATGAACTTTGGAATATAAGGCTTGCACATGTGCATTACAGAGCACTAACACTTGCAAGTAAAGCTATTGAAGTTCTTCCAGAAATTGAAGAAAAACATGATGGAGTCTACAAAGGATGTGCGAAAGGAAAGGATACAAAGAAGACATTTCCAAGTAGTGAGATCAAGGAAAAAGGAATCTTGGAAATCATCCACTCCAATGTATGCCGACCAATTTCATCAAGTTCACTAAGTGGGTATGTATACTATGTTTATTTCATTGATGACTTTTATAGGAAGACATCGATTTACTTCATGAAGAACAAAGTTGAAGTATTCAGCAAGTTCAAGGAATTCAAATACTTGATCAAGAACCACACTGAAAAATAAGATCAAGACCTTTCAATCAGATAACGGCGGAGAATTCACATAAATTGAATTCAAAGAGTTATGCAAAGACTCGGGGATTAAGAGGGAGTTGTCCACTCCATATAATCCACAACAGAATGGGATTACAGAAGGGAAGAACAGAACTATCCTGGAAGTTGCAAGATCTATTCTTCATGATTAAGATCTTCCTATGCATCTATGGGAAGAAACTTCAAGATCAACGGTGTATGTACAGAACCGTACTCCACACAGAGTGCTTGAGAACAAGACGCCTGAAGAAGTCTTTTCTGGCAAGAAACCAGAAGTCAGCCATCTCAGAATATTTGGTTGTCTAGTGTACATACACATTCCAAAAGAGAAGAGGACAAAATTAGATCCTTCAGGAAAGACGGGTATATTTGTGGGATACTCTCAAAGCTCGAAGGATTACAAAATATACTTCCCAGGGTTCAAGAAGATTGAAATCAGCAGGGATGTAAAATTTTACAAAGACTCAGCTTACAACAAATCCAGAAAGAAACTTGCTGAAGTTCTTGAAGAATTGGAAGCACCCAGAATTCATGACACAACCATGAACAAAGAAACTAAAGAAAAAGATCAAGAATTTGAAGAACCTCAAGAACCTGTAGATCCACCTCAGGAGAATAATCCTCATAAGAGGAAACCTTCTTGGGTATGAGAAGCTATCCAAGGTGTGGAAAAATATGGGGCTTTAGAAGAGAATCACAAAGAAAGAAAGAGGACCAGATCCTGCACCGGGTATGTAGCCTTATTATGTGATTTCATCAATAAAGAACCTTCCAATTATGAAGAAGCGGCAGAACATAAAGTATGGAAGGATGCGATGATTGAGGAGTATCAATTGATCATGAATAATGATGTTTGGGATGTTGTCCAAATACCAAAAGGGGAGTCTATTGTAACTTCCAAATGGATCTACAAGATCAGGCATGCTGCAGACGGTAGCATAGAAAAATATAAAGCAAGATTTGTTGCTCGTGGTTTCTCCCAGAAAGAAGGAATAGATTATGAAGAAAATTTTGCACCTATAGCCAGATACACTTCCATCATATCAGTACTTACTCTAGCTACCGTGTAGAAATGGAAGATACACTAGATGGATGTCAAGACTACTTTTTTGAATGGTGTAGTGGAAGAGGATGTGGATCAGCCACTCGGTTTTGAGACACATGACAGGGAGTCTCACGTGTGTAGATTGAAGAAAGCCCTGTATGATTTGAAATAGGCACCTAGGACATGGTATGGTAAAATTGATAGCTTTCTATGCAGTTTGGGCTTTACCAAGAGTAAAGTAGATTCCATCTTTTACTACAAGGTTGAAGATGGAAACCCAGTGATGGGTCAGTGCAAGAAGATGATGGACCTTTAAGATGCAATCCTAGTTTTCAAAAACAACATCATGCTACCAAAAAATACATCAACCCGAGCCTGACATAGCACTTGGTATGGTTCAACCCTAGCCTGACATGTCATAAAACATGTAGGATAGGAAACCACATCGCGCACGCGTTATATAACTATAAAACGCGTACGCGTTATATACCTACAAAACGCGCACGCGTTTTGTAGTTATAAAACGCGCACGCGATATGAAAATTATAAAAAAAAAACACACAGTCCCGAGCCCATTTTCATTATCAGAAACGCGATTTCGACGGGCAGCGCAGCATTTGGAGCGAGCTTTCGACAGGCATTGGAGCATTTGGAGCTGATTCAAGTGGAAGGGAGGAGATTTCACGCCCACCAATGGTTGATTCCTATACCCTCTCTTCAGTTTATAACAAAATTACCATTTTTCCCTCTTATAGTTATGTATTTTAGTTCAAGCTATGTATTTTTAGTTCAAGGTTTATTACAAACTTTTTATTTTTTAAAAACAGTTCTGGAATCTCCTTTTTTTTATTTAAATTACAATTTGTTTGCTTAGATTCATTTTAGGCCATGTTTTGAATTACAATTTTAAAATAATGAAATTGCAAATGTATGAAAATTGCATTTTCAATTGTTAGATTTGAGAGTCAAAATCATCTCTAAACAAATGTAGCATGCTAAGCTATTTGGTTGAAGAGTATATATAGAGAGAGATATACAGTTGATAAAGAGCCATTGAACCATTGAGATAAGTCATGGATGTACGTTTCAGATAAGTCATGGAGTATATATATAGAGATATACAGTTGATAAACAACCATTGAACCACTGAGTAAGCTGTAGAGTTCCATAACATATAACGTGGAAGGTATTGTTTCAAATGTATTCAACAATATAATTAATTTCATGCCATGACTGGTTAATGTAAATTGGAAGCAATAATCTCCTATATCCAATCCACTAACTAGTTGAAAAAGCACATAGTTGAGTAACCACATTACCCAGTCATGGCATGACAACCACATAACATGGATATTTTATCCACCCTATGTTCCATCGTTAGTAATTTTTGAGGAGTCATTATCTCATTGATATCTAGTCTTCATCCATTCTAGGTTCTCTCAATTACATAACTTATAACCCTATGAGGCATGCAACTAGAATCAACCCTATGTTTGTACTCCATTCAAATGCCAACATTTCCTTTGATATTACTGATTTTGGTGCCAACTAGGAGAACTACTATGTCATCAACCATAGATATTTAAAACAACCTTTACTAGATGTGTATTCACCATATATACTTGTTGGTAGCAACCCACTTATTGCAAAGGCATGTTAAACACAGTTTATTTTGATGGGGTTTCGCAAATTCTTGTTATCTAGATTATGCTTTTGAATTAGTTATGTGGTGACAATTTATTTACTATTATATAGGTCTATGTGATGGTTGGATGTTCTAAAGATAATTGGATTTAGATGCATTTACATTTTGAATTTTGAAGAGATGTCATTATATACCATGTATACGTTTCTAATTATTATCTTATTGATTTTTTTATTGCAGTTGCGGCTATGGACCCGAATGCAGAAATATTGAGAGAGCTTGCCCAGTTGAGAGCCTTGAGTAGTGCTTTTAGTGGTGGTGACAGAATCCGATGTTCACTTGCATCCACTTTGGATGCAATTGTTGAGATCATCACAATGTCAAACAATGTACTATATGATTTGGCTTCATATAGAGAAAGAAAGAGACGTGAATATGCTGATGGGCTTAACTACAATGCAGGAAAAAAGTTGAAAATCACGAAGGAGCATATATTTTCATTGTTTAGGGACCCTCGCACGGGGAAAATCCCAAATTCAACCAAGCCACATATCTCTATTGAGTGGTGCACATATCAACCATTTGTTGATAACTGGATGGCCAGATGGTATATGGTTTTTGATAGGCCACCGCACAACAACAGGGAAATCCCGTTGTACTTCCTTCGGAAAATGTATGCAGAGTTCGTGTTGGGAAAAAGCGTAAACTATTTTGATATGTTGGAGTTTCAGGGGATCGGTGGGGGGATGCCCCAAAACCGACCCAATTCCAGGCTTCGAGATGCTGATCGCCCTATCCCTGCACCTCGCAGGCAGTTGCCTGGGCCAGATGTCCCACCTATACATCATGTGATTCCACAGACACGTGATGCATTTTTGAGTTTGGCACGGGCCGTTGTTCGCCATAGCACTATGGTTCAGTATATGGGTGAGGATGGGACATCTGTCCCTGGAGTGGTACATACACCAGGTCCTCATGGTGCAGGACCATCATCTAGTGCAGTACCACCCACTAGTGCAGCACCATCTACTGCAGCACCATCTACT
>LPNX010207065.1:288694-319082 GCA_001517045.1 Pseudotsuga menziesii | reverse complement strand
AAAAACTCAGAAATTATCAGTCGTTTATTCAACAACCAATAATAACCAAGGGAAAAAACACCCTGGGCTGATCGGACTGACAAATAAAGTCTAAGAGACCGAGTCTTTTACAGACACTATCATGCTAGAACATTTATTACAATTCCCCCATGGGGTATGAACATGTGATATAGTACAACAAGCACTTCCCAAAAGTACTTCCAAAGGTCTTCTGAAGTCCGAACAAGTTATCCTTGTTCGGTTCACCAGGCTCACTTGATAAAAAAAAACTAAGTACAACTTCGAGGAACTGTTAACAGCCTTTTTGCCTTCCACCTTCCACACTTTCGCTTTTCGCCTTTCGCACTTCGGAACTCAGAAATCCGAAACTCAAATGTGCGAAGGAACTTTTAACAGCCTTTTCGCCTTCCACCTTCCGCCTTTCCGCTACGGAACTCGAATCAGAAAACCAATACTCGGCCTGGATCAACTTTCATTCTTCTGTCTTCCGCTGCGGAACTCGAAAACCGGGAACTTATACTTTTGACTTAACTTTCCTCTATCCTTCCGAATTCCGCCTTTTGACCCCGGACCTCGAAAATTGGAACATTAACTTTTCCTTAGACTTTTTCTGCGCCTTTCCGCTTTCTGCCTTCCACAGGTGGATCCCGGGAATCAGAAAGTCACCCTTCTGTCTTAGAATCCTTTTACGCTTCCAACTTCTGCCTTCCGACCTCTGACATCAAAAGTCGAAAAGCCCACTTTCTGCCTTATCTTTTATCCTGATTTATACCTTTCATCTTCCACCTTCCGCAGGCGGATCCCGAAAGTCAGAAAATCCCACATTCTGCTCCGATGGAACTTCTTTCTCCCGCATCCCTCCTTCTGTTGTGGATCCCAAGAAGCGAAAACACAACCTTTCTGCCCAGTTCAACTGCTCCTTTCCAGCTTCCCCCTTCCACCTCTCCTAGGCAGATTTCAAAGAGCGAAAACACCAAGTCCATAAGCATTCTGACCTCTGTAACAGGATTTTAGCCTCCATGAACTTAGGCAAAATTGCATAAAAACATCTAAGGCAAAAACAAAGATAAAATGCAGGAAATATACACAAGTAAACATCTACTTCATCATCATTAAGCATTCAATCATGACTAGGACAATTCATAGGCAAATGCATTGCATAAACAACATAACAAGAATACTTATCTTGGAGGATGAAGTTGTCCTGCAACTAGCTATGTAGCTGCAACGTTCCACCCAACCATATGCCAATGTGTTCCTTAATCTCTCTACACCACTGCCACCCCCGAGATGGGCATGATTCCACAAGGAACTAGGGAACAGGAAGACTCACACACAGACAGATCTTTAACACACGGTCAAGCCAACACCTAGTTGTACTTATCAGAGTGTCTAGCCAAGCCAACACCTAGTTGGGTGAATAGGCTGCAAGCTTAACAAGCCAACACATGCATTCAGGACTAGCCACACCAACAGATTGGTTCACAGACCCCAAGGCCAAGCCACCTTTCACAGTTGGGTTAACAGGCTGTCCAGCCAAGGATTACACACAAGGCTAAATGCATAACAAGACTCAACCAAACCAAGATCCAATTGGGTCAACAAGCCCCAAGGCCAAGCCAATCTCCCTTGGGTTAACAAGCTGCTAAGGCCGTGGAAAGGTAGAATGACTAAGCTAGTGGCTCATTCAAGAGCTAGGACACCTCCACAAGATCTATCTGGCCTGGCATCCACATTACATGCATCCCAACACAAGGTAGCATCCCTTTCTCTGCTCAATAGTCCTTCAGGCTATGCCTCCCTTCTAGTGCTCTTCAGGGCATGCAGTAAGGATCTACCAACCACTCTTATCATTTCCTGAGGTTCCTCTCTGCACTAGGTTAACAAGTCCATTCCTCTTCTCTCCCACTCAGTCCTGTACACAAATCAGACCCAAAAACCAAGGTACACAAAGAAACAACCACACTATGGACCAGCAAAACAAGCTCCTCACTGTGACACAGGAAACACACTGCAACTCAGTAAAACAGAGGGTTTCCACCGCAGGAAAACACCAACGTTGGGAAAACACAGAAGACCAATATTTCTCACAAAATTGAGTGATCCCCACTGCTCAATCACTCAGCGAAACAACTAGCTTCTCTATCTTGGGAGAAAAGAATGACCAAAATGGTGAACGTTGAACAACAGATTGACAACCATAGGAAAAAACCACGATTTTGCAAACGCAGGGTAAACGCACAGCAGGCATGAGCAGTCTGGAGAGCTCGAATGGTAGCGTGAATGAACAACAATGGAATGGTTCGAATGAATGAGGAGGAGTGAGCAAAACCCAAACGTGACCTCCTCTAACGAACTGGGCACACATCACGTGCTTGCTTCCTACAAAAGTAAAAGTGTGGCTTCCCCCAGGCTGTAGACCTGCGCAGGCTGCAATCTGCGATGCCTTGCACTTCCCTAGGCATTAACTGCCTCATCCGATTTCTGGAAGGAATTAATGATTGAATGTAGGGAAAAAAAGGGTAGCTGAGGTTCAATGGTTTTCTCAATGACATTTGGCTTAACCCTACAGGGTCAAATGTTTGACCAACTCCCCCACCCTATCCCTTGTGAAATCATACCCCCATCTCTTTCACGTTGCAGTTCCATAGCTAGCAATGGTATTTTATTAAATTTTGCATTTACATGATATTCAAAAAATGCTCTGTGCTTTGACTAGCACACTAACCATAACCTTAGGCATCCACCTTGATCACCTATATACAAAATACCAGATCAATGGAAGGGCCTTGGCCTTGACCTCCATGCCATGATCCTAATACAATATATATGCATCATGTACAATCAAAATATCATGGGGTCAAAACCGAGGTGTTACACTCGCCAAGCTAGCCCTGCCAAGGAAACATTAGCAAACTTAATTACAATGTATATGCTTGATAAAAAAAACTCTATGAAAACCTTTCTAAACAAAATTAACCACTTCTTACCTTATGAAAAGAGTCAAAGGACCGGCTCAACCGAATGACTAGGTGCGCTTCTACCATGCCTGCCAACCAGGAGAAATGATAACATAACAATTCCACCGAGACGGGCTAAAAGGAGCAAGCCACCTGATGGGTTACTTACATCACCAAAGAGAGGACCCATCATTAGCAGAGTAGCTAGTTAATAAACCATCCAACATAGAAAACCATAACTCAAGCATCTGACACCATAAGCATTGCTTCCAAACTGACTAGACTCGAGGCAGAAGGGCAGGGTACATCTCCCTATGTGGAAGCAATATGCATAATGATGGAACAAAAACCATAAACCATAACACTGAGTCGTAGTAACAATGGCGACGACTCACGCTGTGGAGGATTAAAAGCAGAAGAAACCTTAAGTCAAAACCATCAAAGTGTTAGCAATGGAAAGAACTCTCGTTGTGGAAGAATGAAGGCAAAAGCAAAGCCAAGAACCAAAGGTCGAAGTTATGTTATAATGACAAAAAATGCAGAGTGCAACCAAGACCAAAACCATCAATCCCATGCCCCCAAAACCCTATACAATGGTCAGTATGTTAAATGTTGGTAATTAAGGTGGGATAAAACCTCTGTCAAGGACAACTCTACGTAGACCAAGCCATAGTGGATAGAGTGTGTCAGTAAGACTCAGCAAGAATGGCAAAGCCATGGAACGCAAAGTGTACACAACATAGGTTTGAGTGCCATTTGGCACCTGCACTCTCATNTAGACCAAGCCATAGTGGATAGAGTGTGTCAGTAAGACTCAGCAAGAATGGCAAAGCCATGGAACGCAAAGTGTACACAACATAGGTTTGAGTGCCATTTGGCCCCTGCACTCTCATACATAGCCAGACATGCCATAATCAATCACTGAGTTATCTTAGGAATGCAATCAAGCAATTGATACGGTGGATCCCAAATCTATCACGGGGATGTTAATGCAATATTAATGAGTCTTCCTCTTGACTTCACTCACCAAAGACATGGTACATTGAATAGGAGTCAAGCAAACATAGGTAGGACCCTATCAAAGAAGAGGATCGATGCAATAAATGGACTACAATGTTCATTAAGTGATGTCGATGATAAGACTGTCATATCCATGACTTGAATTCGAGGTGAAATGTGTTAGTACCTCGAGTTAATGTTAACACCAAGTGGTAGGGTTATAGTATATGTAGGGAGTGCAATAGGAGGATATTTATATCAAAGCGTAACCCTTCTCACAAGTTTAGCTACCATGTCAAATAGGATTCATACTTTTGAGGATGGATTCGCCTAGGATTATATAGATATATGGTGTCGAGGGTTAACATTAATGTAAGTGTCGTTAATACTTGCTCTTACCTAGTGTAATGTTTTAGGTAGTTGTCTTTGGAGAATTTACAAACATTTTGGAGAAATCCACAAAGCCGTAACATGACAGGAACATTAAATTATGCCAAAAGGGAGTATTATTCTGGATAAGAATATAATATGGGTATGTGGACCATCATAATGGCAAAAAAGATAAAATAAGATAATTTTATTATTGTCCAACAAATGACAATAAAAGTAGGTCACGATACATCCAATATGAGTACAATGTGGGAGTGCAGAGGCAACTCATAGAAAATGTTGAAACTAAGATAAAATAAAGTAAAGAAAGATACAAGATACAAGTGGTGGTACATACTCATAAACATGTATATATCTGTATCAAAGGTGTGGAATGCCAAAATGCAAAAATGCAAAATCCATAGTCAGTTTGTCCAAGATTGTACAACTTGAACAACTCAAGATTCTCAAGATCCTATCAAGGGAGGAAGATCATGTGAGAGAGTTGAGGATGAGTCCAGTGATGTCAAGATCTCCTAGGTTTGAAGTGGAGGGATAGAAATATCAACTCAATTATAATAAACCAGGCAAGTGATCTATGAACAAATGCAAATGATGATTAATATATAAAACTGATGATAGTATGTCAAATATTAAAAAAATCTAGTAAATCAACATACATTACACTTTCAGTGGATTGAATTTGCATGCTTACTATTGTTAAGATTTGATTTTTTTTAATCACACGTTTACATGTGTTATTGCTCTTAAATTTTAGCTACCGGCATGTGTAATTTTTAGCACAAGCAACTCTTTACCTTTGTTTAAATCTGAAACTCCATGCTCACTATTGCTAGTACATGCACTTATAACATATCCTAAGCACTTCTCTCAAGATTAATCAATACTTGGACAAATTATTGCAAATTTGTGTAAAACATTTCATGATTTATATTGCACAGAAATTTAGCAAGTTTGTTTTATTCGTATTTCAAGTAATGAATAGATGTTGATGTTCTTTATCATGACATGGTTATTTACTGATATTTGAGCAATATATGACATATGAGACATCATTGTGAAACATTATAGTTTTGGGGTAGAAGACGTGTTCCGACGTCTATAAAGTTCAACAAGGATCTGTAGTTAGGTGTGTAAAATTGTGGTTGGGGAATCATATTTGTTGTAAGTACAGTAGGTTTTTAAGTGCAGGATATGTCCTAGACATTCTAGGGGGCAATGTTGGCCACCACTGTAACTCCCACCAATACCCTATGCTAGTGGTATCGCATCAGACAGAACTCGAACATGGACTTAGACTCCACGTACCTCGCGTATATCGAAGACCCCCTTAGGGCACCTAAAACCAGCCTATCGACCGTCTCATCACTATTGCACCGAAGACAACATTGGGGAAGATTACTTTCCGCATACCTCGGTAGTCGGGTGATGCAACCAAAGGGTATGGTGGAATCCTCCTTGGTTAGTGCTCTAAGAGATTGGGTCGAGCATCACTGCTGGACCCCACATGTAGATTGAAGAGCTACAGTGGCATGACACTCCTATTTGTCCTAAGCCAGAGTTAGTGGGATACAACGTATTAATAATCCCATATACATTGATTTATTATTCACACACCTATCAATGTATTTAAATGTTTTGGGTAACTTCACACAGAAGCACGCACATCAAACATTCTTAAAGTTATCTTGAACCTCATTTAGCTAGGGGATCTATATGTCCATCTCAAATTTGAAAAAACACTTGGCTTAATTTTCACCCCATAGTGTGCCACATTCAAAATCTTTTGTAATCATCTCGGGCATACTATCTTCCATAAATCAATCAAGCTAGTACTTGAGAATGATAGATAGCCTCTGGTAAGTATTCAAGAAAGTTTGGTTGGGGAAACCTCCCATGGTTAGTCTAGGTTTACTTAAGTGGATTTAGGAGACCTAAAGGGAAAAGACTCTACCTGTGTGACAATTGGGGGTAGTGTCCTGAGGTTTTGCCCGGTTAACAACCGATTAATCCTTGCAATCTCAAAGCTTCTCTCTGGAAACCCAAAATTTAAAAAAAAAACAGCATTCCTGAGAGTTTCTCCACTCTATCTCATTGTATTATCGTTTATGTTTACAAAACAATATTATAGCATTCATGATTCAAAACCTTAATCCATTGAACTGGATAAGATTACAACTTTAATTCCTTAGCTGGAATTAGTTTACAATGGGTTGAAAAAAAATGGGCCAAAAAAGGCTGAAAACAAACCAAAAACAGACCCAAAAAAATTTATTTCGAGGATGCTGGCCCCCCACACCCCCGGAACCTCCTTTGCTTTGGGAACCTACAAAGAGTACAATGCATGTCCAACATTTTCATCTAAAATGCAAAATCATGGCACTTACAATCTTGGATGTGACAATATTTATACACGATGCCTTGCATGTTCAGGAAAATAAAGCATACATTCTCCTCATCTCTTCTTAGGCTTGTTCAAAGGAATAGTTTAAGTTTATGAATCCATATCAGAGTGGAAATTTGAAATCTAGAACTTTGTATGCCACGTTTGGCAATTTCAACATTTCCATGCTAAAGTGTTTTCTCAATTACATAGAAGGCTTGGAAATCTCACTCCTCTGACAGATTTCAAATCTTTAAAGAACCTTTGAAGCTTTCCAATTCAAGGCTCAGACCCTGATTAGCTCTCAAGGGGAAACCCATCCTTGGTGTTGAAATTTTCCAATAAATGAAGCTTCCCTTCGATGATTTTTCAAAGTTCTTTTGAAAATTGGAATTCATCCCCATGTACATTATAGCAGATTAATGTGAACTGGAAAATTATTTTTCTTTTCTACTTTAACTTTCAAGTACATGAACAAGTCTCTTATATTTCATGAATATTGTGTTGATTCAAGAAGAGGCATTTGGGCCTCGAGTGTTGATTGCATAAAAGTTATTGGTGCCAATATTCTCCTAAAACCATGCCTTTCAAAATGAAAATTTGAAAACAAATTGATTAACTAAAAAGACTGTAACCCAGTGGATTGGGGAAAGTAAAATACTAGTTATGTAACCCCCAAAAGTACCAACAATGTGGCTGTAATAACACTAGAAGATTCCGTAGCTGTTCTAGCTATAAATCAGCAAAGAAAATATCCCTGCTATCCTGAAATCAGGTATTTAAAATTAAATGACAGCAGCCACAAAATACATAACATTTGAGAATTGAATAAATAAGCAAAAATCTAAAAACAAAGAATCATAGAGGCAAATAGACAATAACTTAATAATAAGATTCATAATAATGCAAGTATTAGCAAGATGAATAGCCTGTGTAGTAGGCCATCCTCTGAAAGCTTCAATTAGCAGAAGAAAAACCCTAGGCACCATAAAGGGCATAGTGTACTTACTAGATATAAAAGCAAAGGAGCAAATTCATAATTAAAAATCAGGCACTATAATGGGCTGTTTCAGGTCTCAAAACACCTTGAAATGCAGTTGAAAATGCCCTGCAGTATGCTGAACATTTTCAGATCTGATATGTCCGAATTGTTAAAAAAGGCTGAAATAATAATTATACAGCCCCTGAGGCAAGTCAAATTGCTTCTGTATGTGGAGAAAGGTTTCCAAGTATCAGAAACTCCTTCCCAAAACTAGATCCACAATCCAAACAATAGCTGAAACACAGGACAAAAGTCTGTCCCTTTAGCAGCGAGAACATTTCAAAAATACAGAAGATAGCAATAATGTCCTTTTCTTTTACAATGCCGCCTCTCATAAAAGTGAAAATTCAACTTAAAAAGTTAATGCTCACATTATTGTTTAACTTTTAACAATTCAACTATTCATTAATTATTATTTTTTTTTGTAAATTCAGATCTAATCTATTAAGGAGAGATAAAAATATAGGTATAAGTACAATTCAGCGTGTTCAACGAACACGGAAGCAAAAATAGAGAGAGCCTGTCAGCTTGATCCTCCCTCAGATGGGGAAAACAGATCTTACATGTCATACTGACTGTTTGAGAACTAAAAATCTGTCTTAGCCTGAACAAAACTGCTCTAAGGAGCAAGAAACCAGAAAACAAAACTGCTCTGAGGAGCCGTATACTGGAGAATAACCTGGGAGAGACAAAATGGAGCATATGAACCTGGGATTAAAGCTTTTCGTAGGGCACTTCAGTGATTGGGCAGCAGTAACTGGTACCCCACTGCAGGCCCTATTCCTTCGCGCCCTTTGCATCATCACCTAAGCCATTGTCGCTGCTGGTTGTGTTGCTTCCTACTGGGTGAGCCACTGCTGGATGTTCCGCTTTCGAGCTTTCCATGCCGTCCATGGTAGGCTGCTTGACCGGTAGAGGAGCCAACTTCCTGGGTGGAAGTGCCTTGACCGTCTTTCCTTTTGACCTGGCAAATCGATGCTAAGGGGGAGAATGGAGGGTGGTGCTTGTGGGAGCAGAAGCGGGGGGGAGGCTGGGTGAGGAGGTGGAGACAGGGTGTGGAGGAGCGGTAGCTGGTTGACCGAGAGGTGGCATCTGAACGGAGACAGGAGGAGGGTGGGGCAAATTCGCCGAAGGCGGCGCAGGCTCGGGTTGAAACTGGCCAATAGGATGAGCTTCCTAAGCGTGGCCAACAGGTGGAGCTTCACGCACGGCATGGAGATTGACTGCACACAAAATAAGTCTGGTTAGCATGTCCTTGATGATCCAGTAGTTTCCTCTACGAGCGGGGGTACGATTAGCGGCTGAGAGGGACCGCGAAAGCTTGACCTTCCAATCGCCAATCATCGCCCTCAACTCCTCTGGGATCTCAACATCGAACCCCTTACAGCTCGCCTAAGCATGGAAGGGTGGCGATAGAGGAATGTTCCTACCTGCCCGTCCACGTCCTCTACCACCCCTGGGAGGGCCTCTTCTGCATGGCGGCATGATAATCACAGAGAGCCTTGCAACGAAGTGAAGGGGGGTGGCGGAAATTGACTCTGTGTGCAGCAAACTGGGCGGAGGGGAGTGGCGAAGATGCAAAGCGGTCTAAGCATGATGAGAATGGTGGGAAGATTGTTCGAGGAGTCTAAGAGCCCCCAGCGCCGAACCCAAAAACGCATTAAGGTTGACCTTAATTGCTCTGTACCCGTCCTGCTTGACCTTAACTGTCGAGAGGACGTCTGCTGCTTGGAGAAGAGTGCCCGTCGTCACCTGGAGCGGGGGGAATCGTCTTGCTTGGGGAGTCGTCATCACATCTGCGATTTGGCTGATCCAGGCTGTCACATGGCCGCATGTACATTGAGTCAGCACCAGCGTGTGGGGTGTTGTGCCCAGTGACGTCATTGCTGCTGTGGGTCTCATGTGTCCTGTCACCCGCATCCAAGGAACTATTCATTAATTATTAATATAAGCATGGAATTATAATAACAGCATATCCAATGATAATTCAAGTCTCGTACTATTTGTAACTTCACCATTACAAGACAATGGCCAGATTCATGAATCTTCACCTTATATTATTTTTCATATAAATAAATATAAACTCAAATCACATCAGCAAAAATGATTTTGCACAGTAAAATAAAGTAAAATCTGGACACATCTAAACTTAGGAATCATTACAAACAAATTTGTGACTATTGTTCCATGTAATCATTTTAAATCAACGTTGAAGTCACACATTACTTAATCAACATTAAAAAAATACATACATTGAGGCCATAAGTCCATAATTACTTACTATCAAACTTATTTTCACATTGTTATATCATATGTTATGTTTCAAATTTGAGATATGTTTCAAGTTGCTTACAAAAAATAATGAATCTTACTTTAAAATTTATATTTTTAAATTTTCTAAAATTTTTAAAAATGCATGTTTTTGTATTTATGAGATGTTTACTTCGGTATTTTAGTTGTATTAGAATTTTTCTTTACATATTTTTCTGTATCGAACCATACTCATATCCATATTCATGTTCAAATATTGCTACTATGATTTCTAGAATGTTTTTCTTGAGAATTAAATTATTAATAGATGTAATGCATTTGATTTTGTCTTTGTTCACTGAAAATGCATCTCATATGATAACTCTTGGCTATAGGACCAGCCCATCTTTACCATAAAATTAACCAGGCAAGAGACACACAAAATGGGTAAGGATTGATTCTTCCCTATTGTGAATAGAATCAGCCAAAGAAGGCAATGTGAGTATGAATAGTAGCTCTATAATAGAATCTTTGTCAGTGACTCAGACTAATTCAACTACCGCTGCATTGGCATAGAACTTCCTAGCAAGAACACACCTTCAAAAACTAGCCAATCAATAGACCAGGCCCTCTAAAACAGACCAAACTCGCCAAAACCCTGAACCAGATCAATTTCTGAATAAAAAGTGATGTTCCTAATCATTAGCATTAGTAATTGCCAACCAGCAGTTAGAATGATTCCATGAAGGCTCCACGTCTACATAACATAAGCCCTTGCATTGAGACAATTTACTAAAAAGTGTGAGCTAGCAAAACTCAGGGTTCAAACATGATCTAAGCTTATTAGATATAATTGTTCGAACTGTAGATTAGAAGGCCCGCATTCATCAATTACGAATTTATTATTATCCGTCTATCTGCCTACAATTTTGCTTTTTGCTGATAGCAGTTTTAGTGACCGAGGGCATTTTGCAATTCACTTTCCTCCTAAAAAGTAACCAACAAGACTGCTTATTACTTCACTACTGCATTCACATAAGAAGACAGACCCTACCAGTAAACACATTGGCTCATTGTTCGGGAAAACAATACCAGGGCTAAATTGAAAAAGGTCCTCTATCACCTATGCTACTCTTACCAATCAATCTTTCAGCTTGATGATGGCATGGCATAGATTCTAAGATTTTTCAGTTTTCAGAGAAACATGAAGCCAATAACCTTCAACCCAAGCATAAACATGATTGCCAAACATAAAAAAGAATAGCATGCAATATAACTATAATAGAGCTGAATGACTCACCTCAATTCACCAGTGACATGACAGAATTTCCACTGCAAATCCTTAATGGCAGTTCAGCTGGAAGACCCCAATAATGGCATCTATGTCATACAACAAAAAACTGTGAACAACATTAACCGTTTCAAAAGTGTTACTAGATTGGTTCAAATGGTGTGACTGGATTGGCTCCCAAAAACAAATGGTTGTTTTTAAAGTTAGTTTACCTACATAGGGCTTTGCTCATAAGGCTTATTCATATAGTAATTGTGTGAATTAAAAAGTGGATAAATTCAACTTTTTTTAATTCATATAGTAAATTTGTGAGTTAAAAAGTGGACAAACTCAACCTTCAAAAACAAATCAATAAAGACAAAGTTTCATTGTCAAAGTTCTCAATTTTTAGAGAACTGTAAAAGTAAATTTCCCAAAAATATCAACTAAGAAATAATTGAAATTGTTCACTATTTTTTCAGAAGAAAAAAGCCTGTCCTTGATATTCATTTAAGAATCAAAGGGCATCTGAAATGAAATAATTGAAATTGTTCACTATTTTTTCAGAAGAAAAAAGCCTGTCCTTGATATTCATTTAAGAATCAAAGGGCATCTGAAATGCCATCTCAATGTATGGGTTACAATCATGATGGTGGAACAAAAGAAATCATTCAACAGATACAACACAACAAAGTTGCAAGAGGGGACAAGTACATCTCCAACATGTTCACTTGAAATTGCAAGAGGGACATTCAATTGAAATTGTTCACTTATTAACTTAATTTGGCCAAATAATCATTTAATAAATAAATAAAACTAAAATAAGATTTTATAGGATTGAAAAGAGCCTTTTTCTAGCCATTTATATGAATTAAATTGCAAGAAGACATGCTCTTTCTGGGAATAATTTATCCGTTCCATTATTTGAACCCAAAATACTGCTACCTGTATAATTTTAACTTACCCATTACGAAATTCTGTGGCCAGAGAGTCATTTATTTAAAAAATAAATAGAATTAAAATGAGATTTAAGGGATTGGAAGAGTTTTTTCTAGCTATTAATGTGAATTAAATGCCAATACAGCCTTCTGTTTATGGGAATAAACCACTCGTTCCATTATTTGCACCAAAAATACCACTACCTGTATAAATTTTATTTGTCGCAGATGTTCTCTTTGAATTTCGGGTGGCGGGTTCAACTCAAATTGAAAGAAAAATAGAATTTTGATGAGTACATTAAGGCATTTACGATAGATTGGTTATGGGTTTACCCTCACCGACGAGCCACACTACCGCGCATGCCCGAAGGTTTCAAAGCCCTCCGGTAGTAATGAAAGCAAATAATCATAACAAACCCTAGGATTGTAATGGCCAATGAGATGTTTGCTCATTTGTTGACGATCCGAAGGTTTTGAAAGCCCTCCGGAAGTAATGAAAGCAAATAATCAAATATAACAAACCCTAGCGTTGTAATGGCCAATGAGATGTTTGCTCAATGATGAGGATGATGGTTGTGTGGGTCCCACAAAAATGATTGTTATTTTTAAGTACTTTTTAAACTACAATTAAATTATATTAATATAACGTACATACTATGAATATAACATGTATAAATATAACGTACATACTATGAATCTTGGGGTATTACAGTGCTGTCACTGGTTTCTTGCTGAATCTTGGGGTATTACAATGCTGACTGAAGATGTAAAAGGTTCTTTTGATTCAATTGAATACCAATGAATTGTTTTTTTCGACTGATTAATAAAAATAAAAAAATAAAAAAAACGTACATACTATGAATATAACATGTATAAGTACAAGCCCCAAGGGTTAGTTCAATTGGTAAGACGTGCGCACACTCTTTGGGTTTGAGGAGAGGTCACGGGTTCGAGCCTTGAGTCCTTTGGAGTTAGGCCTTTTGTTAGGATGGCCGGCGGTTTACCACCTCTACCATCCACTAATGTGGGGAAGTATTGCTGGGTTTTCCATGCATGTTTCCATATGAAAAAAAAAACATGTATAAGTATTAGTATGACACTTTAAAGTTTAAATTTAAAGAGTAAGTTAAAAATGGATAAATTTGATGATTAATTTGTAAATATTTTGTTGTAAATTATAATTTGAAACTTTTAATCATACAATTTTATGTAAATTATATTTCGAAAGTTTTAATCATAAAATTTTATAAATTATAATTTGAAAGTGTTAATCATGAAATTCTATCTCAATCATTTTAAAAATGAAACTTTATCTTGTCAAAAATTGGATAGATCATTTTTTTTAATTCACATTTTAATTTAAATATGTAAAAGTTTAATTGAAAAAATAATTTTAATATAAGAATTATTATTTTCAATATGATATTTTTATAAGAGGTAGTTGGGTTTGTGAGGGTTTACAGAATTTGAAAGAACATTAGTGCTTGGAAGCTCGACTGGTGTCGAAATGGGGAGAGAGCTCTGCTTCCTCCTATAGACAACCCCTATAAACAAGCAAGGCATGTGGATCACCTATGCACAAAGGCCCTAGCAAAGACACAAAAGCGATGAATGACCTTGGAACAAGAGGGTTAGGGGGTCATTGATGGGGAGACAAGGTACTGGAAGAAGTTGTTGAGGACAAAAAATCAAAGCTAAGCCAGAAGAGTACGAGCCAATGCATACCAATCATGGAAACCAGGCCCAAATATGAAGTTACCTCAAGGAAAATTAGTCCATATAGACAATAGATGTAGGACCATACCACCTTTCGGAAGTTTATGGTATTTTGGTTGACCCAGAAATCTCTTACTTAGTGGATCAATACAAAATAGAGATTGAAAGGACAAGTGATCTTAAACTTGGATCTAAGGAGTTTTTCACAACAATATTCACCATCCCAGAAGACAAAGAGTGGGAATTTGAAATGGGCCCTATTTCTTCAGCACAACAGGGCTTTACTTATGTTACTGGAAAGAGAACTTCAGCCCTAACAAAGAGGATTTAACCATGGCTCCAGTCTCGATCATGCTATACTCCATCCCGTAGGAGTATTATGACGAGGAAACCCTCGCAGACATCGAGAACACCCTGGGAATCTTTGTTAGATCTTCTGAGGAAACTAAACAAGATAGGTATACATCATATGCTCGGATATACATTTATATGAACATATATAGGGCTTTGTTAGAATCAATCAACCTGAGTTACCAAGACATGGATTGGATCCAAACCATTGATTACGAGCACAGGCCATTCCATTGTCGACGATGTCATGAGCACGATCATTTATTTTGTGAATGCCCTCTCAACAAATATGTCATGGAGTGTAAACAACATACAAATATAGACCAAGAGGGATTCACCACTATCAATAATAGGCACAGACAATGAAGGGAAAAAAAAAGATTCCAAACTCCGCAATAGGGCTACAAACAACTAACAGTTTTAAATCCCTAATTGACAAGGAAATAACTCTAGAAGAAGAGGAAGAAGCTTTGAAATCCCCTTTGGACACCAATCAAAACGCTCAACCATCAAATCCACAACCAAGTGAGGGAGACAAAAAGCACAAAGCTGAAAGCCAACAACCCAAAAATAAAAACCCTGAGATAGAGGAAATTACCATGGAGAATGAAGAAGAACATGAAACGTCGGAAGAAGGGGAAGATATAAACCTTGACGAGCTAGACAAATAAGGAACCGTGGAAGCTTGTGTGCGACAAGAGGTTCAAGTTATTCAAGTAATACATTTCCAAATGCTTCAAGAAGCGCTCCATTAATGTCAAAACCCCAAAAAAATTTGAAAAATTTAAAATTTTTAAAAATACAGATAATCTTCATAAATGCAATCAACTAATTGTTTTAATTAGTTATGTTAATGATTTCGTTATCTGAATTATCTACTTGATTATGTTTATCTTATAGAATAATTCTTTTTCAGTTTAATGACTTGTTTTTCTTTGCGACCACAAGGTGGAACTGTCTTGGTGTTCTGGGCTTACTTAGCTTTTCAGCTAACACAGAAAGTTTACCTGCTCTTACAGATTTATAGGTAAGAAAGATCCGGTGCTGCTTGTCAGTAATCATTACGCATACTGATATATGTTCGTTGCAAAAATAATAGCTCAGTAAAAGAATAAATATGCTATTCAATTTTTATGCTTTCATGAGGTAAAACCTTAAATCGTTATTCTTTTAAAGCTGCCATGGAAAACGAGATTCAGTTCTATCAGTACTGGTGACAGTTGCTTTCTCTTTTTAATTGTAATTTATAGTTTATAATGTGTAATAAACTCTTTGATGTTTACCATAGTCGTCGTATGAGTAAAAGCCTTAAAACCTTCTTTGCATGCAGACTAAGGATAGTAAGGTTGTCACGTTAAAGGGTCTATTTTAAATTTTAAACATAAACCCTTTATGTCATGATAAATTGTGGTTACTACTTGCGATGTGAACGTAATGTGCAATAGTTACATAAGTTCCTATACTATTAATCCATCTTCCTAAAGCTGGAAGTTTTAAGGGGATTATATCCTCATTATATACTACTTTCAATTAGATTATAATATTGTTGAAGAATTAAATTCTTCTGCACCTAAATTGCTTGGAAGGTACTATCCAGTTATGATTAAGATATTATTAAAATATCAATGTCAAGCTCCTTAACAATTTAAGACTTAACATGTTCAAATGCATATCTTAATGGTTTAATAGTTACACAATCAAGGCAAAAGAAGTTAACATTAACAAAAGGATATTTACCATATTTTGATTCTATGACTATCCTTTATAACAACCCATAGTATACTTTTAGGTTAGAGTTATAGTTGTTGGTTGGGCGAATATTTTGCAATGTATAAAAAGGTGCAATGTATAAATGCAAGGGGTCAAAGAACACACCATGTTCCACGATGTGTTTAAAGTTTAACCTTGATTTAAGTTCTATAAACTTTTATTAATGTCTCCTTTACTTGCATGACGAGCTAAGTCAAGTATTGTTTATACCCTTGCTATGTTACAATTATTTAGTTGCATGAATACTTGTTTATAAGCAATGTATTCACCATAATAAACGTTATGAATTTCTTTTATAATGTAATTCAAGGCTTAAGTATTACCAAAGTTAAAATTGTTTGAGAGCAAAGTATGCCAAAATATAGAATGATTGGTTGTAATCATCCCCACGTCTTTGATGAGTATTATGGCAAGGTTTTTATATTAATAATTCTTTTTTATCATTAAAATGTGCATTGCTAGGTTGACTTCGGACTATGGAATATAGTAGAACCTTCGAAACAGCAAGAATGATGAGTATGATAGTCCTCTTGTGATTGCTCGTTGAGACTATTGGAATTACCCACTGCATGCAAATAATCTATTTGATGGATGTGGCATCACTACAGCCAAGTGTTGTGTGGATAAAAGACTCTCTCCCGAACCCTAAACTCATTATTCCTCTGTTGTTTTCGGCCTCCGGCCACACTGCTACTGTGTTAGTCGCCCACCCTGTCGTTTTGCAACATGCCACTGACAGTCTCTCGACTTGGCTTCTTTGTTTCTTGTATGGTGTGAGCTCGCCTGCACGCTCAATGGAGAAGAGTTGTAAGATTTTACTTGCTGTTGGAACCGGGTTGTTTGTTTTCCTTCGGAGTTTATTCTTCGCTGCTCGCTCCTTTCATTAATCTCCAGTCTGCAAGTGTCTTATTCTTCCACGGCTTAGTAGTGAGCATAGTGGCTTCACCTTTCGAGTTTGCTGGGTCTTAGGGTTTTTCAGTAGAGTGGTTTTTGAAGTTGGAAAAGTTACGGCCACAGCATTCATACCTGCTTGGCTTGTCTCCCCATCATTCGGCCTTCGCTGGTCACTGCCACGTGGGTTAACTCCATTTCTCATGTGGCATATGAAGGCTTGGCTTCTCCTCGTGTTGGTAGCTGCACTGCTGTTCGTAGGTGGTTACGTTTCAGTCAAGGTAAGAAATGCAAAAAAACCCTGTTGATATTTTTGCAGATTTGTTTATATTCACAATAGCTTATTTATAATACCAGGTATTTACTCTATTGTTCCTCGATGTGTACAGGTGCCGACCTAACCCTCTGCGTGGTTGGTGCGAGGCTGTGACAACTTCCTGGTTCACGGGTAAGCCTTGGATATCCATGGTCGTTCGTCCTTGTTTGGTCCCTTATGGGACATTTGCGGGTTGGTCGCCGTGGCCTACAAACCCTTGCGGTTTTGATTTACCTGGTTACTTGGTTTACTGTTTTTCAATGATGTTAAAACCCTTGCTTTACGCGGGGTTTCCGGCTTAGGCCGTGACTGTAAATTTTGAACTTTGTTCTAGTTACTGTGTATAGATATATAAATGAAAGAAAGGCTATTAAGCCATACTATGTGAATTTTGTTTGAAGCCGTGAGTGCATTAAACTGAGTTAGACTCTTTCGGTTTATTAACTCTATTGTACATTTTGATACTAGTAGGGTTTTACCCTAACTCAAAGATATAAAAAGTATTTACAGTTTCTTTAAAAAAAATCTTTTATTTACAATGCACTTCAGTAATTTGTTGGGTTATTATTTATGTTGTATAATGGTTGGTTAAGCTCGGTGAATCGAGCATATTATTACTCTGTTGGTTTAATTCCTGCGCATTATTGCAATTGAGTTTTACCATGTAGTATTATTTAAATATTACCTGCTAGGGTTTATGTACATTGTTTTTATATTAATTTACTTTATTATAATAGAATTTGTAAATGTTGTTATATAATTCTTAACCTTCGGAATATAAGAATTTCATGTTTTAGTGTTGTACTTATGTAACTATTAGTTACATCTTTTAAAGTACAAAATTCATATTTACTAGTTTATTTATTATAATGAAATAAGAACAATATCTTACCTGTAAGCAATATTGTTCCTATAATTATATAAGTTTATTTAGAGGTATATAGAGTGATAGTATTCTATTGTTTATTTCTTATGTTACCCTATTTACTTTACAATAATAATGTTTATAAATTAAAAGAATAACAAACTATATATATATTCTTTCCTATAAACTGTATTGTAGTGTTTGTTTTTAAATTATTAAGAAACAAGTTAATCTCTGTAGAACTTGTTTAAGTTTAGTTAGATAAAGAATTGAATAAATTAGTTACATTAACAACCATAAGCAAATTCTGAAACTAACTAGTTTATCTACAGAATTTAATCGAAGTTTAGCTATTCTTACTCACAGTTTTGTTGCTATACATTAAGTAGTTAATTATCATAACTGGAAGAAATAAACTGTAAAGTTTAAAGCATTTTTATTTAGTCTAACCCTACTCTATTTTAACTAATATATCCTTTTTCTTTTGGATTCAAAATAAGTAAAAAGATTACAGAAATGAATGCTATATAAAGAACTGTTTATCTACCAAAACATATTACTGTTATTACAATGATATAGCTTATTTTCTCTTACTGATAATCTGACATTTACAATCTAGGTCTAACACTACTCTATGCATAGTTTAGAAATTCTTCTAATAACAGATAAAAGAAACATTCTATTATTCAAGCTAACTTCTTATTCTATATTTACATCATACTATTTCCATTTCATTACCCCACCTGTGCTAGAGTACGATCTGGATTACTCCAGATGGGGAAAAACACAGGTAGGATTTGTTTCTCATTAAGAATAACTTCATTACTAAACAAACTAAGACATCCTATCCTCTAAGTTTTTACATCGTAAACTGCAAATGCATCATTCAATCATACACAGATAATAACACAGAAATTAATAAAATAACAAAACATGTTCTTAGAGCTTGGTCAACAACAGCAATGGGAGGTTGTTCCTCCCTACCAACTCCTGGAGAGCGCTCAAACAACGACTCCTCAGGACCCCCGAGCTTGCTCTGGTCTCCCTAGTTGGAACTAGGTGCAGCAATGTTCAAGTACTAGTCCTGAGACTCAATACCAGTCCTAAACTTATCAATCAATTCTCTCAGCTAGCAAGCTGTATCAGACCAAGTTACTGCAGTTTATCTCTCAAAACACCTTCCTTACAGTTTTCCCCTTTTCCCAATGAATTCCTTGAAGTGCATTCCTCCTGAATGATTCTTCTCCTGGAAATATCTGAGTAGCCTCAGCTCTCTTCATTGGGTACTTTTAAAAGATTGCCTAAGTATTTTTGGGTTAGTTGTCATTAATTGAGCCACCTGCTTTGATCCCACTTTCTTGGGGGATCATGACCCCAAATGTCGGNCTCCACTTTTTATTTATTAAAAATAAAATATTCAGAATTACATTCCACATCTTTTGACTCTGCTGAGTCATCAGTTTCTACTTAACATTAAATTTAACATAATGTCTTAGGAATCAAATTAAAACAATAACATTATTTTACAAAATTGGGGTATGTGACAATTAATCTAAAGGAGATTTATCCTATATGTCTAGGGGAAAGGACATCACGCTTGGAGTCAAAATCAAGCTCTCGAAAGAGCAACACAAATCCACCAAAGATGAAAAGAAATAAGGGCGAAAAAGTAAGCAAGAACAATTGAAAGAACTAGGTGAAAAACTCATCGAATTGGGACTTTACGCTTCGATGATGGTATCTTCAAGTTCATCCCAAAAATCATGCCTTTGAGTTCGAAAATTTATGGTTAGAGAATCCCAAATTTGAAAACAAAATCACCCAATGGTGGAAAGAGATGAAGATTCAGGTAGGAAACAAAATGTATCAATTCTAGCAAAGGTTGAAAAATCCAAAACAACACCTTAAAACCTAGAATAATAACGTTTTGGGAAACATTTCCCAGGCTAGATAGGATCTAGAACAACAAATGGAACAAATCCAGCACAAGATTATCACCAAGGGTCAAACCAAAAAATTACAGTATGAAGAAGCCTCTCTTTAAAATTATATTGACTCCAGGCTAGACAAGTGGAGACTCTATGGAGGAAAAAGTCAAGGGTGAGGTGGCTTAAAGAAGGTCAGCGCAATACCAATTTTTTCCACAATATGATGATCAATAACTGTCATCACAAAAAAGTCACCTCCATTCAAGACCCTCATAGCAACACTTATCATAAATATGAAGACATGGATAGAGAACCGATAACCTACACAATGAGCTCTTGATTGAGCCACTAGGAAACAAGGAGGAAACTATTCACAATATAACTCATAATATCCCTAAAATGGTAACAACAAACGAAAACGACACTATTCTTTGACATGTATCTATTGAGGAAATAGAAAAGGCAATCTTTGATATGAAAGAATGAAAATCACCAGGTTTCGATGGCTTCATTAAGGACTTTTTTCATGCGTATTGGTCCATGATCAAAATGGATGTCTGGGAATTAGTGGTTGAAGAGTCATGTATCCTTAGAAGTGTATTTTCGGCCCTCAGCTCCACCTTGATCACTTTAATTCCAATGGAGAACAAGGCCAACTACTCGGGTAATTTTCAACCTGTCTCTTTATGTAACATCGTTTATAAAATCATAGCAAAGGTAATTGCAAATCACCTCAAAACCATCATGCCAATGTTCATCTCAAAGGAGAAATCCAACTGTGTAGAAGATAGACAAATCCTAAATGGGAATATCCTTGTGCACAAAACTATTCACTCCCTGTGTAGCTCCAAAAAACCTGGTATGATCATCAAGCTAGACATGTCAAAATCCCTTGACAAACTTAGTTGGAGTTACATTAAGCAAGTCCTCTTGGCTTTTGGATTTTTTGAAGAATGGAAAATTTAGATTTCAACTCTCACCTCCTCATATTTCTTTTCAATTCTTTTGAATGGTTCGCCAACTCAAGGTATCCACAAGGGAGGCCTTCTATCCCCCTCCCTTTTTTTTCTTATGGCAAAAGGGTTGAAAAGATTGATCGAAGTGGGCGTATCAAACAGACAAATCAAAGGAGGACGACTCTATCCCAATGAATTAACTACCTCCCACCTTCAATTTGTCGATAATACCATGCTCATGGGGAATCCCTTTATTTGTGAAGCTCGAAATATCAAAATAATTCTTCATGTTTTTATAGAAGCATCAAGAACCACTATAAACCTGAACAAATCCCAAATATTCTTCTTCTATGTTCCTTTGAATGTTATTGTTCAACTTAAAACTATTTGGATTTTGGGATTCAATTGGAGCTCCCTTCCATCCAAATATTCTGGGGGTCTCCTTGAGAACTTCTAAAAAAAATCTCTTGGGAATAACTTCTTACCAAGCTTAACAAAAGGCTCTCCATGTAGGCATTTAGATCTCAGAATTTTTCAAAACAATTAGTCTTAATCAAGGTGGTCTTGCAATATATTCCCATCTATCTATTCTCTATCTTGCTACTCCCAAACATATATTGAAAATGATATGAAATGTACAGTGGACCTTCCTATGGGGAGGGACTAAAAATAAACAAAAAATGGGCCAGCATGGTTTGGCAAAGGGTATGCCACCCTAAAGCTTCTGAAGGCCTCAAACTCACAAATGCAAGTACTGAAAATTCTATGCTTAAAGCTAAAACCTAGTGGTGATGGCTTCAATCCCCGCATGCCTTATGGAGCCAACTTTGGGAAAAGAAATACACCAAGGAGATTGACCAGCATGATCTCATTAACATGGAGGGAGATAAACTTGGATCTTTAATTTCAAGAACAAGTACCTATTTTTTTAGTGGAGGTTTTTACGAAAAAATATTATAACTAAAAAAACTCAGCGGTTGGAGGCCTTAGCAGAGGTTTTTTATCGGTGAATTTTATTCAAACAAATGCACTGATTCTAACAAATTCAAACACACTGGTGCTTATAAAAGAAACATATGCACTAGTGCACACAAAAAATTGAAAACATTATATGCACTGGTGCTTGTTAATATATATAGCATTGGTGCACACCAAAATTTTAAACCAAACCAATGCTTTATAACAATATATGTACTGGTGCATTATGTCAAAAATAGCATCAATGCTTACTACTATTAAAACACACCAATGCATACAAACTATTAAAAAACATCGGTGCTCACTAACTATTACAAAGCATCGGTGCGATAAGTGAAGGAAAATGTATCGGTAAAGTTGACTGAGGCATTGATTGTCATTATATTTTAAATTTTATGGTGTGGTTAATTTACAGTAGTGCATCAGGGCGTAATAAAAAAAGAATATAAGGTCATGCAATCAGTATTATGTTGCACTGGGTCTCTATCGTTGTGCTACACTGCCTCAAATGCATTAATGTGATTGAAATGATCGAAAGCATCAATGCGTATTTTATGTTTGATGAAAATTGACTATTGACATCGCACTGGAATATCTATATTTTATTTTTATTTTACTTAATTCCATTATTCATCATAAATTGAATTTTTTTTTATAGTAGTATTCATTTGATATTTAAATTATTGTGTTTGGATATGATGTTTGGATTAATTTGTTATATCATAAATTTTCTCATATATTGTAATATTTAGTCATGTATATATTAATTAGTGATGTAACATTTCACAACGACATTGGAGAGTGCAATATAATAAAAAACTTTATCTTAATGTATATCAATAAGAGGCCATTTGTCATATAAAATGGGACAATATAAAGTTCACAATAAACAAAATGTCAACATGCATGTAATTATTATACTTATTGGTATCCCGTTGACTTTCAAATGGGACACTATGTCCAATACAATATACAAAATGTCTGATTTTCACAAACAAATATTTCAAACTATACAAGAGCTTGCATTAACATCCAAAGTATATGGTTCATCATTCTTTGTTGGAACTACTGTCAGTGCTCAAGCCACTTGCATGACTTGGATGAATGGCCAAATGTTTTGTTGATTGCCTCAATTGTTTTCATCTTCTTCAGGTTCCATCTTTAAACATAAAAATAGAGTGTAATGAGTGTATCTACATTGTTAGGAAGAATGAAAATTAATATAGATAATAGACGTGAATGTAAATTAAAAAGTGACGTACCATAGAAAGAATTGAGTCATGAATGATACACATTCATACAAAACCAAATCTCATGCCTTATCTTAATAACTCTTATGTTGGCTCCACTCCTACAAGTTTCATACCCCACAATAAACCATAGATTTAATATAAAATATATTTGTTATTCTATTACTTATAAAATGAGAGAAGTAAAACAACATAGATACTTACAAATTCCACAATTCATTTTTTGTACATCAACACACACTCACAACCCTTACTTAACCCAATGTCAATTAATTATTCTGATGGCCCTTCTTTGTATGTTAACACATGTTTGAAGACATCCAAGGATGTATTTTACAACCAATATGAAATCTTGAGCCGTTATAAGGAAATAACAACTACTCACAAACTTTACTATAAACCCCTTTTTTCCTTGTCATCCTGTCTAATGTATTGAATGGGTTCTATTTTGTTTTATTTTCTGCATCAAAACAATTTGATATTTAATATTTAATATTAAATTAATTAAGTATTTGTACATAATAGAAAATTTCAATGATTTCATACATTTGAAGCACATTGTTGTTAAGATGGCTCCTCCTACGATGCAACTATCTCCATTTCTTTTGTTAGGATCCCATGTCAACCCTTCTCTTTACTTTGTTAAGTATATTTTTGTTTGACGCATATGCTTTGTAAGTCTTCCCGTGAGTATATTGTATTGTCCCACATTCATGGGGAGTAATAATTGTTTAGATTAGCCTAGGGAGGAAGGTGTGGGTGGGATCATCTTTGATCCCGCGGGAAATATAGTGTCATATTACGCTTGGGGACTTGGTCGAAAAACCAACAATGAGGCTAAATGGCTTGTGCTCTACTTCAGAATGAATCTAGCAATGGAAATGGAAAGTTGATTATTGGATGTTTTTAAACAATTTTAGTTAGTTAACAATCACATTGATGTGAAGTGTGTTTGTCTATCAAGTAATTTGTGTTTGTATGGAATGATTGATTGAAAAAATTACTTTATTTTACTTTAAGTTATTTAATTCTCAATGCATATTTAATATAAATGATTAGAATTATTTTGGCACCATTATTATGGCATGCCAATATTGAAAAATATAGTCAATGTGCATCATATTTGTGTTGATATTTAATATGAATTTCTAACAAAATATATGGAAATAGTCATTTTAAACTAATTATGTTAATATTAACTAGTAAGTAATAAACTAATTTTAACATTAATTTGAAATGTATAGTTCATTTACAAATTAGTTACACTTATAAATGACATCTATAATGTGTGAATGCATTTTATTGATTTGTTTAGTTATACTAATGCACTCTATCATTAGATTTCATTCTATTAATTTACATAGTATCAATTTCTTCACTAATCACAAAACCAATTTCAAACTCTAACGATGCAATCACATTAAGGTTTTTCTAAATGAAGTTATTTATAACAATTCACCAACTCATCATCACTGGCATGATTATTTATGTAGCATGACATGAGGGATATTATTGACCAAACTCTTTGCAGATTGAAGGGAAGTGTGTGCCTAGAGTATTGACCCTAATCTACACCCATATCATAGTCTATCCTAGCCAAACTCTTTATTGGGTTTCTACGTTGAAAATATAGTTAAATTAATTCTCTATTCAACTTTAATTCATGTTTGGCATTTATCCCCACAAGAATACATGCACTCTTGAAACTATGCGTTTTTTACAATTCGATGCATAAAACACTTGTACCCTAGAAGAATATACGTCTCTATTGAAGAATATACGTCTCTATGACAACTAAGTGATCACTCAATTCTACTTATAAATTAATGGAGTCCTCATATGATTTTGAAAACAAACTTTGGCCATAATGACATCACTATTATCTTGAACTAATGATATTCTTCTTAAAATCCTCATATAAAGTTTAAATGTAAAAAGGAGTAGCCAAGTGCACACTAATTGTAATATTTAACGCATTAAGCAAATGTACCCTATTTATGGCATATTTTTTGGCATCTTTGTTAATAAAATAAAGAAATGTATAAAAGATGATCACTACATTGACATCAACATGGCTAGACTTATTGTCATCCTTCATAGATTTCACTATTATTTTAATATTTAAACTTGTAAATCAAACACAACAATCTTAATAATTTTACATTTTTTTATAAAGTTAACATTAAGATGGATAAAATCAATATTATAATAATTAAATACAAAAGAAAATATATATATATCATCTTTTTTTCTATGGTGGTAACATCCTACATTGGCATAAATTTAAATTGTAATTTAATATAGAAGGACACTAGTGAAATTATTAATAATAGGAACATGGATACTACAAATATTTTATAAATCCTAAATTTAATGATCAAAACTATTTTTCCAATTTTATGTGAATAAGGAACAAAATTAATATTGTAAAAATAAATCCAATGAGACTCATAACCTCGATAATGAAACTAAATAATCCAACAAAAAACAAAAGAATGGGATGATTGATTTTGTAAAATTTGTGATAAATAGGAAGTGGGGAAAGAACATCATTTCCTTTTCACATGGCCCACATTTAATAATGTAACTGAAAACTTTAGTTATATTTATATATTAATTTCTCTTTCTCCCTACCAAAAAATGCTATGAACTTGGTATTTCCATTTCTTATTTCCCTATGTATCTTGTTATTGCAAAATTGTAATTGTAAGAGTATTTTGTGACTATACATCAGTAATTGAAACTGAAATTTGTAAATTTGCAAGTTTGTATTTTTTAATTGTAATTTTGTGACTTCCTAAATTATTTGTAATTGTAATATACAAGTTCCAATTGTAATTGTAGTTGTGATTGCAATTTGCGATTGTAAATTTGTAGTTCTAATTGTCCAATTTGTAATTTGTAATTTGTAAATATAATCAGTAATTTGTTATTATAATTGTAATTTATAGTTGTGAAATTGTAATAATGATTATAAATTGTAATTATAGCCAAGATTGTAACTTGCAATTATAACTGAGATTTTGCACAAATTGTAATTATAATTATAGTTCTTTTTTTTGTAAGTTCCAGAATCTTAGTCTATTAATAAACAACAAAAAATTATAGTTAGGAGAGCTACAAATATGTCAGGGTGGCCGAAGTGAAAAAAAAACCCATTGAAGTCCAAAATAGTTATAAACTAAAAACAAAAGCCTGCCCATGCAAGGGAAACCAGACACTTAGTAGCTATTCCTAATAGCCTACCCAAAGATGGGAAACCAATCATACAAAAACCAAAATAAGACTTGGATTTAAACAATTTAATAGTGGCTATTAACTCGATTCGAGTTGAGTTGTCTACTAGATGGCTGTACATATTACCAAAACCATGAAAAATGAAACAAGAAGGTGTGGAATTACTTGAGAGGGTGAACGGGGGTAGCTTCCTCTAGTTTTCCTGTAACAATTGGACAATCATAAAGTCCCATGCTGGCTGAATTGTCCCTACTTTCCTTGGTGGGGAGTCCATAGAGCTTATAATATGAATAAGGGTCTTCCTTTCCGTAACACTCAACATGCTTCATCATGAGAAGACCAGTATTCCTAGCACCTGCAATTTCCTGAGTCTTTTTTTGAACAATGTTTTGATGCACTTCCTCGTGCTTAGGGGGTTCATGAGCAAGATAAGGGCCTTCCGAGGAAGAGGCGTGAGTAGAAGGAGAAGAAATCTGAGAGGATTTTCTCTCCATTAAGGTACCACAAGAGTGCATTAAGACATAGGAGAACATATTATTCACCGACAAGTAGTGTTTCCTTCGAATCCTAGCTTGTTGCCTAGCTAGATCTGCACCACGACTTCTTCTTCCCAATCATCCAACATATTCCTTAAGTTCCTTGGGGGTGAGCTATCATAGCCCTATGTCATTAATCCTTTGAGGCCAGAATGACCCGAGCAACCATGACCTCCTCTTCCCCGATGGGGGGTTGCTCGTAGTATTTTAAGCATTATTGCCTCTGGAAGCTAATGACTAAGGCTCTTCTTCATAATGTACAATATTGTAATGGGAGCAAGACTTCCCCTATTTGATCTTAATGAAGGGAGATTGAAGCACATAAATCCAAAATGTAGAGATTGCAAAGACAATGGAAAGAATTTAACTCACTAAACCGCTAGAGATAATCATGCTAGCGTATCCAAACAAGATATTTCCAAAACCAATAGCTTCCAAGGCGAGAATGAATGTTTACATATGTAGGAGGATCCCAAATGCACCACCGAATCGACATGATTGTTATCGTATAGGTAGGAAACCAGAGCAGAGGTCGAAGAGACATGCAATTAAACGGCATTGGCCTCATAAAACGTAGGATTATGCATGTGAGGTAAGTAGAGAGGGGGTTCCACATGGTATGGATTTGGCCTCCTCACAACAGCTCCCCTACATGGCCGGATGGACCCTCGACTATCACCCGCATCAGGGTAATTATAATTATAGCTAATGTAAAATACATCAACATAAATACATAAATAAATAAATAAAATTGCATCACACATGAATCACACTCATCGACATAAACAAAATACAACTTACACATGCATATAAATATCATAAAATAATTTGACATCCCATTGAGTTCATGAAAAAATAAGTCCATATAGGCATAACAATAAAAAAAACTACAATGTGATCATCAAATCAATGGGAACCACCACCACCATCTAACATCATGTAACATACCATCATCATCATCATCATGACCACCTAATAAACATAAACATCATCTAACACAACCATCACACACATACGACAAACACCATCTAACATACTCATACAACAATAGCTAATGTAATATATCATACACATCGAACATAACCTAACATACACATGTAAACATTACCTACCATCATCTAACATATACATTTAACATGTTTAAACATCATATAACACACACATCTATCAATCACACCTAGAAAACATATTTGAATAGGACCTAACATACACACCACCATCATGTTGATGTTTATTTATATTTGATTTCTGATTTTTACGTAGGTTAAATCAACATTGGGAGGAGGATGTGTTGGCGAGGAATATCTCGACAACATTTCAAACCCTAGACGCAGATCCATCTTCAAGAGAGAAAGGCTCACAATCTTAACATTAGCATTTTTGGAGTGATATATGTAGTTAATAGTGCTAATGTCAAATTAAAAGATAAGTCATCCCCCAATTATAATTAACAATTAATTAAATGGGTTTCAACTTTCATTGATTGTGAGAGTTAGGGTTATTCCTTATAGTCCGTACAACTAGTATCCAAGCTTCCTTAAGTTTCGGGCCATCATCCTTGTTTAGGTTATCCACAAATTTCTTGATCTCGAGAGCTTCCATGATTCTCCTTTGTAGTGATGAGGGATAGATGCAAGGGCCTCTGCATTCTCAAAGCACATATAATTTTTCATGTTATAATAGTGTTCGACAATTGTAGATTTCTTATTTCGTTCATGATTTCTTAATCGACAATGGCAGATTACAATGTGAAAACGAGCGATCACTTAGAGAGTGGAAGCTACAAAAAATTACAAGGTAACCCTATGAGCAAAACTATAAAGAAATTATCATCGGCGATTAATAACTCCTCGCTGGACGATGATCTAAAGAAGAGACTCATTCCAAAGGATGCTGTAATACCGTGCATATATGGCTTACCAAAAATTTATAAGGTTGGTAATCCTTTAAGACCTATTGTCAACACAATAGGCTCACCCACATATGCATTGGAAAAGTATCTCGCGATGAAGCTTAAACCTCTCATAGGAAACAACTTCTCCTTTATAAAAGACTTTACACATCTCGTGGAAATGATGAATGACTGGGAGATGCGTGAGAATGATACCTTAGTCAGTTCTGACATAGTATCCCTCTACACCATGATTCAAATTGATAAAGCTATCGATGGTGTGAGAGAAGTCTCTAATGATAAGATTGCCAAGCTCATGGAAATATGTCTCATATCTACTTTCTTTGTCTTTAAAGGGGAAATATATGAACAAATGGAAGGAGTCTCTATGGGGTCACCTCTCTCACCGGTGGTCGCAAACCTCTTTATGGAATAGCTAGATAAAGAAGCAATTGACTCTTCCCCTCTCAAACCAAAATGGTGGCTGAGATATGTGGATGATGTATACAACAATTGGCCACATGGTGAAGAAAAGCTAATGGACTTCACAAATAACCAATGTGATAGCATCAAATTCACCATAGAGAATGAGGAGAACAATTTCATTTTGTTCCTAGATGTACTCACCACAAAGAAGCAGGATGGTTCCTTAGCCCATCAAGTGTATAGGAAGAAAACACACACAAACATATACTTACACGCAGATTCCCATCACCATCAGACACAAAAGATTGGAATAATCAACACTTTGGCCACTTGAGCACTTTGTAACAAATCAGAGGGAAGAAAACTTTGTAACAAAGACCATTATCCCTTACATCCATGGCACTACTGAAAATATTGCCATAATTCTAAGAAGGAGAAACATAAAAGTTGCTTTCTCCCCTCTAAACTCCCTCAGAAACATGCTAGACTTGGCCAAAGATCCCATTGATCCGAAACTGCAAAAAGGTGTGTACACAATTCCCTGCTCATGTGGAAAGAAATACATTGGGGAAACAAGACGTTCCATAAGGATAAGGTTGAAAGAACACACCGTCATTGTCCATCATGAACGGATTAAGAAATCTGCCATTGATGAACATTGTTATAACATGAAACATTATATGTGCTTCGAGAATGCAGAGGTCCTTGCATCTATCCCTCATTACTACAAAATGAGAATCAAGGAAGCTCTTGAGATTGAGAAATTTATGGATAACCTAAACAAGGATGACGGCCTGAAACTTAAGGAAGCTTGGATACCAGTTGTACAGATCATAAGGAATAACCCTAACTCTCACAATCAAAGAAAGTCAAAACCCATTTAATTAATTATTAATTAGAATTGGGGGCCAACTTATCTTTTAATTTGACATTAGCACTATAAACTATATATATCACTCCAAAAATGCTAATGTTAAGATTGTGAGCCTCGCTCTCTTAAAGATGGACCCGCATCTAGGGTTTGAAATGTCGTCGAGACATTCCT
>LPNX010207065.1:229261-288543 GCA_001517045.1 Pseudotsuga menziesii | reverse complement strand
ATATATATATATATCACCATCAATATATAAATCAACACATCAACATGAAAAATGCAGTGTGTGTGTCACCATCAACATATAAACCAACATTTGTGTGTGTGTGCATGTGCATGCATGTGTCACCATCAACATATAAATCAACATCAGTGTGTGTGTGTGTGTGTGTGTGTGTATTACCATCAACATATAAATCACCATAAGTATACACACACACACATACACTACATTTTTCATGTTGATGTGGATGTTGATTTATATGTTGATGCGGATGTGTATGTTAGGTCCATTGGTTGAATAGGGTTTGTTTTGATACTCATGGATGGTTGACCTAGTTGGATGATTATGGATAATGATGTGATCTTGCCCTATATTATGGCAACCCCCTATAGAATCCTATTCTAAGCTAGCCATTTATGCATCCTATTCTAAGCTAACAGTTTCTACAATTCTAGGAAATTTTAGATAACTCTGTCAGGGTGTCCAAAGTCGAAAGAAAAAACCCATTCAAGTCCAAAATAGTTATAAACTAACAACAAAATCCTTCCCATGCAATAGGAACTAGTCACTTAGTAATTATGCGTAATATCCTACCCAAAGATGGGGATCCAGGCATACAAAACCAAAAGAAGACTTGGATTTAGACAACTTAATAGTGGAGATTAACTTGATTCGAGTTGAGCTGTATACTAGATGGATGTACATATTACCAAAACCATGAAAAATGAAACAAGAAGGATGTGGAATTACTTGAGAGGGTGGATGGGTGCAACTTCCTCTAGTTTTTCTTTAACAATTGGACAGTATTAAGGTCTTGCGCCGGAGCAATTGTCCCTACTATCCTTGGTGGGGAGGATAGAGGATTAATAAATTTTCCATTGCCGAACATTGTTATAGCACGAAACATTATATGTGCTTCGAGAATGCATAGGTCCTTGCATCTATCCCTCATTACTAAAAAAGGAGAATTAGGGAATCTCTCGAGATCGAGAAATTTGTGGATAACCTAAACAAGGATGATGTCCTGAAACTTAAGGAAGCCTGGATACCAGTTGTATGGATCATAAGGAATAACCCTAACTCTCACAATCAACGAAAGTCAAAACCCATTTAATTAATTATTAATTATAATTGGGGGCCGACTTATCTTTTAATTTGACATTAGCACTATAAATTATATATATCACTCCAAAAATGCTAATGTTAATATTGTGAGCCTCGCTCTCTTGAAGATGGACCCACATCTAGGGTTTGAAATGTCGTCGAGATATTCCTCGCCAACGCAGCCTCNTATTTATATGTTGATGGTGATGTACACACACACACACACACACACACACACACACACACACACACACAAACACACACACACACACACACACATATACTGCATTTTTCTTGTTGATGTTGATGGTGACACACACACATAGACATATATGTCACTATCAACACACACCATGAAAAATGTAGTGTGTATGTGTGTGTATGTTGATGGTGACATATATATATATATATCACCATCAATATATAAATCAACATCAACATCAACATGAAAAATGCAATGTGTGTGTGTCACCATCAACATATAAATCAACATCAGTGTGTGTGTGTGTGTGTATTACCATCAACATATAAATCACCATAAGCGTACACACACACACACACACTACATTTTTTATGTTGACGTCGATGTTGATTTATATGTTGATGCTGATGTGTATGTTAGGTCCCTTGGTTGAATAGGGTTTGTTTTGATACTCATGGATGGATGACCTAGTTAGATGATTGTGGATAATGATGTGATCTTGCCCTATATTATGGTGACCCCCTATAAAATCCTATTCTAAGGTAGCAATTTGTGCATCCTATTCTATGCCAACAGTTTCTACAATTCTAGGCAATTTTAGATAACTCTGTCACGGTGTCCAAAGTTGGATGAAAAAACCCATTGAAGTCCAAAATAGTTATAAAGTAACAACAAAATCCTTCCCATGCAAGGGAAACCAATCACTTAGTATGAAAATTGAGTCACAATAATCTGAGGACCAAGGCACAACTTATAGAAGATTCATGAATCAATTGCACATAAATTTGACATGAAAACACTGCAATTAGGAGTTGCAGCTATAAAATTTATTCAATAATCAAAAGTAGAGATACAATGTGATACACTTGCATGAATAACAAGAAAATTCGAATCCCAAGGAGGTCATTCGAATTGCATAACATGAGAGTGGCTTAGATGTCAGTTAGCCACACTAAACACATCGGTTAACCACTAATCACAACCATAATTGACTCTAACTGAATCGGAGGCAGGAAATACTAAGTCTAACTGAATAGAACTCAACTACATGTCAATTAGTGGGTGGGGACACATATTTGACTTTAGTTAGGTGAGATCAAGTGAGTTGAACTGAACTAAGTCATCAAAAGTAGTTGGAGGTGCCTTAAATCACTCCAGTTAGTTGGAATTTACCAAAAATAGGAAAAATAATGATGGAGGCGCCTATGCAGCTATAATTTATGTAAAAGTAGGTGGAATAACCATTAGTTAACTCATTTGAGGTGCTTAGGTCATGCAGATGAACCCATAATTGCTCCTTGATTGAAGGAGGAAGCTTAGTTAGCCTCCTTGATTGAAGGAGAAGGTTTAGTTGGCCTCCCTGATTGAAGGAGGATGATCCAGTTGATGTTGATGTCACTAATTCGAGTCAATAACTTAGGATAAGTGGATAATTAGGCCAAAATGACCAAATAAAGAAGTGTGGGTTGGATAATGACTCCAACACTTAGTAGTTATGCATAATAGCCTACCCAAAGATGGGGAACTAGGCATACAAAAACCAAAAGAAGACTTGGATTTAGACAGTTTAATAGTGGAGATTAACTTGATTCGAGTTGAGCTGTCTACTAGATGGATGTACATATTACCAAAACCATGAAAAATGAAACAAGAAGGATGTGGAATTACATTAGAGGGTGGATGGGGACAACTTCCTCTAGTTTTTCTTTAACAATTGGACAATAATAAGGTCTCGCACCGGAGTAATTGTCCCTGTTGTACTTGGTGGGGAGGCTAGAGATCTTATAATATGAATAAGGGTATTCCTTGTCATAGCGATCAACATGCTTCATTATGAGAAGACCAGTATTTCTAACACTTACAATTTCTTGAGCCTTATTTTGAACAATGTTTCGCTACACTTCCTGGTGGTTAGGGGGTCCAGGAGAAAGAGAAGGGACTTTCGAGGAAGAGGTGTGAGTAGAAGGAGAAGAAATATAAGAGTATTTGCTCTCCATTAAGGTACCATGAGAGTGCATTAAAACATAGGAGAGCATAATATTCACCGACAACTAGTGTTTCCTTCGAATCATAGCACATTGCCTAGCTAGATGTTGTACCATGACTTCTTATTCCCAATCATCAAACATGTTCCTTAAGTTCCTTGGGGCTAAGTCATCATAGCCCTATGCCACTGATCCTTTGAGGCCAGAATGACTCGAGTGACCATGACCTCCTCTTCCCTGACGAGGGGTTGCTCGTAGTATTTTAGGCATTATTGCCTTTGGAGGCTAACCCAGGCCAAGGATTTTCTTCAGAACACACAATATTGTTGTTGGTAGACTATTTTGAGGAAAGTTAGATGTGCAACATCACAGATTCCGCGCAAAGTCAAAGATCACATGCAAGGTGGCTTAACTGTATTTTATGTATTTTTGGTCATATTTTGTATATTTGGACCGCATTATGTGGATTGTGTTAACTATTTTGTAGATTTTGGTCCAAGTAGTTAGGAAGTTGACTTAAGTGGACCATCAATGTAAAGGCATAAGCCTATAAATAGATTTAGGATTGTAAGTGTTAGGCCTTATTAGCTGCTTGACGATAGCTTGGATTTTTCTAGGTTTGTTGGATATCTTTGGATCTGTCTATAATCTGGAGATAAATGGAAGAACTGTTTTTTGGAACCTGTATTTTGCTATGAAGTTCATTATGACATGACGGAGATTGGACATAAATATTGTTTCTTTTTTCATCTTCCTGTTTTCATGTTTTCTACGATCAGAATGTAAATGCGATGTGTATATGTGAATGACGCGATGCTTTGCTGTTATAAATGATGGTATCTTGATAGATCAGTTTATGCATCGATGTTTATGTTGCGATATGAGTATGTTGATCTGATCCACTCAATGATGATATGAATTGGTGAATGCATAATCTCAATGATTGAAACTGTTAAGTAATGTTGCGTTGAGTTGAAAGTAGATGCGCAGGACTCCTTCATACTGCAGAAACTTGGTTCCAATAGTTCTTCCTCAAACATCTCGAGTGATACTTCATCTACTCTGTAGGTTTTGCTAGACGGGGTAAAACCTGTCTAGGTTGGTGCACAAGGAGATTGCAGTGCTTTGGGTGTCGATAGAGAGTGAACCCTTATCGACGGGTTTGTGTCAACAAATGGTTTCATTTCCAGGACCATAGTGAGAAGGGAAGGAGGACATGTTGTGGCATCCGATGAGACCCGAAATTCAAGACTGGTTTGACCAAAAGGAACAAGAATTCACTGAGAAGGAAAATCAGAACCCTGGAGTAACAACGCAGAAGTGGCTGGAGAGGCACCTGTATTCTAATCTACATGAGTACTTTTTCTCTGAGTTTTCGATCATCTTGTATTAGTGGTTGGTGTGATTGACCTATTAGAAGACAAATTTACAAGTAGGTGAACCAACTGGCTGGACTCCAGAACTGATCCAACAATTGCAAGAGGTAGACAAGAAAGCATCAAGGGTTGTTGAAGTTTGGCTTGACAACATCTTGGAGGGCTACATTACTGAGTTCATGGTTGACATAGTTGAATCTTATAACGACACAAAAAGGGAGTTCTTCAACAGACCAAGAGGTAGGTTTCTGTTATCTTTGCAATTGTCTATTAAGATGCTCATTTGCGAAAAGGGAATATTGAAGATGAACTCCACCGAGTAGAACTGTTAACCCAAAAAATTACCCAACTAGCTCTACATGACCTACACCACACAAAGACATCTATCTCATTACCCTCATTGACCCCCAAACCCTTGTAAAGGTTCAAAAACACCAAAAAGGGCTTAAAACCCCATAAAAGAGCCTAAATAGCTCTCAAAGGGGCGAAAGCATTCAAAAAGGGGTCTAAAAACCCTAAAGAAGCTAAGAAATGGGAAAAAGGGGCTTAAAGCCCTAAGAGGGGGCTAAAGCCTTGACCAAGGGCTTAAAACCCTAAAACTCAGAAAAAAGCTATAAATACAGGGGTGGGTATCACTCTAAAAAAATTCATTCCTTGCCTACCGTTACTCTTCTTGTATGAGTGCATTGAGGAGCCAACTCTCTCAAGCCATTCATCCCTCTCTCCCATTTGCTCCATTAGCCACATCGCATGTGTGTTGAGCTTAGCTCCACACCATTCAAACCAGTAAGGAGAGGTTACTTCTTAAGCTAGGGCATGGTGGCCCATCTTCCATTAAGAGCTTAGGTATAATGATATGCATGCTTTGTTTGTTTTTATTTGCAGCTTAGATGTATGTGTAGTTTATTTCTAACAGTAGATTGCAGGTTCTCCATTGATTACTTGTTGTAGGTTTATTTTTCTAATGGTGTGCTACAGGTTTTGCTTGGTTCACTAACCCTTTCCTGCAAGTTTTCTCTTCCATCCATAGAGACCCTATCCTTCCGTCCTATAGACGGAAGGTAGCCGTTTCTACACGTTTCTAGGGCGGAAGCACTACTACAGTTTGGCGACCATACCAGGTCGATCCCAAAGGATCCCTAGGTTTTTACAGTTTATTTTCAGTTTTTTGTTAACCTAGTTTATTTCTAGTTTAGATCTTTGTTTCTGTCATTTATATTGTCAGTCGAGCCCTCTTGAGGCCAACCTGATCCCATTTGGCCATAGTACCAGTTACTGTCAGCCATTCCCAGCTTGGTTTTTAAAATTTTCTAGTTTACAGGCCAGATCGCTCATATCGGGCTTAAAAGAGCAACCTAGTCACTGAATTAGTCCCTAAAAGAGTGACCCTATCCCTCGTTTGGGACCAAAAAGAGCGACTTCACTCCCAGGATCCCTGTTGCTCCTGTTTTTGGTTTTTGAGCAACCCAGTCACCTATTTTGGTGACCCCCTCGCTACATTTTCACCGAAAAGGGCGACCTGTCTCTCAAGGTTTGGTTTTTTGCTGTTCGAATTGTCAGTGTGGCCCTGCCGCCACTGTCTAGCAGCATGTTTCTTTCTACAAATTTTTTTTGTAAGTTGATGATAGATTTGGTTAGCTGTTAATGCATATGAATCTGTTGTAGGACTTAGCTCAAATACTGTAACTTAATTATTAGTTTTTTCACTTAAAGAATTGGAAATTAACCTCTTGCTGAAACTCTTCCTCCTCTACTCAGTCATCACCCTCCGGGGTATTCTGAGATAAGACGAAGGGTCAAGCTCGTATAGTAATAGGCACTTATAGTTGTTATTGCTTAAGACCACTAAAAATGGGTGACTTGGAAGGTAGAGGGGGTGGTAGGCCCAGGGGGCCTCACAGAGTTTGCGTCCTCCCTGTTGACCAACCTTGCACTTGGAGAGTGACCTGAGGATCTATGGGTGGGCTTAGTTCCACTGTGTTGAGAGCCCAACACTCTTTCCTGGTTGAAGAAGAACACAGTGATAAGGTAGTCACCTAGCAGGTTTGCAATATTTCAGGTCCATTGCTTGCATGTTTAAATTTTTATGTTTCAAAAGTTCACTGGTTTTCTCATAACAGGTTGCCCATTCTGTAATCTCTGCAATAAACCAGAAACGTCTGTGGAGTATCCATAAACCATAATTGCACTCACCAAACTAATAACAAAAAATAATTTAAAAATGAACAATATTTCATACACTAAACATGCACACAACCACACCACTTAATCAACCAAACTCAGTTCATGACGCCGAGCCAACCATTAAAATCAATTAATTTAAATTAATTCAAAACTTTGTAGTTTGAGAACATAAGTCCCTAATTACCTTAATCATGGGAAGTACTTGGGCTCTGCCCTAAAACTCATTGTGAGGAGTACCACGAGAACCCCAAAGCAGTTGGCCGCTGAGAGGAATTGCCAAGCGAAACGGGAAACGACCCCTACTAATTGACTAGATCTCCTGTGAGGAAAAATCCAAGCGCTATCTCCTGGCAGTCTTGGTGGCCAAGTGACTACCTGAAAGCCAATAGGAAGCCACTGAAATCAGGGTCCAGAACGTCATTACCAGCTTACACCATTTGATCTACCAACTAGACACAATTGATCCCCCACGCTCTTCTTCACGCCTAAGAGGTGATCCACCACAGTTAGGGTCCTTGAACCAACATCATCGAGACCATTCTTGATGACCCTCTACATTGTCAGAAGGACAAACAACCTCTGACTCAGAATCAGACTCATATCAATCTGAGCCAGACTTACATACTGCACCATCTAGCCCCATGGGTGCTGCAAACCTGGATCCACTTTTCGGAATGGTGATTGGCAGTGGACCCATGTCCATGCCTCAAGTCACCAACACCCTTGCAGTTGGTCCTAGTACTGCCATGCAGACTGTCCTAACTCAATTGCCTCCACCTGTACCTACCAGTCAAACTATCCCACCTGTCATACCTGGGGGTAGTGGTCCTTCCGCTCACACTAACCCACTTTCCATGCCTGGGGGCAGTGGCCTGTCCACAACTATGCCACAAGTATCCCCAGTCATGCAGGGACATCATGTTCCTGCAAACCCCACTACCATTTCCAGTCCTTCCCGCATCAACCTTGGGTCAAACCTCCCTTTCATGGCACGCCTCAACTTGCTTGACTTGGCCAGGTTAACCAATGACCCTATTGTTACAGCTGATTTTACCACACATGGTAGATCACACATTTATGGCCTTCCCTTTCCCTCTGCAGACTCTTTGGACCCCATGGACCATTTTTGTACCTTTGATGTTTCCAAGAACATCCCTAAAAACACCCATTATTTGCAATACGCGACTTTTAAACCCTTTCTCGCGTATACACGTGGATATAACCCTTAAACCCGCATACATCGGGATGTGTGCAAAAGGCCAAATATTTTTGGATTTTTCCTTGATGTGGATTCGAGTCACTTGTCTCTTGGCCTTCCATATGCCTTGAGATTGCTCGGATTTGACATTCCATTACCCTACTGAAGCACTATATAAGGAACCCTTTGGATACATTGAAAGAGAGGAATTGAAGACGAAGAAAACTATAGTCCATTGTTGCTGTAGCTTGCTTATACTTGAGTCTACATCCCTTTGTCCCTTGGAGCACTTGTTGTTCTTCCCAAGCTTGCCTTTGCTTGTGAGCTTGCTATCGAGAGATATAGGATTGAGGTGGTGGAGGCCCAGATGGAGGACTCAGTTTCTCTGGTTCGCAGACATGCCGACAGAGGTTGTCATTCATGTAATCTCTGATTTATATTAATAGAAATATCTTTTCCTGTCCAATGATGTGCATTTAAATAAATATTGAATCCATGGATGCTTTTAATTGCTTATACATTATTGATTATATATGCTAGAGTAGGTCTAATACCATTATATAGCATGCTTGTCTTATTTGATGATTGTTGAGAGAGCAAATTGCTAACACAAGAGGGATTGGAAAAGCTCAATGGGGATCTACATCAACCATCCAGAATAAGGTATGTTTCGAGATCCTTTAGTGTTAGATGTTTTATTTTTCTTGCATATTGGGAAGGGATTGATTTCTGTGGTTACTCTGTCTGTTGTGGTACACCCCAAGCCATAGGAAGTTTTCTCCGTAACTGAATTGGTGACCATACTATGGACATTCCTTGTTTTTCTTTGGGGTTTGGGGGCACAATGTGCTTGATATTATTGACTTGCTCTTTGTTTATCCTTGTTTTTGTGTTGCATTTTATAGTATGTTCATCCATTGATACTACCCTTTATTGGTTTGAACCTTGTCCTGCTTTTTACCACTGTCTTCTCTGTATACACAGGTTTTTGGTCAAAAGTTGCGTACATACACAGATTTTTGGCCAAAAGTCGAGTATACATGCAGGTTTTTGGCCAAAATCCGCGTATACATGCAACTTTTTGGCCAAAATTTGCGTATATACACAGCTGTTCTTTAAACAGTCGCGTACATCCTCCCTTTTGGTGAGTTTGATGTTATGGGAAGTTGCTGGGTGGGTTGTGAGTGTGGTTGGGTCTTCCTAGGTTCTGATGTTGTCTATTGGATGCTTCTTTTGTGACCAGAGACTGCTTTTTCATTGACTTTTCTTTGAAAGTAGTTTTAGTCATTTATCCTTTTTGTTGTGCCTTTAGTGCATTACTCGTTTTGTCTTGGTGTCTTGCTGGGCTTGTGTTTTATACTTGCTGCAGAGACTGGGAGTTTTAGATGACTTTTATTGCATTTTTCATTCTTTTATATTGAAAAATACAACTAGTTGCATTTTTTTTGCATATGGATTTGAGGAGGTACTTGCATTGGATTGCTTGGATGAGAGTTGTATTTAGGCTTTCATATAGGAAGGATTGCATTGGCATTCGGAAAGGAATTATTTTTTATGCATCTCATGTAGTGGCATACCCTGTTCTTCATTCTACACATTGCACTTGGCATTGCTTGTTAGGTGTGCACTTTTATTTCACTGCTAAGTCATAACTTCATTAGTTGCACGTCCATTTACCCTTTGAGTAATTATAGCCAATTAAAATCAACGCATAATAAAATGAATTACAATATTTTATTTTCTAGGGTGCACCAACAAGACTAGGTTTTAGGGTCTTGGAATAGTTCATTGTGAGTCAATTCTCCAAGACCATTGAACAAAATAAGTAGGTGTCTGTCCATGTGAGATGGTGAAATCCTTGGTATAATTAGTGTTTCTCAGGACGCTCCTCTTACACGGGAGTTAAGCACGAGGCAGTGCACACGATTGTGACTGGGATGACCCTTGGTTACTTTCTATGAGCATCAGAGATATTTCCAGGGTCGTATTCGTATCTGGGGACTCTTTTGAGTTTCGGGCTTTGCTACCCTACCCATACGGTCGATCTCGCTTGCGACTGTCCTCCTGAGCATTGGTTATATTGGGGTGATGTTAGTTTCCTTACCTAGGTATCGCAGGGGGTACTTGCAGAGGTTATTCTGTAGGTGTCATGGCCAGGTAGAGGTTAGACAGCACAGTCGCTTTATGCGTTGAAGCCGAGGGCCACTATAATTGGTTACATACCTCTGCTTGTAGTGTATGGGAGTTTTGAGCCTCTCCTAAGAGAGACATACCTGCTGCATTCGGGAGCTCACATACCCTCCCCTTGGTTTGCTTGTATTTTGGTTGTAGATTCTCTTAGGAGTGCGCTCTTTGTGCGCTAGTTGGCCTTTGGGATCGCGGTTACTTGAGTATATTTATGCTCTATTGAGTTTGGGTCCTTTTATTTTCGGCATGCTTGGTGTCCTATCACTCGTCCTTGGTCCTAGTACGGACCTTGGTGTCGAACTTGGGGGCATCATAGCCCCTTACCGTGCTCATAGATTTGGGAGTAGTCACATTCCGCCCTCTACTCCATTTGTGGAGGATGTTGACTCCCTTCTCTCGGTCTTTACACCGGTGTTCACCCTCATGGGGGTGGTAATGGATGCATGAATGTTGGGTCTACACCTTACTTTCCTTTTTATGTCCCATCGTTCACTACATTATTTCCCTTGGGTGCAGTAGTCATGATCATTCCTCCCTATATCCTATAATTTGGATTCTTTATTAACTATTTTGGGCTGTTTTGGACTAATATTATTGTCATGTAGGGTCCATGTTTTTGTATGCTCTCTCTTAGGTTTCGACCTATTCGTTCCTACTGTAGGTATTACGTCTGAACTGGAATATAGGTTAGGATTTCATATCCACCTGCATTTTGCATGACCTTATGACCATTTCATTTTAACCTTAGGTACAAACCCATTCCATGGTATCACAGAACCTTCATGCTGTTGTTAGAGGTGGTACTATGTGAATGGTAGAGCTTTCCTATACATGGGTGCCCTAATTAGCTCCCATTTGCATTTGGTACCCATGCCGTGAGTCCTCTCTTAGGTTCAGGAGTCCCCTTTAGTCCCGCCATGTCCTTGAGCAAGAGATTCATACTCATCTTGAACTTTATGCTGGTCATTCCCCCAAGACTCCCTTGTATATATCAAGTTGTAATTACATTATCATGAGTTTTTCTTGCCTTATTGAGCCTTATGCTGGCTTCCCTGACTTTGATCATCAGCCATATAGCCTGAGCTTGTGTCATGTTTAGCCAGCCAGATCCTTTTTACATATCTTTTGCAGCTTGATACCCCATTTTTTTACCAGGAGGGGACCTTCCCCCGAGTGTCGTTATCCTGCACATGTTTCCTTGCATTGAGCATAGGTGTGTTCCACTACTTGGAACTAGTTTGCTTGTCCCCTGACACTCGTCTCCTCCTAGATTTGTAACTATAAAGCACTTTTATTATTTTTCAAGCTTTTCAAAATATCTGAAAAAGTCCAAAAAAAATAAAAAAACCAAAAAGCCAGACAGGAAAATATGTTATCTTTGGCAGTAGTTGAGTCATGCCGCCTTAGAACAGAGCACTATATATCACATCTGTTGGTTGGGTTAAAAGTTTGACTTTAGGAGCTGTACTCATTTCTCTGAGTTTATCTCCACCGACTGGTTAAGCTTCCAGTCCCTATGGAGCCTCTGTCGATGCTTCCTATATCGCAGAGATGTCCCAATTTTGTATATTGAGTCTATTCTTCCTACATTTAGTCACCATTCACCTTTATGCTCTTATTCGAAGGAAGTTGAAGCCTGAGTCAGCCATTCCCGGTACTAGTACTGGTTCGAGCACATTATGATCGAGTCCTTCCACATTATATAGCTTTGCCGAGTACCTCGTGTTGGATGATGGGGGATGCCATAATTCCCTCCTTCCAGCGGATTTCATCCCATCAAATTCAGATCATTTATTCTGGGATAGGATTCTAGATTCATTTGAGTGCCTTGAGACTTACAGTCATCAGTGGTAGGTTCTCTCGCCATTGACAGTCTTGGGAATACATCAATGTCCCCTGATCGATGGATTCTTTCAAGTGTTCAGACTCAACACATTTATTCACACTTGTTAGATTGCACTCTAGTACCTTGATTCCCATTTTCATTATCGGTGGGTAATCTCGCGTCTATTAACGGTATACATCAATGATCGGTAATCAGACGATGGACTACTATGTTTGACCTTGACACCTTTATTCACATAATAGGACATGTACTTGTAGCGGATTGTGTAAAAGAATTTCCAGATTGGTGGCATTTCTGGTATGCTACCTCCTTGATCGTGCCAGTGTTCATGAGACTTCAGCTCTCGTGACTTGATTCTAGTGTATGTAAAATATCTTCAGCTTTCATGGAGATCTTAGACATTTGTATATCTTCATCATGGAGATTCTGATCTATCTATGTTGTACGTGGCGATGACCACACATGTCATATATCATGCCTATTCATGGTCATTGTACTCTTATGTGTCATATGCAGAGATATTTGTACTATATTGTTGGATGGATGGTTCTTCCACTTGGTTCTTCATCACTCCACTTCTGGGATGGACTTATAATGTATTTTGGCCATCATATCACCCCTCTAACTTCACACATTAGGGGGGCATCTATTACAACTGATTTTACCACACATGGTAGATCACACATTTATGGCCTTCTCTATCCCTCTGTAGACTCTTTGGACCCCATGGACCATTTTTGTACCTTTAATGTTTCCAATATCATCCCTAAAAACACTCATTATTTGCTGTACGTGACTTTTAAACCCTTTCTCGCGTATACACGCGGATATAATCCTTAAACCCGCGTACATTGGGATCTGTGCACAAGGCCAAATATTTTTGGAGTTTTCCTTGATGTGGATCTGAGTCACTTGTCTCTTAGACTTCCATATGCCTCGCGATCGCTCAGATTTGACCTTCCATTTCCCCATTGAAGCACCATATAAGGAACCCTTTGGATACATTGAAAGAGAGGAATTGAAGAGCAAGAAAACTATAGTCCATTGTTGTCGTAGCTTGCTTATACTTGAGTCTGCATCCCTTTGTCCCTTGGAGCACTTGGTGTTCTTCCCAAGATTGCCTTTGCTTGTGAGCTTGCTATCGAGAGATGGAGGATTGAGGTAGTGGAGGCCCAGGTGGAGGACTCAGTTTCTCTGGTTCGTAGACGTGCCGACAGAGGTTGTCATTCATGTAATCTCTGATTTATATTAATAGAAATATCTTTTTTCTGTCCAATGATGTGCATTTAAATGAATATTGAATCCATGGATGCTTTTAATTGCTTATACATTATTGATTATATATGCTAGAGTAAGTCTAACACCATTATATAGCATACTTGTCTTGTTTGCTGATTGTTGAGAGAGCAAATTGTTAACACAAGTGGGATTGGAAACTCTCAACGGGGATCTACATCAACCATCCGGAATAAGGTATGTTTCGAGATCCTTTAGTGTTAGATGTTTTATTTTTCTTGCATATTGGGAAGGCCCCATAGCCAATGACATCGCCTCCGAATCTCCCCAAATGAAGGAAGAGGCCATCTTGAAGGCCCAATAGTTTGAGCTCATTTACACACAGTATGGATACCTCTACACCATCATTCCAGACGCTCCCCATGCAGGAACCTCCTACTAGGATGCACTGGGGGTATCCCATATTGCAGATGGCATCATAGGCTCTGTCTCCAATTAATCATAGCACCACCCGGCACCACCTGCGATGCCACCACACCTAAGCAAAACCCCTAGTGTTTCCTACCCAAACCAAGATCTTGACTATTCAAGAATGATGTCTTAATCTAGAGCTACAACCTCCTATGCACAACCTGTGCTAGAGCAGCAGGCCCATGCACCTACTTGGTCGACACAACAATATTTGGGATAGATGCCCACATTTGTGGCACCTCGAACCCCCCAATTCTACTATGTACCACCAGTGCAAGCCGCTCAAGCCCTCGCCCCAGCTCTGCCAGCACCTTTGGGACAAGTGTTTGCACAACAAAACTGTCCCAACCAACCATCCCCCCAAAACCAACAAGGGCAAGCCAAAAACAACCGAGGCAAGGATAAAGGGACAAAGGGATGCAGACTCAAGTACAAGCAAATTGAGGCAACAATGGACTATTGTTTCTTTGCTCTTCAATTCCTCCCCTTCAATGTATCCAAGGGGTTCTTTATATAGCACTCCAAAAGGGTAATGGAGGGTCGAATTCGAGTGTTCTCAAGGCATTTGGAAGGCCAAGAGTCAAGTGGTTCGGACTCATATGAGGAAAAATCCAAAACTATTTGGCTTTATGCACACATCTTGATCTACGTGGGTTTGAGGTCAAATGTCACGTGTACACGCGAGTATGAGGTTAAAAGTCACATACAACAATAAACATGGGTTTTTAAGGGATGATCTTGGAACATCAAAGGATATTATAAGTCCACGGGGTCTAAAGAGTCTACAAAGGGACAGAGAAGGCCATAAATATGTGATCTACCATGTGTGGTAAAATCAGCTATAATAGTTGTAATTTGCTTCTCAAGGTCACTCAGTGATCCAAGGAATTTTCAACTCGTTCACTATTAGTTGATTTTTTGGGTAAATATTATCTTTCCAATTATTATTTGTGCTTGACACACCTGGTTAGTATTTGTTTATCATCTCTAGTTCTCTAACACACCTTTTTCATAGTTACAGAGCATCACCAACACTCTTTATCAAGATACAGAAGGCGTCACCAACATTGTTTTCCAATGTATAGAAAGCGTCAACAAGGAGAGGATGCATTGGTGAAAATAGACAAACTACATCATTTTAAGTGTTCATTGAACTTTCACTCAGATTTCTTTAATTTGGTTACTAAATCTTATCCTTGGGTAGATGCACCATGTTTTGTAGTCTATATGCTAGTTAGGATTGGACCTTACCTGATCTTTTAATTGAGTTTAAAGGATTAGATTTTTGCAGAAGTTTCATAAGTTAAATGTGTTGGGTATGAGTACTTTGTATGGGAACCACTTATACTATGAAACAAGAGCTCGACATAGTTCTCATTTCTCTCTCTCCTAATTTTAGTAGCTATTTTTACCTCCCTTTCAAAAAGGGTTGATACCAGTATCACACATTTTCATTTTGAGGCATGTTTTTGGGCCTTGGAATCATCTTTGTCTTAAAATATTTTTAATTTATATTTTCAAGTGTGTTTTTTAGAAATTTAACAAAATAACATACATTTAGAAGCAAGTTATAATGAAAAACATATGCATTTCCCAAAATTTTCTTTAAAATAAGACATTTTTTTGGACAAAATAAGACATTTTTATTGACAAAATTGTAAAAAATTCCAGAAAATAAAGACGTTTAAAACCATTTTCAATGGATTTTCAGAGATTTTTTTTGTATAAAAATGATATTGTTTCATATAATTTTTCAAAAAGTGACGATTCACATAAATTCAAGCAAAACTATACCATATATTGTAAATGACATATTAAAAACATTATCGATAGAAATTCTATTTCTAAAATAAAGTTCGAAAGTCAAAGCATTACTAATATATCTTATCAAAAGTTGTCAAATTTAATATTTTCTTCAAGACATTAAAGTAATGAACAATATCATGCAAACCAAATTCTTCATCGAAATTGGAATTTTATGCATCTTAGATTTCTTTAGGGACTTCGATGTCCTCTTCGATGGGGCCTTCTATGTCTAGAAGATGCCCAAAGTGCTCCTTTCCAAACATCCCTCCTAATGGGGGTTGAGGCTCTTTTGAAATCTTCACCACAAGTGTTTCATTAAACTCTCCTTTCTTCAAACCAACTTCTTACAATTCATCTATAAGAACTTGAATAGCATTAATTCTTTGCTTGGTGTAATTGCATTGCAGTGGATCATTATCAATGGATATGCAATTTCTTCCTTTATGTAAGGAGCTTACTATTGTTGTACCTAATCACCAAAAACAAAAGAAAATGGTTTAGTCAAATAGCATAAAGAAGCAAACTTAAAAAAAATTAACGAAGAATAAAAAATTAATAAAACTTGAAATATGCTTTCATATGTAATATTAGAAATTTTACCTAAACCCGAGAAAAAAATGAAGACCCAATCTCCTTATCTCGAAAATGTATCTATGAGATAATTAATCAACGCTCGTGACTTTTGATAGATCTTTAGAGTCACTCATTTCAAATACCTTTCTTCATGTGTTAATTTTTTACTCAAACTAGCATGGCACGTCAAAGCACCATAACCATGCTAGCTCTACCTCAATATTAAGCTCCACACATCCTGTGCTCTCCGACATGTTGATGGAAACACTAATGCGCGACTCTTGGACCTATCTATAAGTCAACATATGACTATATTTTCCTTCACAACTTTCATTTATTAAAACAGATTCATAAGTCTCATCTTTTGTCCAAGTTACAAGAAGTATATTTTCAATATCACTGAAAAATGAATCATTGGTGAAGCTACGTTTGCCTATAACAAAAATATATAAAAGATATTAAAAAACAAAACAAACAAACAAAAATAATGTAAGAAAACTAATGTTTTAAGAAAAAATAAAAACAAAAGTATAACTTCAATGTTTAAAAAAAACAAAAAACAAAAAAACTAAACAAAAATAAAAATAACCTATACTAAAATAAACAAAAAAATCAAATAAACTAAACAAAAACGTTCTCTTAGAGAGAAAAACAACAACAATAAAAATAACAAATAGAAAAAACAAAACAAAAAAAAAAAATAAAACAAAATAGGCAAACATTAATCAAGGTAGAGTGTAAAAGGGGGTAAGGAGGGGTGGCCCAATTCTGAGAACCACCACCACTCCACCATAACCTCCCCTACCTTATTTTATAAGTAGGAAGGGAGAGGGATATTGTAAGGTGTGCATTTTTTAATTGTTTTTATTATTTTGATTTCTTTAAAGTATTTGTTTTAAAAAATTTACTTTTACACTTTTTTATAAGGTTTAAAAACATTGGTTTTTACATAATTTCTTTTGTTTTTTACTTATTTTCTAATTTTTTTTATTTTTTAATTTTTAAAAAAAATTTTAATCTTTAATTTTCTCTTTTTTAATAAAAAAAATCAAAATTTGTTTTAACTTTTTTAGAATTTCCTTTCTTTTTAGTTAAGTTTTGAAATTTTTTGGGCTAAAATTGTATGAATCATTTATTCTTGTATAGTCTAATATGCGATTTCATTATGAATCACATCATAATTTCTTTGATTTTCTATGGTTAGAGTGATGAAATTATTTATAAAATATTTTCTTGTTTAAAATGCAAGTTTCAAAAAAGTTGGAATTGATCTCTTTAGTGGTTGATTTTAAAGTTTTTGTAAACAACAATATGGTATGTTTAGGCCATGGCTCTATTTTTTACCCCGAAAATAAAAACCATGTATACTGGTATCAACACTTTTATATTTGGGGGGTGTTTTTGGTGTTTTTTATGCAAAAAAAAATCGTTTTTATAGCTAGAGTTCTCATTCTTAGAATAAAGTTCTCATTTCATAGTATAAGTGGCTTGGGGTTCATGGTTTGTTTTTATAGATCTATTTTATTATCAATATTTACACAAAAAGAAAAAAAAATGTTTATGTATACACTTGTAAGGAATTTTTTTGTTTTTTTCCTTTCATTTGTAATATTTGTTTTAAAAGACAATTTCAAAAGAAAAATTTGGTTTTGGTTAATTTAAAGTCAATTCGCATTTGATTTTTATATTTGAAAAAAAAGATTTTTCTTTTGATCCTTTACATAGTTTGAATTTTCTAAAATTTGGGAACATTCATTAGTTTTTTTTTTATCTTATTAGAGATCTGTTTTAGTGAAGAGAAAGAACTTGTTTGTTTGTATTTTGGTCACAAATTTGGAAGGATTTAGTTTGATTTCATTTCATGAAGAATGTTTGATTGTGTATTTTAGGAAAATAATATCTTACTCTGTTCTTAAAAAGGGATCATGTTTAAAGAAAAAGCAAATACTTGCACTTAATCATTGCATGGTTTATGAGTCGAGTATTCACATCATCTTGTCCACTTAACCAGAAAAAGATAAAATAAAGCGCTAGTTAGGATAATTTTTTTAGCAATATTGTGTGTTAGGTTAGAGACATGTTTCGACGTCTTAAAATGTAGGAGTTTCATTATTTTCCTACACTGTATCCTGGGGACTGTGTGGTTTTCAACGTATTCGTTGGTATATAGAAAGGTGATTCACATACTTTATGGTATATAGAAAGATTCTTTCACATACTTGATGGTATATAGGAAGGCCCTTTTCGAACGGTTGTGCATCAGACATCACTACTATGCATTTGAGCTCCCACGTACCTTTTGTATATAGAGAGACACCATTAGGATCTTGAGACCAATTGAGTAACCTATTGGCCATCTTGTCGAAACAATACACCAAGAACAACACTCGAGGAGCTATTACACATGTATTGTCTAGGAATTCGGGTATACATGCAAGGGTATGCTCCCAATCCTCCTTGTTTTGTATTACTGTTGGACCTTGCAGTGTATCATGAGTTGCGATAACTTGACACTCCTATGAGGATCCAGACTGTACATCCCACCTACCACAAGTTTGCATATTTCTATTAGATTGAGTTTGTGTGTGTAGTTAAGATTTTTTCAAGATAAAGAGTTTGTACTTACTTTCTGGCGGAACAAATTTTAAGCTGATTTTGTCGAATACGAGGATTATCACATGAATATCCACGACATCAAGACCCTACAACCCACCAAAACATGGAACAAGAAATGAACATAGATTTTGATGTTGAAATGGGAACTCCACCAAAGAAAGAAGGAATACCTATCACTGAAGGAGAGGGAAAGTTTTCCCCTCCTGGAAACATTCTGCTAATTAATCTATCAACACCTTTAATGGTAGAACAATTGTTTTCTCATAATAAATTTTCTGTATGGTCCTCCCCTGCTTTAGGAACGGTTTTTGACCAACCTTCATCGGGAAATCCATCCACGACCATGTTTGGTCCTTCTGCACCTTTCTGGGGTATATTTGTGAATTTGGTTCTATGTGTACTACCCAAGTCCCCTCTATGGATTTAACACCCCGTTCAAGTACATCTAATATAATACTTTCCCCCGTTTCCCTTATCTTTTACCAAGTGATATTCTTGGTCATTCTATTGGGATTCCTTCCAGTCATACCATGAATATTGATGTTCCTTCATCACCTATAAATAGGCGATTTAGTACTCAACTTGCTCAAACATCAACTATTTCAATGGGAAGTTAATTTATTCCTTCCATCAATATTCCAAATGTAACTAGACGTTATTCTTTGTCTTTAAGTTTACCTGTAGTAGGAGGCCAGTATACACCTATTTTGTGTAATATATCAGGTTCAATGCCTTCAACTAGAAGTCATAGTGGAGTTGGTGGTCAGTAACCACTAGTTAATTGGGGGCAACAACAACTACCTATTTGGGGCCATCCAACACAACAACCAGCTATGGGTACTCAATATTCAATTAGGAGGCAATATGCTCAATTATTGCTTAATCTTCCTACCACAAATGTATATTCTGGTGTACCTTATCTAGGAGGTATGACCAATCAATGGTCATAGACTGCTGTAGGTTATACTCCTCAACAACTGGTTTCCTTTGATCATCCCTTAGGTCAGAATCCTCCAGTTTACCTACAACCTCATGCGGGTAATCAATATGACTATGATGTACCACCACAACTGTCTTATGTCCCTACTGGTATTCCTATGCCTTATCAATATTATAACTACTTGCAACTGAATAGGCAACTTCCTTTTTTAGAAACTTTAGATTTTCTTGACTTGTCCAAACTCATTAATGATCCCATCATGCATGATCCCTTTTTACTATCTATACCGACTGAATTACCGTCATATATACCTAAATTTGATGGCAAACAAGGAGAAGACCCCAAAAATCATGTTATGACTTTCCATCTCTGGTGTTCATCCAACTCCTTAATGGATGATTCTATACAATTGAGGCCTTTACAACGAACTCTTACTAGGACAATTTCCAAATGGTATATTGAACTTCTGCAACACTCTTTCGGTGATTTTAATTCCCTATCAATGTCATTCCTTACACATTTTCAATTACCAATTAGGTATGAAATGGGTACATATTTTTTAACTTCACTTCGCCAGTCCACTTCCACTCATGGGATTCCTTCTACTCATACTATGAATGTTGATGTTCCTTTATCACCTATAGTTAGGTGGGTTAGTACTCGACCTACTCAAACATCAACTATTTCAATGAGAATTTTATATATGCCTTCCATCAATGTTCCAAATGTAAATGGACGTTATTCTTCGGCTTAAAGTTTACATGTAGTAGGATGCCAGTATACACCTACTTTTTTGTAATATATCGGGTGCAATTCCTTCAGCCACAGGGACAAGTGGCATTGGTGGTCAACAACCACCACTTAATTTGGGGCAACAACAACCACCTGTTTAGGTCCAGCCATCACAACAACCTGCTATGTGTACTCAATATTCAACTAGGAGGCAATATGCTTAATTATTGCTTAATCCCCCTGCTGCAAATGTATATTCTGGTGTACCTTATCCAGGATGTATGACCAATCAATGGTCATAACCTACTATAGGCTATACTCCTCAACAAACGGTTTCCTCTACTCATCCCTTAGCTCAAAATCATCTAGGTTACCAACAATCGCATGTGGGTGGTCAATATGACTATAATGTACTGTCACAACTGGCTTATGGATCTACTGGTATTCCTATGCCTTATCAATATTATAACTACCTGCAACCGAATAAGCAAATTCCTTTTTTAGAAACTTTATATTTTATTGACTTGTCCAAACTCATTAATGATCCCACAATGCATGATCCTTTTTGGTTGTCTATACCGACTAAATTACCGTTGGATATACCTAAATAATTACATGGAAAGCAAGGAGAAGACCCAAAAAATCATGTTATGACATTCCATCTCTAGTGTTCATCCAACTCCTTGATAGATGATTCTATACAATTGAGGCTTTTTCAACAAACTCTTAGTGGGACAGTTGCCAAATGGTTAATTTAACTTCCACAACAATCTTTCGATGATTTTAATTCCCTATCAATGTCATTCCTTACACATTTTTAATTTCCAATTAGGTATGAAATGGGTATAGATATTTTAACTTCACTTCACTAGTCCACTTCCACTCATATTTTTGATCATATCCATGCGTGGTGACGAAGACGTAGATTAATCAAAGCTCTTATTCCTAATCATTTGTTAGTTGATTGGTTACCAAATCTCTTCTTCCACCCATTACTAGAGATGCCATTATGGGAAGTGTTGTGATGAAGGAACAAACAATTAGTTGTGAAAAATACTTAGACTTGGTTTATTCCTAGTTTGGAACTCTGTATGATTTAATTCCAAATGCTCCTTGTCCCACCTCAGATCCTTCGAGATCTTCCACATAACCACTGTTAAGCCATTAATGATGGCACATTACCCCATATAGTGTGGCACATTACCTCCTATATTGTCATGCATTACATATTATTTATGTTATATTGGGTCGATTAGTGGGTCTATTAGTTGTTATTGTACACCTTTGTCTCCTATATATAGCAATGAGATATTCTCATTTTAGTCATCATTGTACCTTATCTTGTCTCGTATACTCAGTAGAATGTGTAAGGAGGTTCCTCCCTTGAAGAGGATTAATATTCATCTCTATTGTTCATTATTAAGGCATGTATTACTCTCTTATTATCCATTTATGATCTTTTTATGCTATTTCTGGGACTTGGTTGCATAATATTTGGTATCGAAGCTCTTTCCTCGGAACTGGAGTCTGCAAAACGAGTCATCTTGGATTTTTCACTACAAATACTTTTATACAAATATTCAGAGATTGAGGTTAAAAACCCACTTCTAAAATAGGTTTACCTATCTCTTGACTGAAATTTGGATCCCGATCCACTACAATTTTGTATATAATTGCAGAGGAATCTAGGGTTTTTTATTACTCCAAAACCTAGTCTAAAACATGTGTTATACAGAATTTTTTTATATATGAGCATCCGATATCCAAATTGAGTGAGACTAGTTGCATCTAAAAGAAGACATACTAGGGTATCTGGGATATGATTTTCAGCTACAGAAGCACAATATTGGACACGTGGCATTCTATACAAGTTCGTTCTTATGGACAGGACAAAAATAAGCGAAGCTTTGGGAGATTTGCAATAACGCTTTTTTGGCACATCCACATTAAGTTAGAACTATGGAACTGGAAAGAGGACACATCATGGTACCACATGCCAAAGGTTTATACCTAGAGCAGTCGAAATTCAAATTTTACCTTAGTTACAAGTTGACCTTAAAACAATCTTTTGATAAGGGTTTGAAAAAGGTATGTCATTTTGCATTTTAATAGATTTGAATATAGTGATCTATTTGTGGTAAACCCTAGGGTGTGAAATATATTTATTGTTAAAAATTCCACAAAAAGGAAGTGGAAAGAATAACACTCCACTCAAACCCACAGAGGATTCATCCTCGACATGCAATGAAATGGAAGACATATCTTTTAGAGTGTCCATGTTGGAAGTTATGATTACAGGAAATGTGAAAATGGATGACTTAGTTAAATTGGTAAATAAGATGGCTAGTAAAGAGGATGTCAAAGGGATGTCTATAAGATATTCAAGACTTAAAGGAATTGATGAATGATATAAAACATAGCTTTATTCCTCATGTATCTACTCAAGAAGAGGATAAGGAGGAAAAAGAGGACTTATTCTAGTCACATCTTGAGAAAATTGAAAAAAATTGGAGAGTAGGAAGTTGGAGTCCTCAAAAGTTGATGATTCACTACAACATCATGGGTTCAATTCAGGTCCAAGGAACTACTTTATCCCCAATATTGACATGATAAAGTTTGATGGAAATGATCCAATCACGTGGATTTTTTAGATGGAGCAATTCTTTGATCTACACCAGGTGCCCATTTTGCAAAAGGTAACTATTGCATCCTTATATTTAGAACCTGATCAATTTGTATGATGCCAATGGTTTGTGACTGTAAAATGACTCTATTATGTCTTGGTCTATATTGATAGAATAATTGATTACACATTATGGGGATATAAATAGCAAGACCTTATTTATCCAGTTGGTAAATCTCAAGCATAAGGTCCAGTTATAGAGCACATCAAGCAATTTCAACAGCTCATGGTGAAGAATATTTCAGAAGATAATTTGTGAGATCTCTTTATTAGAACCTTGAAAGATAACATTCAACATGAGGTGCGTCTCTTTGAACCATCATCCCTAGATAAGGATTTGATGATGGCAACGAAGGTTGGAAGTAAAAGTATGGAAATGACTACTAGAAAGGCCTTCTCTAACACATATAGAGAAAATAATGTTCCTTACTCTAAACCACCAAAAAGGTTGACACCCCAACAAATATATGAAACAAGAGAAAAATTATTATGCTTTAACTGTGACAGCAAGTGTAGTAAGGGACATAAGTGCAACGATAAGAAATTATTCTACATAGATTGTGAGGAGGAAGAACCAAAAGAAGAGGAAGCATCTCAAGAAGAGACGGCTTTAGAAGAAATAGAAGAGGCTACTTTAGAAGAAATTACTCCCACCATATATTGTCATGCATTGGATGGAATTAATAGTCCTCAAACTCTCAATATTGAAGGATACATAAAAAAGAAGAAGGTGGCAATTTTGATGGACTTGGTTGCATAACAACCACCCACTGATGGCATGGTAGGTTCTACAGAAACACAACCTATGATTAAATCTATGAAAAATCAATGTCCTTCCACTTCAAAGTATAACCATACTATTTCAAATCCCAAGAATACTTCCACTCCTGATGTTTCCACTAAAGTCAATGCAGGGCAATCCTTAAAACCATCTGAAATAAGAAAAAGGGTAAAGGAAAATCCCAAAAACCCATGAATCAACAGGAATATACGAAAACACAGACTACTAATGTTGAATCAAAATCTAAAAGAAAGGTTAAGTTCCCTTGACTTATATGTGGGGGTGATCACTTTACAAAGGAATGTCCTCATCGTGAAGAGATTAATAAATTTCTTAAGAACAAATCCACCCCAACAGTGTTAATTGTTCCTTTACCTGCAAAACAACAATTGATTGATCATGAATCGTTGCATGGACCTTCTTATTCTACTGAAGAGGTTAAAATGATGTCTAGTGAAATGGTTCACGTGACAACTCAGTCACAAAGTTGTGACTTACCACAGAATAAAAAAGGTGAAAGCATTTCTATACAAAAATCTTCCTCTTCCACTCCACCTCCTAAAAATGGCCTTCAAATCGAAAAAACCAGTTTTTGACACAATATTACGTCCACCAAACAATACTATTCAAAAGTCAGTTTTCAATCCTAACACGTGCGCTGCTCAATATTACAGCATCGTTGAAGATTTAGCTCAAACCCCATGTGTTATGTCTGCTTTTGAAGTACTCCAAACTTGTTTGACGCAATGAAAAAACCTGTTTTCAGTACTTGAAGCCATGGATCGAAAAAATTCTAATATCATTACTTTACTCTGGAAGATTTTAGTTGAGGATTTCTCACCAAATTGATTTTCAAATTACTATGAAAATAAGAGGGAAAAATATCCATCATACCATTTTGGATGAAGGAGCCTCTACTTCTGTCATGCCTCTGTCTTATTGGAGATCCATTGGTTCTCCTGAGAACAACCATTCCCCTACTAATTTTAAAGCTTTTGATGGTTGTGGATTCCAACTTTATGGATTATTGACATATTTTTCCATAGAGTTGGGAGGCATGTCTGTATTGATTCATATTAAAGTTGTCGATGCACCATTAGATTTTAATCTTTTATTGGGAAGGAATTGGTTTTATGCTATGCACGTTGTTGCATCTTCTGTTTTTGTTTAGTCCAGTTTCCACACCAAGGAAATATTGTTACCATCACCAATTGAATTTTTGTTCTCCTGATACCAATTCCAACTCTGTGAATAATGTTCTACTTTTAGGGTCTTCAATCCCACAATATCAGAACATAAGAGTAGGAATTCTTAAAGACTCTTCAATTATGGGACTCTTTTTGTTAATGATTCCTACTCCTCCTTCACAAGTTGCTTCTATCCATAATAATGATGCATTTAAGGGAAAATGAATTGATGATTCAACATCCTTAAGTTTACCTGAAGTTGTTTATCATGCCATCCAATCTGCATCTGATTACTGTAGCCTTGATGATAATTCTTTAGTGGCATTAGACCCTTATCATCTACCATATTTGTTAGATTCACCTCCCCCATATTTGGAATTTCTTTTACAAACCTTTCCATCTAATGAATCTATAATGGAAATTATGTTCTAAGATCATTTTCCATGGAAAGATGCACATCATCGATCTTATTTCCTTCCTAATTCCTAATGGGTAGAAATGACTTTTAGCCTTTTTTTTCTTCTTCTGATAATGTCGTTCATCCTTAATCACTTGTACTTATACAAAATGTGGCATCTGAGGGAAATTTGAGTAATATTACAAAAACTAATCCAATTGACATATCAGTGAAACCTTTTATCATTGAACATGTACATTTGGGCCAAAACTATTCTCCTTCAGAAATATAAACTTATACAACCATATTTAAGGAATTTTGTGACGTTTTCGCATGGAGTTACAAAGAAATTACAGGGATTTATTCTTTAATTGTTTTTCACAAGATCAAAACATACACTAATTCCAAGTTAGTATGGGAAAAAAATTCACCAAGTACATCCAAGGAAAGATGCATTCATTAATGCAGAAGTTGAAAAACCTCTTAAAGCTAGGTTCATCTATCCTTTACCGTTGACATAATGGGTTTCTAATATTGTCCCTGTCACTAAAAAATAAGGGAAATTTAGGGTTTGTATCAATTTTTGGGATCTTAATCGTGCTTGTCCAAAAGACAATTATTCGACTCCATATATCGATCAAATCATCGACAACTATGTTGGGAGTGTCATATTTTCATTTATGGATGTTTTTTCTATCTATAATCAGATCGAGATACTTCCTTTTGATCAACATAAAATGATTTCTATATGTCCATGGGGAACTTTTTCTTACCAAAAAATACCTTTTGGTCTCAAAAACGCTGAAGCTACATTTCAGCATGCCATGTCTTATGATTTCCATGATACTAAACGTGTACTAAACATATAGTGGAACTGTCTCTTGATGATTTACCGACTCATTCGCAACGTTGAGAAGACTATGTTAAACATATGAGATATATTTTTGTTAGATGTCTCCACTATAATATTCGTTTGAATCCACACAAATGTATTTTGTGTGTGTTGAAAGCATATGACTACTTTGATTCGTTGTCTCTAAATATGGAATGCAAATTGATCCATTAAAAATAGAGGCTATATTGTCCCTTCCACCGCTGATGAACATAACTAAAATTCAAAGTTTGCAGGGGAAAGTAAACTTCTTGCGTCGTTTTGTATGTAAGTATGCAGAGAAAACATACAGTTTCATGTGGTTACTTAAAAAAGGAATTCCTTTTGTTTGGGATGATCTTGTTCAACACGCTTTTTATAATCTCACACATGCTATTATGCATGCACTTATGTTGCAACATCATGATTATTCTAAAGACTATTTCCTTTTATTGCTACATCCATTACTACTGTTGGAAAGGTAATAATACAAGAGGACAACAACTACCAAGAGCATGTGATTTATTATTTAAGTAAGAGTCTTCTTGATTCTTAAACTCAATATTCACATGTAGAGAAGTTATCTTTGGTTACATTCATTGCAGTCCAAATATTTCATCACTACATTTTACTCTGTACAGCCACTATTTTAGCAGCTTCAATCCCATGTATTACATCTTAAATCACCAAGTACTAGGGGGAAAGTATTCTCGCTAGATTGTCATCTTGCAGGAATTTGACCAGGAATTTGCTAAAGCTAGTTCAAATAAATATTTGGTTTTTGTTGAGTTAATGTGTGACCTTCCCTGTATTACTAAATCACAAGCCATTGATTTGTTTCCAGATGAGTCTTTGTTCCTCATTAGTACGTCTGACCCTTGATATGGATATATATTTTTGTATCTCTAGACATAATGTTTCCAGTCTGAATTGTCTCATGATAATCGTTGTTGTATATGCCACCATGCCAAATTTTACCTTATCATGGATGACACTTTATATCATCATGGCATTGATTTTATATTGCGACATTGTTTAACTCATGAAGAGGATGAACATGTGTTAAATGACATCCAATATGGAGCATGTGGTGGTCATATTTTTGGGATGGCTACAACTCAAACTGTTTTACGCGCTGGATATTTTTGGCCTTCCATTTTTAAATATTGTATTGAGGCCGTAAAAAAATTCCCACCCTGCCAACTATTTCAATAAAAAAAGTGCACCCACTCTACTCTGTTGCATGCCATCATCAATATCGGTCCTTTTGCTAAATGGGGTATTGATTTTATTCATTGTAACTCTACCTCAGTCAAGGGAAAATGGTTATATCATTATTGTTGTTGATTATTTTACAAGAAGGGTTGAGGCTATTCCTACATATGCTGAGATTGGAAAAAATGTCACCCTGTTTTTGTTTAACCACATCATCACTAGGTTCGGGGTTCCTCAAGCCATCATTACTGACCATGGATCTCATTTTAGAAACCAGATGATGTCAGAATTCAGTGTTAAACTAGGCTTCCATCATGATAACTCAACACCTTACTATCCTCAGGCCAATGACTAGGTTGAGGCAATTAACAAAATTTTGAAAACTATGCTTCCACAGATGGTAGGACAAGATAAATCTAGCTGGAACTTCAAGTTATTTTCGACATTATATGCTTATCATATCAAGTGAAAAACATCAACTGGTTTTACACCATTTCAATTGGTTTATGGAATGGAAGCAACTTTACCTATCAAATGTGAGATATCCTCCTTGAAAATAGCCATCGAACTTTTATCCAACACCACCACAAAGGAAGAACGCTTCTTATATTTGACTAAGCTTGATGAAAATCTAGCCAATGAGGAGCATAAAAAATGAATCAAGGCTCAATATGATAGATCCATTCAACCTCATGCCTTTAATGAAGGTGATTTGGTTTTAACATACGACTAAAAACATGATAAGTTAGGAGGACAAAAAATTGAGTCTATGTGGCATGACCCTTACATTGTTAGCCGTGTTTTGGAAAAAGGAGCCTATGACATGATTGATTATGATGGGATACCTTTGGGCGAGCCTAAAAAAGGGCTCTACCTTAAATGGGACTATGCTTAAGAAATTTTGCATGCGTACCTTGTACATTTTGTTTATAGAGTGTGCATTGGTGTAATTTGAACTTTTTGTTCTTTTGTGTTTAGGATCTCATCCTAGTCATGACTAATTATATAATGTCATGCTTGAATGTATAGATGGAATTATATTTAGGATTTGCATATGGTGCAAGTCGACATGATACTTAATTCCCATGCTGGTGATTTAGTAAGCTCAAGCGCAAGTTATTTTGGTCCTGCAACTAAAACTCTCTGTGAATATTATACGGTGATTGGATTATTGAATAATTCCTTATCTGATGATGTGAGTCAGGTTGTGGTATATCTAGATTAAGAACTGGTGGTTTCTCAGTTAAACCACATCTACACTATTCATATCCCTTACTCCTTTGTCTTTTCCAAAGGGTTCGATTTCTTGATAGGTCATTCAAGTATATTTGATACCAATATATTCGAAGGCAAATGAACACCATTATTGATTCGTTAGCCAATTACATTTTAGATTGGTACATAGATCATTATTATATTTCCATTTAAAACAAATGACACTTGTGAATAATACATACAAATAAGCAGTTTTTAGTATGAATCCATGTACAAACACCCCATCATAAACACATCATAAATTTGTAAAGAGTTGTTTTTATAGTAAGTGTAGAAACTGTTTTATAAAAAAGAGTACTAAGGAAAAAATATGAAGCTCGTAGCTTTCAGTATAGTAAGCCTAAAAAAATATGAAGCTCATCGATTTCAGTACAATACTATATGTAGACATTGCTACTACTACTGGTGCCCATGATATCACATAATGGTTCATACCACTTGACGAAGCAGTCGACCAAAATTACCAGAAACTATAGTTGTATGGCGTTGGTAACACCAATGTAGGTCATCTATGGATATGTATGGAATATACACGGTTAATTGTTGTAGAATATTCTTGATTTCTTGGAGTTCTTCCTTAGCATCCAGATTTTGGATCGCTCTAGATTTCAGATCGCTACCTCTCCTACTACTCCATGCCTCTCAATAGGAGAAGAATCGGCTGGTCTTGATGGTCTAATGTCTACAAAATATAATGTAAAGTATTAGTACAACTAAAAAATGGAATATTACAAAAAAAAAGCTATTCAGACCTAGTTCATCCCACTAATCTCCTTTAGGAGGTGGTAGGTCCGGATCACCTCTAAAGTCAATACCTGCGCATGCATAGTCGTCAATCATGAGGAGTTGGATGCATAGCCATCTTAAAAAATATGACCCATAAGTGATCACCTCCACCATGTCGAGCCATCACTTTGACCCATCACAGCATGTGTGGATCCCATGGCTCAATATCATTAATAGGTACCTATGGTCATATTAAAGGGATGCACTCTAAAAGGAAGGATACTATAATAGAGCGATAACCAAATTGTTTTAACACTCCCCTCCAATTTTTTTTTTGATTTTTATTTAAAACTTACAAAAATATCCTCACACCAGTTAAATACTATGCGTGTCATGCACTCTAGAGCATAGGGAATATGTGCTCTCATGGTATGATGATCAACTCTGCTTTTTGCTACCCTCTTGATGGTAAAAAATACAGTTTGAAGAGGGAAATCCATCACATGTTTAATGGATATTTATCCACCTTGTGACTGAGCATTGGGAGTGAAATATTGATCAATCAGATAATCTATAGTCATTTCACCCCCTCTTGGTCCCGAAAGTGAGATAGGATCCCCTTGCCTTGAAAGCCCCATAAGGAAGTAAATATCTTCCACATCCAAAGTAAGGGTGTGAATCCCAACTTGGAAATGTTGTTGTTTGGGATCCCACATTTGGATTAAATGGTCTAACAAGCGAACTTGAGTTCTCATTCTTGGAATTTGGAAGAATTTTAAGAGCCCACACTCTCTTAAGGCCCTTGCACTATTGGGGTCATTAGTTGCTTGGGCATCATCCAATTCATGCTCTCTTTCTTTCCATATCACCATATTGATTGAAGAAACATGCAAAAAAATGATTGTATTAAACCATTAGATAGGATTCATATCAGAAATCCCAAGAATTTTGCTTGCATTTTATTTTTTTAGGTTTTCAGCCGCAGATGCACCCCGTCAATACAAACAGAGCGTCGACGCACCTAGCATGTGTACACAGAGGGTCGATGATTCTCTTTACCCTTTTAGGATGTGCGTCGATGCCTTTCCCAAAAAGTAGAAGAGCATCACCCAGGGCAAGCTCTTAACACTAAAATAACGACCCCCAAAAATGTTTAAAACAACTAAAAACTTGAAAATTTGCTATGAAAAGGAAGAGTAGGAATTTTTGTTTGTTTGTTGGATTTGACGTAATGCAAGATGTTTGGTCGATGCTCCTTCAATATCCACAACAAATTATAACCAAGAAAGAGTCTCTCTCACTCACACTCAATGGTAAAAACAAAATGGTATTTGTTTTTTACCTTTTACCCCCTTTTATGCTTTTTTGGGGTGAAATATTATATTTTATTTTAATATTTTGAAATTATATTTACCATTGAATTTTATTTTATTAATTTTTTGAGTTAAGGAAATCTCTAATATTTATTTTGGAGATTCCAAGTCAAATAGAGAGATTATTGGTTATGGAAGAGTTCATTTTTTACTTTTTCATACTTTTTTTCAAATATGAAAAAGCTTCCGAGTGCCTTTGATACCATAGTCATGCTCGTTAAAAATCAAGTGAAAAGGTGTTGAGCATGCTTTTATCACTTATTCAGACGCATAAAATTTTTAAAAAAAGGAACCACCTCAGAGTTATCTTTAAGCTCTTTTCAATCTCCCAAAATAGGAAAAGATTGCCAAGAGAACTTGATTATTTCACACTTGTAAAACGGTTAGAAAGGTCATCTTTCCAGTGGTAGTTTATGCCTTTTCTGGTATGGTTATAGTATTTACAAATAATGAATTCTCTAGTTAACATTTGACTAGAAGAGTTCTCCTAGGTATTATTTTATACCTTTTCCGACCTCGGGGACTAGATTTACGAAAAATTCCATATTGGAGTCTTCTTTAGTCCTTTCATACTATGTAAACATGAAACGACATTGATTTTACCTTCTTTGTACTGGTTAAAATTAAATAATGAAGGAAGGATTTTGGGACCTAACCCCTCCTTTTTCAAGTTTGTAAAACATGTGGGATTGGACTCATCTCAAAAGGATGAGTTACATCGAGCATTTGTTAATGGTTCGATGTCACCTTTTATTGCTATGAATGTTAAAGAGAGGTCTACCATCCTAGTCATTCCTTGCACTTATCTTACCTTCCTTTATGTTAGTCTTCTTTGCATTATTCCCGAAGTCACTCTATTGTCCAATCTCCATTTAAAAAAAAATATTTGATACTATTTTGTGTTGATGACGGGGGAAACATCATGGCCCTCCTTCAATGGGTCTATCCTTATCGACTTTGACACATTTTTCGAGGATTAGACCTAGAAATTAAACAAGTACCTTGGTCCTACATGCCTCAATGGTAGGTTACCTCGCTCCCAAAAGTAGCCTTACATTAGTGATATCTGTTTGGAAGATTCCTTTGAATGTTCTACTTCAACTTATTAATTCACATTAAAGGAGTGTACTAGGGTACCTTGGGAATCATTAACATTAATGGTGATTTCCCTTGCACTTGTTAATGGTATACCACAATGACATGTAATCAATTGGTTTCTACCATGTTCGACATCAAAACATATATTCACATGGATAAAATCATACCTTTTGTGCGTTTGAGATGAAGAACATGAGGACATATTCTTGTATTATTCATTTCCCCAGGATGAGATGGAATATTCGAGTCATTGCATAGATCCACAATGTATGTTTGGTCGCTATGCTCAATTTTGAGTCATAATGACATAGATCCAGAATGTATGTCTGGTGGATATGCTCAAGTTTGATTCATAATGACATAGATCTATAGAGTATGTCTGGTATCTATGTCTAATTTTGAGTCTGGTTCGTCATGGATCTACATTGTATGTCGATAACCATGACCTAGACACATATGTAAGGATTTTTCATTTTATTGGTTGGAAACCATGTTATGATTCAATCGAGATACACAACTCAGAGTATATGCTACTTCCAAGTCCTTGATCAATACTTCAACCAACAACCTTTTGCCTCAACTTCCAACCTACATTTGTTAAAATATTTCACCTATCATATCCCTCTAGCTTCATACTTTGGGGGGAAATCTGTTACATCAAAATCTCATTGTCACCATGATAATAAGATGTGTACCCTTGAAATTTCCTAAATACTTGGAGTATTTGTGTCAAATGGATTGGAATGAGGTTCCTCCTTTTAGGTTTCCAATTCTGGCAATCCCGACACACTGCCTTTTTAGAATATGCATTATACTTGGCCTACCAAGTTGTTAATTGAAAACAAGCATTGATGACACTTCCTGTCTTTGTACAGAAAGAGTCACCTCTCTATGACGCTATTTGCTTGTTTACAAAGTGTGTTGACGCTCTTTAAAAGGAAAAAAAGAGAAGGATCGAGAGCCTTCTAGAAAAAGTCCCCCGTGGAGGCTTATCCCAACAAATCATCATAAGCGACATCCAAACATGCAACATATTGGGATTATCCATTAACCTTGTCCAAATAATCCTCAACTCCCTTCATCCCTTTTGGCCTATAAATAGAAGCTCACCCTCATGGTTGTGGGAGAAGCAAAGAAAGTATCCATATGTTGCTAAAATACTCCTAGAATTGAGAAGCAAGGTTGAAGTCTTGAGGAAAAGGGATAGTTGCAATAAGTAAAACACCAAGGAATCATGGTTTACTTCTCCCTCTTTATTGTTAATATAGTAATGACTTTCTTTTTCCATAAATGATGTCTGATCTCATAGTAATTCTCCTTGGTCAATTGCTTAGATCTATTAAATTATCTTGTAGTTTCTATTTGTTTATTGTTTCCTTTGAACCTATTGCTAGTTATCTCTTCATCAACAGGATTGTGAAAGATTCAAGCCAATGAGGACAACCTTCAAAAAGAGGTACAAATTCTTTACATTCAAGTGATTTAATAAATCTAGGGAAATGTTTTCATTTATGTTCTATTTTGTTCTAGATCTAAACCATTTAGACTAGGGAACCAATCTTTGTCCGCACGGATTGATTTTTTCCATTAACATAAATCCAGGGACCCTAAAGGAAAGAATAAACAACACAATAAAAAACAAAATGCTAATCCTAGGATGAGAGCTACACCCGATACAAACACCTTGGGGGAACATGAGAGAAAATAAAATGTTAGTACCCTATCAAAATTTTCCAGGGAGATCATCTTACTCACTAGTGCGCTCATATACAGGAGGTTCAATTCATAATGGCTCAATGTGGTGGGAAATAACCGCTACCCTCCTTTTTGATACAACCTTTATCCTGAGTAACAACAGATGGTGTCCTTGGCACTAATACCTTTGCAAGGAAACAACCAAGCTAGCATCCCACAGAGGGGCAATTTATTGAACGCTAATGTCTTCATGTGTGATCATGCAGTTAATATCCAAACAAGGGATCATTCTTATGACCCACCTCCTAGTGTTTTAGATCCATTGAAATCACAACCAAATGGTTCTCTCTCCATTGACAAACCCTCCATTTATACAATACCTCTCCCTCCCAAATACGTGCTACGTAAAACAACCCATAACCCTAATGCATAAGCAGATCACAACTACAATGTTGTCGAGGATGTATCTCAAGCAACATGTGCCATGTCGGCCTTCAAAGTATTACAGAGTTGTCCCATGCAGTGAAAGCCTACTACTGTATTCTATTGACACTATTATCTTCTAGTGATATTGTTGATCCATCTGAAACGAACTTGATCAAATTTGACTAAGGCCCTTCAACGTGCAGGCTCCCTTCACATATCACTTTATATATGAAAGTGTCATCTCATGGTATTCATTAATGAAGGGGCCTCTACTTGTGTTATGCCATTAAAAAGTTGGAAATAATTAGGATCACCCACCTATTCTCAAAGCATTCAATGAATATTTGTTCTCTCCTCATGGACTTATCATCGTCGTCCCCCATTGAATTGGGAGGAAAGATAGTTAATGTTGAAGTTGAAGTAGTGAATGAGCCCATAGATTACAATATTCTATTGGGATGTAGTTGAATACATGTAATTATGGTAGTATTGTTTTCAGTATTATGAAGGACTTGGTTCCCTCACTAAGGGAAGATCGTTACGATCGGCTAATTAGATTATTGTACGCTTGACACTAGTGTCCATTCAAATGTACATTTCAATGAGGATTCAAAAAAGGTGATTCAAGATATTGGGGTAGGAATGTTTAAAGATACTTTCCTCATGGAAGCTTTCACAATCCTACCTCTAGAACCCATCCAACAAGTTGCTCCAGTATTCACCATAGCATATGTGCCTTATTTCCCATTATTATTATTTTAACCCCATTCTAGTAGATGACTCTACTTAATTGAATGTAGTCTCAATGTAATTTTCATTAGTATAAAATGATGCAGGTATAATTCCCAATTCTTCAGAATGTGGTGACTCAAAGAGTAAATTACCCTTATATATTGTATAAGTGTCATAGAAATCTATTCAAATTACTTCAACTGATTTGGATCAAATTATTCCCTTGCAAGAGTAATACAAGAGCCTGATCACTTCACCCATTTGGGATATTAACTCTCATAGTTCACATGGATTTTTGGATGACATTTGATATTTAGATGAATCTATCCTTGAAGCTATGAACATTTGGTTACACTAACCTAAGGGAAACTTTTTTGGGGTCACTGAGAGAATACTTTATTTAATTGTACCCAAGTATAGGATAATGCTTTGCACATTCCTTAATTTAATCAGACATATTTGGAAGTTCACACATAGGTTTAGGTTATCCCTTCATTACGATGCATATGTGTATTTTGGAACCCAATTCTTTTATAGGTTTAAACTTGTTGGAAGTTGGTGTGTCAACCTATCCTATCTGCATTTTCCACCATTTTGATAGAAAGGCCTATAAAACATGGGACATTATAGTCAAAACCCTATTTCCATTTTGGTGCCTATACTGAATTTTTATCATAGGCCTAAGATCCTTAATTTAATACCATCATGACTTGGAGTTTGAGACCACATATTTCTCTTTCATACATTTGTGGCCAATTCCTGATGGGCTCCCTATTTTGTGTCAATTTACTTAAGTAGTTATTGAAATACTTGCTTGCACATCTATTCCTACTACTTTTCTTATTGTTGCTTATGTTACTTATTTTCCTTTGCAGTCACCTTTTTCTTCTTGACATTGATAAACCATTTCTCTTGTTTAATTGACCTTTATCCTTGGAGGGAACAACATGATGAGTGTACATAACTATCTCATCCATTGTTTGCAACTTTATCCTTGCATAGGGAAGACATGTGCCCTTGGAATGTACGTACGCACCCTTGAGACACTAATTTCCTCCATTGTACTATAGAATTCTTTATTTTTTTTTCGACCTTATAAATGAAAAAAGAAAAAAAAACATTAAAAAATATAAAATCAAAAAAGGGAAAATAGAATTCATTTACATTTCATCATTTGAAGAATGACAAAATCCAGTCTTGGTTTCCCTTTAACACAACACATCTTTTCATTTGTTATCAATACACCCGATTCATTCGCATTTTCCTTAGGAAACTATACCATGATTATGAATAGAGCTCTAATGATGGGTTATCCTTCTCGTCATTATGGTGCATCCATCAATTCATATAGCGTTAGTGAATTTCATTAAATTTGGTTATTTGAGTCTTATGTTTCCAAGTGTCATTATGCATCGTGTTCTATGTTCAATGGAAGTCAAAACAATCTTGAACATTCCTCAAATATTCTTGAACAATCATGTCGACCTTCCTAGTGTCACTATATATTGTTGGGTCTTGTATCTCTACCAGATTATATCAAACCTTTTATCCTTGTTTCTGTCATCTTATGTGGGATACATTATGGACGTACTTCCAATGGATCTCTTCCTATTGATTCCAAATCCATTATTTAGGAACTGGATCTAGTCACCATAGAATACATTGGATCTTGCAGTCATCAGTGGCAAGTTTCCCTGCAAATGAAAATGGATATACATCAGTGAACCTTGATCGTTTAATTCTACAAGTGTCTGACCATAAGTAATCTATTCACACTTATTAGATTGTACTTAGTACATTGGAGTCAATCATCATAATCGATGGGCCTCCTCACATCTATTAACGGTATACATCAATGATCGATGATCAATGGTGTATTACTATGCTCGACTATAGTTCATTTATTCACATGATATATACTTGTACTATTGTTAGTTTGGATTGAAGACCTCGGGACAAACAATAATAACATTCATCGATGTTAGCTACTTGAGTTGCACAAGATTAAATTTCCATGTTGAAGTACCATGAAGCTTGATAGCTCACACTTATCATAGTGCATGTTTACTTTCTCAAGATATACTTTTGACATGTATCCACTATGTACTGTTTGTATTCATGCTTATTTACTTCTAATCATGGGTATGCCCACCTTAGGAAGATTGATATGTATTTGGGTAATTTCCTTATTTTGCTTGTAGGTGCTTTCCAACTCTTACATCCATGTTTCTTCTTCTTAGACCTTCAACCAATATTATAAGTTATTCAATTAATGTGTTTCATCCTTCATCAATGCTTCTGACCTCACACATTAGGGGGCATCTACTATCACAATATTTAACACCATTAATGACAAGGGTTAGAAGCACATACTAAGTCCACCCCAACATGAAGATTGAGTAAAATCACTAAAATAAAGTACTTTTTTCCTTGGATTAATCACTAATTTCCTACAAGAAAGGTGCAAATGTTTACTATATTTGGCACTTAATAGGCATCTATGGTTATCAATTTTTTGAATTAGAGATTAAAAGGGTTACCACAAGCTTACAGAGGAGGAAAATCCATGAAATAGTGAATTTAAAGGTGTAAAAATCTCAATTATGGAGAAATTGTGAAATAGGTGCATGCAACAATGGGATGCCACACACATTTGGATTCCCAACTATTTTATCTTATATAAGGCTATAAAACAAGCCTTTGGGGTAGAGGATAGAGGAGGAATTTTTCAGAGAGAATTAGAGAGAGCCGAAATGTTGTCGGGAGGGTAATCATTCTCTGTTTTCCATAGATCTTGGTGATTAAGGGCTAAGGAAAAAGGATATATAAATTGGACAGTGGATAAGGATGTCACATCAAAATCATCAAAGTTGTATGAGTAATTATTCATCTAGTTTATGCAAATGAATCCTATTCCCCCCAATGTATGTCATTATGATTGTGTATATGAGTTAGTTTCATGTATAAGATCTTAATTTCAAAGTTATAAATTAGTTTTTTGGTTAAGAGGAAAGGATAAAGGTGTTTTTTGATGATGTGTAGGTCATTTGGTGAAGATAAAAATGCATCAAGCAAGGAAGGATCAATACATCCCAATTCGCTAAATGATCACACTATAACATGTAGGATATTTATCCCCTACCTACCTATAAACTCTTTGAATATTAAATATATATATTAGGAATATTGTTAGTCATTTATTTGTATCTTTGTTGATATCCCTCACCAAGCCGTCGTAAGAACTGAGGTTTTTTACCTAGCATCGCCTTCATATTTCCTCAAAAAAATATGTAACAACCAAAGGGTTTTAGAGTGAAGGGGAGAAGAAAGTTGGTAGGAAAGGCGAACAATTCCCTTATGGTCTAAAGAAATATCCTAGGATTTGGTGCCAAAAGTTTGATACATGCATCCTTGGATTTCGTTTTGTAAGAAGCAAAGCTACTCATTGTGCATATTCCAAGCAGGTTGATGGTCACTTTATTAATATAGTGATATATTTTGATAACATGTTGTTGATTGGAAACAACATAAATTCCATCAAGGAGGTTAAATTTCAACTATGGTCCAAATTTGACATGAACAATATTGGTGTTGCTAACATCATACTAGGGATGGAGATTAAAAGAGATAGTGCAAATATGAAACTTTGGTTGAATCAAATAAAATATGTTAAAATGATATTGTAGAAGTTTAGTATGTTAGTTTTTCATCATATAAGCTAGAATTATGATCTTAGGATCTTTTCACTGAGAGAATAACAAGCACATCAATAAAACATAATCACATCACAAGAGACAAGAGACACAAAGAGTTTTCCTCAGGGAAACCATAAAGGAGAAAACCCCGCAACTTCCTCAAAGATAGAATCAACACCAAAACAGTAAAAGCCCAAAACAATAAGATGATCTCCCAACAGCAGCAGTCTCTCTCTCTCTCACTGAGAGAGCTTCTCCTCTCTCACTTATGCACCCTCATGAGTGAGTGTGAGTGTTGCAAGTGATAAATAGAGAGGCTCTCACTCTCTATTTATATTCTTCTGTTCACTTGAAGTGCACTCCAACATGTCGGCCTCACTTACCAATTACTTACTAGAGCCGACATCTCTAGGAGTGTCTAATAACCCTAGTGCCCCACCACTTGTGGGGACTTTTCCTCCTCTAACCAATAGGAGGGTAACACAATGGTGGGGACTATTGCCCTGACTTATACTGAATCACCTAGGGTCAACTTCACTAGGATAGTCTAATAATCCAAGGGCCCCACAATTGTGGGGACTTTGACCCTTGACCAATAGGAGGGTTACCCACAATGACTTGACATGACTTTCTCATTATAGAAACTTCCCAGAATAAAAATCAGGGTATGTCATGACTTAAATACATTACAATACATCCCGGAATGAACATCGGGTTACAATAGATAAGAAATACAAGTGAATACATTCCAAAGTTACAATTACATCAACACTCCCTCTTAACGAGGAAGGTATTCTCTTGACACAATTTATCAGCACAAGTCTTCTTCTCGGTATCATCTGAATCATCGTCATCTTCATCTTCAAGTCATTTTCATCTTTAGTCATCTTTCATCTGGATTTAGATCATCGTCACTAGATCATACTCGATTTGGAACATCATCACTGGATCATACTCGATCTGGAACATCATCACTAGATCATACTCGATTTGGAACATCGTCACTAGATCATACTCGATCTGGAACATCGTTGCTGGATTTGGATCATCACTCGATCTGGATCATCTCTGGAGCATCATCTCTAGATCTAGATCATCACTGCTGGATCATCATTACTGGATCTAGATCCTCACTCGATCTGGATCAGTACCACAGGTGCTATCTCATGATTCTTCTCGTCACAGGAAGTTCTACAGAGCCAGCCCTTTTTCATGCTGGTTGTAGGCCTAGCCATCATGTAGGTCTTCGCCCAGCACTTACATCTAACCTACTCGTCAGAAAGGCATGCCCAACACTCACATCTGATCATGTAGTAAACGACAATCACATCAGAAATGCCCAGCACTTACATCTGATCAACACATGATCAAAGAAAGGCTCAACATCTCTATATGATCAACACATGATGCGAAGATAGATACTGCACTTACATCTGATCAACACATGATACGAAGAATGGCACTACACTTACATCTGATCAACACATGATGCGAAGAATGACACAGCACTTACATCTGATCAACACATGATGCGAAGAATGGCTCAACATCTCTATCTGATCAACACATGATGCGAAGATAGATACTGCACTTACATCTGATCAACACATGATGTGAAGAATGGTACAACACTTATATCTGATCAACACATGATGCGAAGAATGGCTCAGCACTTATATCTGATCAACACATGATGCAAAGAATGGCTTTGCACTTACATCCATCCAGGCGGGAACACATCCTGCTCATAATGATGGAAGGGCTTGCACTCATATCTGATCTTGTAGGAACCAATCCTACAGTCATATCAGAATGGCCCCCAGTCCTCCTTGACTGAGCTACCTGGTAACTGACCAGGCGCCTCCATTCTCCTAGAGAATGGCAGTTTCCCTTACATCTGACCTGCTCGTCGGAATGGCCAACACTCACATCTGACATGGAAGGAACTTAATCCTTTAGCCATGACAGAATGGTTCAGCCCTTACATCTGATCAAGTGGGAACACATCCCTCTATCACATCAGAATGGCTACTCAGTTCTTACACTGAGTGTTCCTGGTAACTAACCAGGTGACTCCATTCCTAGAATGGCAATTGCCCTTACATCTGTCCTACTCGACAGAATGGCCAGCACTCATATCTGACATGGAAGGGAGAAACCCTATAACCATGATAGAATGGCTCAGCCCTTACATCTAACCATGGAAGGAACCAATCCTCTCACCATGTCAGAATGGCTATGGGTCTCATCACTTTCTCTTGGAGGGAACCTCGATCTGGAGAACACCAAGCTTCTCCCTGAAGTACTTGAACTTCAGCCTAGCCAATGGCTTCATCAACACATCAGTTATCTGTTCCTCCGTCGCAACATACTGGAGCTTCATTGCTCCCCTCTGCACCATATCCTTGATATAGTGATACTTGATCTCGATGTGCTTCGACTTGTCATGGAACACTGGATTCTCTGTCAACTTCATGCAACTCTGGTTGTCACAATGTATACAAGTAGCATCCAACTGGAGATCAAATATATCAGACAGTAGCTTCCACACCCATACTACCTCAACTAGATGAACAAGCTGCGACATACTCTGCTTCAGTTGTACTCAGTGCCACACAGGATTTCTTCCTGCTAAACCAAGAGATCATACCTGATCCCATACTGAAGCAACATCTTGAAGTACTTTTCCTATCGATGGCACTGCCTGCCCAATCTGAATCAACATAACCCTCTAGGTTAATCTTTTGATTCGCATCGTACTTGAGCCCATAATCAATTGTACCCTTTAGGTACCTCAAAATATGCTTTGCAGCAATCAAGTGAACATGTCTCAGATATGTAAAGAATTGGCTCAAGGTGTTCACAGCAAAGCAAATGTCAGGTCTTGTGTTCGTTAGCTACATCAATGACCCAATCATTTGATGATACACCGTAGCATCAACCATCTTTGATGAAGCATCACTCAATAGCTTTTAGGTTTGATGCCATAGGTGTGGCCATAGTCTTGCATTCCATCATCCCAAATCTCTTCAGGATCTCTACTGCATACTTCCCTTATCCAAGGAAGATTCCATCCATACTCTGCCACACCTCCATACCAAGAAAGTAATGCATCATACCTAAGTCCTTCATATCGAACTCAGCAGCAAGATTTCTCTTTGTATCAACAATAAAATCATCTGTACCTGTCACAAATAGATCATCTACATATAGTGGAAGCATCACTGGGTTGCCATCTTCAACCTTGTAGTAAAGGTTGGAATCTTCTTGGTAAAGCCCAAACTGGATAGAAAGCTGTCAATTCTGTCGTACCATGTCGAACCTCAGGATCTTCTGCAGTCACTCCCTCTGAAGCGGAGCATCATACTCCCTCTGTCTTCCGTACTCTATGCACTAAAATATTCTATACCGGAGTGACAAGTAGTATCCATCTAGGATCATTGTATACCAAGATCCTCTATTTTGAACTTTTTCAAAATCTCTTCTCACATCCATCTGTGAGCTTGTCATCCTTTATCAACCTTGTAGCAAAGGTTAAGATATTCATCAATCTCATCATGTATGTGTTATCCCATGGGTGTCTTCTGAACTCGTACAAGGCCTTCTTTCATTTGCACACATGATTATGCATGTCATGTGACTTCACTTCCAGTGGCTGCAAATGTCTCTTCGTAGTCTATGCCTTCTTTTCGTGAGAAACCTCGTGCTACAAATATTGCTTTGTATCCCACGATGTTTCCATCTACTGCATGATGGAACTACGAACTTCCCTTCATGTATCGATACTGCATCCTAGACATCATTCTTCTTGAACTGGTCTTCCATTTCTTCTTGGTGGCTGGAAGGTTCTGCATCAATGATGTCACTGCACTCGTCATATTATTCTTTGTCGTCACATGTTCTTCGGAACAAGTCTTCATTCTTCTTTTCTTGTAGGTGATTATGTACGCGATCTTTCCTACAAGTCAAATGCAGTTGTATGGTTAGAAACATTTCATAAGGTATATTCATTATGACAAATTCTTATGCATAACTATATGATCATGCAACTACTTTAGCCAATACAACATTCATCCATATCTCACTGAAACTTTCTAGATGCCTTCCATCTCTACCAGGACAACATTGTGATTGTGCACTAATCCAATATGTCAGCAAAGAGGTTTCATTCTAGATAAGTAGCAATGGAGAGTTGTATAGCACCATGAGCTACTTACCCATCACATGCATATTAGTAGTATACTGTCATTAATGAAAACATCCTATCATGCATAATACATCAACTGAATATAACAAATGCATAACAAAACAATATCATGAAATGACAATTGAATACTTATCTTTATTTGTTTCATGGGTATACTCCTTCTCGAGTCTTCAGCTTCATCGTCTTCTTTATTCATAATAGCATCATTTCTTATCCAAATACTAAGGAGGATAAGAGGTGCTTCAAGAGTTGAGTTCTTCATATTCCTCATCGCTTGAGGGATATTCTTTGGAAGATGAGAGCTTGATCTTTAGTTTCTCCCATCTTCTCTTCTCTTTTTATGAGGCGAGCTTCTTCTTCTTTCCAAAGTCTGCTGAAAGCAATCACTTCCTTCTGGCACACATTCCTCGCATTAATGAATCCCATGATCCTGGGAGGCCATTCAAGGTGGCCATCACCACTTTCGCATTCTTCACTTCTTCTTTCACCGCTTCAAGTTGTTCTTGATTTGAGAGACCCTTATGATTGCATGGTCTCTACATTTTGGATCTTCACTTCCTTCAACCGGTTTCTTAAGGTCATATTCTGATTTATGTTATTCCCTTAAAATAGCTTGGAAGAGGAATCAAACATCTTTGGTGTCTTTATGGAAGACACTTGTAGTACAAGTTGATTCATGACTGAATCAGCAATGATCTTCTTGGCCTTGACCAAGTTCTTCTTGTGTAAGGCTTCTAGCCTCATCTCCCTCTGGAACTGGAACCTTTCTACTCATGTAGGTGTCCAATTCATTTTATTTAGAGAGATCATATACTTCCATGCTTGGAAGTTGTCAACTTAAACAATATTATCATCAAGCTGATGTGATAGATCACTTTGAAATGAGAACCTCAAATGAAAATAGCAAAGGATTAGATCTTACCAATTTGAGGTGTCCATCCTGGTTCTGAAGCTGGCTGATCTAGGGTTTGTCATAGAAACCCTAATTTTCAAAACTTGGAATATTTCAGATATGATTGGATAGATAGATAGATCTCTTCAAATGGAGCTGTCCAATGTCCACCTTTTTTGAAAACAGTGGAGGGAAGCTCCCGGAACAAGAAACCCTAATTTTCCAATTTCTTCTGCAGAAATGCCTGTTACTGCTTCTGTGATATCTATGAAATTACTGCTCCTATGAATCTTAAATTTCATATTGAGGTAAATTTGCATGTCCCTGATCCAACACCAAAGGTTTCAGTAGAATTGGTTTCACCATTTGGGATTTATGATCCGTTTCCTAAGGTGACCTGTTACAGGACTGTTCAGAACAACGAAGTTGTACGGCATGCCACATGTCACTGGTTCATTTTATGAGTCTGATATTCAGACCACTAAATGTACAGTCCGTGTCCTTTCTAGAACATCTTCAGGAATTCCATTTGGACGTATGTATCCCAATATATTGCAATTCTCCCTAGGTGTCTTGTTTAGGGATGAATTCTAGAAGAGGCTGGAACCCTAACTTGGAGGGATCATATCTCCCATATTATAGCGAATCTGAGGCTGATTTTCGGACACAGTCTAAATCAGGATTTTATCTTCGGTCCCTGGAAATTTTAGCTTCTGATACTTCGCCAAACTTGGAATATAGTGAATATACCAAAACTTAGCAGTTTTAGTATTTAGGGTTTTTCCTAGCTCGGGGTCAAACTAGGGTTTGACTTTCCCGGAGTTTCACCCAACCAAATTTCTTGATCTAGGTCTCTAAACTTCGGTTTTGATGAGGAGAAAAATCCTATGCTGGTCTCACTCAAAAATTCCTCTTTTGTAGAAAGCCCTAATTTCCGCATCGAAAACTGAAAATGCTCGAAATCGAATTCCGCTTCGACAGAAAGATGCACCCTTCAATGGAGAGTCGACCTAGCATAATTTTGCTAATGGATTGTGGAGAGAGACCCAAAAATTAAGAAGCCCTAGCTTCTACAGCTGCACAATGTCTTCTTTTCAGGTTAGCTCTAATACCATGTTAGTTTTTCATCATATAAGCTAGCATTATGATCTTAGGATCTTTTCACTGAGAGAATAACAAGCACAGCAATAAAACATAAGCACATCACAAGAGACAAGAGACACAAAGAGTTTTCCTTGGGGAAACCATAAAGGAGAAAACCTCGCAACTTCCTCAGAGATAGAATCAGCACCAAAATAGTAAGATGATCTCCCAATAGCAACAGTCTCTCTCTCTCTCACACTGAGAGAGCTTCTCCTCTCTCACTTATGCGCCATCATGAGTGAGTGTGAGTGTTGCAAGTGATAAATAGATAGGCTCTCAATCTCTATTTATATTCTTCCATTCACTTGAAGTGCACTCCAACATGTCGGACTCACTTAACAATTACTTACTAGAGCCGACATCTCTAGGAGTGTCTAATAACCCTAGTGCCCCACCACTTGTGGGGACTTTGCCTCCTCTAACCAATAGGAGGGTAACACAATGGCGGGGACTATTGCCCTGACTTACAATGACTCACCTAGGTTTGAATTCACTAGGATAGTCTAATAACCCAAGGTCCCCACAATTGTGGGGACTTTAACCCTTGACCAATAGGAGGGTTACCCACAATGACTTGACATGACTTTCTCATTATAGAAACTTACCGGAATAAACATCGAGGTATGACATGACTTAGATACATTACAATACATGCCGAAATGAACATCGAGTTGCAATAGATAAGAAATACAAGTGAATACATTCCGTCAACATAGTATAGAGGAATGTAAACTAATCAAGGTCCTTTTTCGTTTAGGTGTAAATTTATGAATAGATGAGTGTCCTAAGAAATAGGAAAATGAATAAGACATGTCATGAGCGCCTTATGCTAGTGTTGTTGGTATTTTGATGTATGTAATGATATGTAATAGACTTGACATTTCCCATGCAGTGGGATTTTTGAGAATATATATGTCAAAACCAAGGAAGGAGAACCATACAACTGTAAATAGGGTCTTCAAGTATTTGTGTGGCACAACACATTATGCAATCTAATACCAAGGAAGAACTATACTATAAATAGCGATTTATGGATAGGGCTTTGTTGATGCAAACTAGGTTATATATCTTGATCACAAAATATCTACAAGTGGTTATTTGTTTAATCTATTTGAAGGAGCTATTAGTTTGATGAGAAAGAGGCATGTTATAGTTGCATTATGAACTATATAAACTAAATATATGGAAGCCACCCATTAAAGTAAAGAAGTTGTATGGTCATAGAGATTGTGTTTAGGTATTGGGTTTGTACAAAAATATGTAAGGTTATATTGCGATAATCAAAGTGGATTCTCTTTGGGAAAGAGCCATTATCACTATAAAATTAAGCATATTGATGTGTAGTATGATTGTGTGAGAGATATGTTTGAATACACAAAGGTTTTTTTGGAGAAGGTTGACACCATGAATAATGTTGTAGACTCATTGACATTTAGTCTGTTTGTACTAAGAAGTTCTCTTGATGTGGAGAATTTATGGGCACTGCCTCCTTAAACTTATGACCTTATCAATACACGTCGCACGATTTTGGAAAGAAAAAAACATGTGAGATAATGTTGGGTATGTGTTATATTCTTTGCATGCTATTTTTTAGACCACCATGTAATTTAATCCCAATTAAGGGATTGAGGTTATAATCCAATCTAGGTCAACAAATTAGGGTTTTGGATGCTATATAATACCTAAATTTTGTGTTGTGAACGGTTAAGAGAATACAATGGAAAAAAGAGAGGCATGGCTATACGTTTTGTTTGTTTTTTTGATTAAACGTTTTTAGGGTAAATCTCTATATGCTGCATGTGTATAGTTATTTCATTTATGTTCTGCTTCAATATATGTATGCATAGTTTCACTTCACATGTTTAAAAATTACATTACAAATTCATGCTTCTTCAATTTAGTATCATGTTATAGTTTCATCCCACCTTTGGTCAGTACCTATTGGAATTCTAACAAAAACCTATCTTCATCTAATTTATCCAATTCCTCCAGCCTATATTCATTGATTTGTTAGTTTTTCGTCTCTTCTTCATTAATATACTTAGTGAGGGTAGCCAATATTCCATATGCATTATTTCTTTTGTTCCAAATACCAATCTAAATGGTGTTAGTCTTGATCCATTTCTCCATATTGTTTTATATGCCCGTAGTGCTACATGAAACATGTTTTCTAATCTATTCTCCATAGATCACAAAATTTGGTGGGTACTGAGAATAATGTGTTATTGGTGCTTTGTGCTTGTCCATTTTCCTAGGGTTAGTAGGGATTTTTTTGGGTGTATTATTTTGAATGTGTTCAAGAATGTTTAATAGTATTGGTGGTGAAATGTGTGACATGATTTGATGTAATTTAAATTGGACACCCAACCTAAAAAGTATCTCTTCAAATAAAATCTTCGCTATCACTTATGCAATGTCTATTATTGTGTCTCTTACTTCTTGCCATTTTGTGAGTAGGTCAATGGATATATTAATATACTTATATTGGGTTCCCATTGTGGGATTTATCTCATGATAATATTGGCTTTGTGGCAGGTTTCCTACATTTTGGCATTGCTCATTACCTTTTTAAATCAATCATTAAATAAGACATGGCATCAAATTCCCACACATAATATCCTTTCAGCTATTCTATTTTTTGAAAAATTTCCTCCTACTATACCATAGTGTGCTTCATTTACCAAATTCTCAATTTCTTCTCATTAGACACATACCCTCATAATCCCATCCATGCCTATCCTACACAAATTGATTGAAAAGAGATTGAATCTTAAATATTTCAATGCTAGACTTTTTCTTTATGCCACATTTAGTCCCTATGTATTTTTTCCATGTTCTAGGAAATAAATTGTATCCTCTAAATAACCTGATGCCTTTTTTAATAAAAATAGGTTCGCATGGGGGAAATATCCCTCTCCTTGTTTGTCTTCTTCTCCATTCACCATCCTCGATAAGTGATCACATCACACATGGGAATTTATGGGTTTGAAACAAATCTCAAATTTGTACTCTTGTAATAACATAAACTTTCTACTTATTCCTCTTGTTAAAATTGGTTTGATGACAATGCGCTTCAATGCTTTGTGATTGATATCAAAATTAGACTTATTTCCTAGAAAACAATGCTTAAGTTTTTTTAAAGCATAGATCATACCTAGAGATTCTCTATGTATGGTGTTGTAATTTATTTTAGATACCAATAGTTTTCTACTGAAATAATAATTGGGGTATTCCATCTCGCTTTTTTCTGTTATCTATGTCAAGAGGTCCTAATAGCTATTCTTGATGCATTCACATGTACATGACAGATTTTTTCCAATTTGAAAATCTTAAAATAGGTGTATTTATAATTTTTTTTAGCTCCTTGAATCTTTTCTATCTTTATGGTGTCCATTGAAAGCTTGTATCCTTCTTTAGTATCTCTTCTATATGATGAGATATTTTAGCATACCATTTTTCAAACTTTTTTTATAGTAACCTATATGTATTAAGGAATTAAAATTTAAGGGATTATTCATAGGTTCTAAGTACTTAATAACTTTTACTTTGCTTGGGTACACCATTATTTCTTATTTTGATACTATATGCCCAAGTAATTACCTAAAGGGTTGCAAGAATTATCATATTTATAGGGTTAAATAAACTCTTGTTTTCATGCATTTGGTCAACATCATCCTCAAGCCACATGGTGTTTTAAAAATCAAATAATTCCCAATCAACCCTATATACATCCAGCTATTTATGAACAAAATATTTGAAAATATCCACAATCATTCTATAAAACAAGCTGGTACATTAACCAAAATGAAATACATACTCTTATATGAAAAATATCACCATTTTGTTACAACTGTAGTTAAAAATTGGTATTTTTCCCCGATGGACACCTGATTGTATTCTAAGTACCCATGTAGGAATGTTATAGCACAAATTGGCACTTGAGTGATCCTAATGGAATCCTTATGACCCTAATGGCATTTGGATGACCTTGATGGCATGATGACCTTCCAAAAAACATCCAACTATCCCTAACAATATCTAAATGTACCTAATATAATTTGAGGTGCCCTTGATTGTTGTAACATGCATTGAATCAGGTATTCGATCCATCCATAAGTGCTAATTCCACCTCACTATAGGCTATTAGTTCCTTCCAACTCATTTTCCACTAAAAAATGATGGTTTTTAGGGCACAAGCACCTTTCCATCATGCAAGGGGTGTGTTCACACTCCTTTAGTTCTTGTAAGGAGCACATGCCATGGAAATTACTTTAAACACTAGTAGAAAATGAGAGATAAATGACCAAGCAACCAAAAAAATCGGCCACCACAGTTTTGAAAGGTATAAATGGACAAACATGAGTGAGACAACTAAAAATGACCAGAGAAATGACCAATTGGGTCATGGGATAAACTGTATGATCAGATAAAAAGTAATTAAACTAAAAATGACCACATAATAATAACATTAAGAATATGAATTGGGAATTTATTTGGTCATTGTTAGTTGTGTTACTCTGACAATGGAAAATTACAATTTTGACAATGAATTTGTTCAGTTTACTAAATTCTAACACTGCAGCTGGATTCACAGAAGGGGTATCTAAATCCGTCTGTAGTGTTAGAATTTAGTAAATTGTAGACCTCGTCATGTGTCACAGCTCAACATTAATGCATGAAGTATATTTTCACCACTCACATTAATGACCTTATACATAGTTTTTTGTTCTTGGAGCCGAAGCAATTTTGTTATAAGCTTTACATCCTTCCCAAGGTATCATAATTATTTTTCAATACATCTATGGTGCATAGATTAATGAAAACCATCCCAAGGTGACATATTGCATATACCACAAACCTAAGCTAAAATGACCACATAATAATTGGTAATTTAATTAGTCAGTTTAGTTGTGTTACTTTGATAATGGAAGATTACACTTTTGACAATGAATTTGTACAATTTACTAAATTCTAACATTGCAGATGGATTTAGAGGCCCCCTGTCTTTGAATCCATCGACAATGTTAAATTGAGTAAATTGTAACATTGTAGATGGATTAAGAGACATGAGCTAGTGTCAAAACATGGCACCATAGGTGAACCTACTCAATTTGTTTGCAAGATCATTTAATTTGTACTGCCACATCCATTTCAATGTGCTTATCATTTCCATATCTAATTTCACCATTTTTTCTTTTGTATTATCCCTTTGAAAAATCCAGTAAGTTGCATCATGTGCATAATCATAGTGCGGTTGAGTCGAGTCTTAGATATTTGTTGTATTTCCCTCTTGGAATTATCATGTTGTGAATTTGGTGTAACTATGTTTAGCTTGTCATACTGTTCACGCTCATATTTTGTTTGAACAAAACCATCATCATTTGAGATTTTCAGGAATCTGTTAAAGTTTTTACAAGTTCATGTATTTTGGGTCATCATGATGTTAGCTAAAAATCATCAATTTCACAATCTCCATCAATTTTCCATATGAAACCATTCATCATCGTTCTCTTCGTGCTTGAGTTTGGAAAATTATAAAGTTACCCTTGGGTCTCTCCCCTGCAAACAATCGCCAATATCCTCCATTTTGAAAAGAAAAAAATCATCCATTTTTGTAAAATTCTTTTAACGGTTGTTGGATGTGTTAGATGACCATCCTGATTTTGTTGACCATCCAATACCACTTAACATGACTCTCAGATCTCATATTGGGGATTAATTGAAGCTTTAAATACCACTTAGTATGGAACTCATATATCCCCACAACAACCCTGTAACCTTTGTGATCGAAAGCACAAAATTATTATGATTTCATTGCTCTGGAGGATACTGCTAATATATATGCATAAATTGATATGGAAAATAACAAGCCCTAGAGATAGTTTGGTTTTTGGTTATTGTCACCATGTTGATCCATTCAATCTAGCTATACCAAAAATCTTAGACTTTTATTTCTAATACACACACACACACACACACACACACACACACACACACACACACACACACACACACACACACACACACACACACACACACATATAAACACATAAAAATTATTATTATTATTTGAAATTAACTCCAAATTTAGTGTGTTTTTCATGAAGGTTTGGAGGTAGGTTATATGGTTCAAAGAATTAAAATGGATATCTTCAGTGAAGAGACTCTAAGAACAATGGTTGAAAGGCTCTAGTTCTAAAGTGAGGAGTGTTAAGCATTTCACTTGACCATAGAAGGGAAAGGATCCAGGTACAAGCTAACCTTGACTAAAAGTTTACCAAGGATAACCTCTTGAGCTAACCCATCGAGCTCAATTTATTGTAATTTAACTATTTATTAATTTTATTTATTTTTCTCAATTTTCATTTATTAAATAAATTATTCACTTTTAATAATTAATTCCCTTTCAACCCTATTTATTTTTAAAATTAACAATGAATTAAGTCTTCACTTCAAAAATTAGAATATTTTAAAACTCTAATCGATAGTTTTCTATGGGCCAACAACTTCAACTTATAAATCAATCAGAGTATTCCGAAAGAAGTGGTATTCATCAGTCTAATTAGAAATCATGACACCGCTTGAAAGAGGTGGGAAGGTTGTTGCAGCTGCGGGTAGGAAACCCCAACAACAATTGCAGGGGGGCCAGGGAAGATGTTGTTTGGGGTTTTAGGAATGGTCATCTTCTGGTACTTGGACATGCATATTTACTCTTTGAAAAATCATGTTGATCGGGTGCTCCAAATGTCAATTATGTTTTCTAAGGGAGAAAACCTCATGAGTACACCATAAACCCCCACTACAGTTAGGGTTTTATTATGTATCTTTGTCCTCTTTTTATGCACTTCAAATTTTAAATGGTATATAATTGCAGGAGCATTGAAACCATGGAAAAATTCATAGAATTTCAGACATTTGAACAATATTGCAGGCAAAATAAAGTTAAAATGATTACTGGGTTGTCTGTTTTTGTTCGTACATTTCATTTTTTTTTATTAATCTGTGATATGTGGGAAAGCTAGGTATTTCATTAGTATTACATAAGGCTAAGGATTTGGACAAAAAAATATTGTTAATGTTCATTTATACCCAGTAGTGAATTTTGTTTCCTGAGATGATGACCTTGAACCAATTCTATTTGATCCATATTGAGCATTGTTCCATATCCGATGACTTCAACCACACTTAATATAAAGCATATATCATACCATATTCGAGTTAAATAGGATTTGGTTCGAAAAGATTAGATCCAGAGGTGTCGTATGGAGACCCATAATATTTCTAATAGCAATATTAAAATAGAGATCAAGTGGCATAACTATTAGTCATGGTTATTATGTTGATCGGGGTATGGATTTTGAAAAGACAGAATAACTGAATTGATCCACCTCGTTCCATCTTGGAAAATATTTGTGGTTGTGGATAATATTATGTAATATAGAAACTTCTTGATGTTGTTGTTTAGTGTAATGGGAATAGATTCAGAGACTGAAATACAAATGATAATGGAAACAATTAATGATCTGACCACAAGCAACCACTTCGAGGAGGTTCCAGAACGATCTTATATGGTTGATGAGAACCTGACCAATATTTATCCTCTTATGTGAAATTTATTTTGGACATTTCATTTCTACTGGAAGCTATGAACCCCAAAATCCACTTTAACAGGAAGGAGAGACTTTTGGGTTGGAAGAAGTTGTCATTGATGTCAAATAGAGTGTCGTTTATGTCAAAAGGGTGAAAATATATGTGGTGTTAAGTTGGTAATGATGATGTGGTTTTAGTAGAGATCAATTGTTTGGGAATGTATAATGAAGCCTTGAATCCCATAAAGAAGAACTTAAGGAATCTCTTGATCACAAGTGTATATAAACTCAAAGAGGCCCCCTTATGGCATAGTGGTTGCACATGGCCCTCATTGGAATACACTTTGAGTTATATGTAAGTGGTACAAATCCCTTAGAGAATCCCCTAATGATCACGATGATGTAGAGTGTAAAGGAGTCCCTAAAGTGTCCTAAAGAAGTGTGAATAATTTCCTAAATAAATGATTTTGGGTCACATGACCATGATGATGGGTCACATGACCATTATGTTGCATCACATGGCCATGATGATAAGAAGTGTGAGAAAGTTCGTAAAAGTGTTCCTAGTAAATGTTAGTAAGAAATGTGAATAAATTCCTAAAATAGTGGTGTTGGTTCCACATGACCATGTGGGTGGGGTCACATAACCCATGTTAGAGAAGGCCCTAGAGAGCCCCTAAGATTGGTGTAAAGCATATTGGGATGAAGTGTGAAAGATATCCCAAAATCATGATTATGGGTCCACATAACCCCGAAAGTTATGGATTCGGGTCTACATGACCAGAAGGATTGGTTTATATGACCATAAGAAGTATCCCCCAAAGTAATAAGGATTGGTTGACAAGGAAATGCGTAAATAAAAGGTGAATAAACCCATAAACAATGGTGTTTGGTCCACTTCCCATGAGTTTGAGGTTACATAACCCATGGTGTAGAAGGCCCTAAAGAGTCCCCAAATTTGGTCTGAAGCAAGTTAGTGTGAATCTTGAAGTACCCTCAAAATAATAATGTTTGGTCCACATGACCCCAAAATTTGTGGTACTTGGCCCATTAGACCACATGAAGTGGCAAGGATCCTCGCAAAAAAAGGCATATCCACCAAGTATGATGACGTGTTCAATACCTAAGGCCCTCTTTAGAGAATATTAGAGTGATATTGAAGTTTTGGCCTGAAGTATCATGATGGGTCCTTGAGGTGGGGTACTAACCCTTGAGATCCCCTTAATATAAGGAGATCCACAAGTTAAGGATGTGTTTAAGGAGACACTAAAAGAGGCTACTAGATCATGATGAAGTGTATAAATACAAGGCCAAACATTTCATTTTATCATCAATCAAGTCTATCTTTCTATTGTGCATCTTTGGAGAAAAAGTGAGAAACGTTTTGCAAAATCAGCTCTTGCTCATGGGTTTCAACCCTAATTACATTACAAAATCCTATTTTTATACATCAAATATCCTTGAGCTGCTAACTACCTACATGATAAAACTAGACATATTTAACTGCCTTATTACATTTGTCAATTAACCTTAACAAATTATTGCTATCTTCTAGGACACAAATCTAATCTATATACCAAAAATAGAATTAAGTTGCAATAAATCTGGAAAAGATGCCAAGTGATTCGAGTTGTTGACTGTGCCCTGCTGATTGTGCTCTTGAAGTCCTGAAAATGCTCCAAAAATGTTTCTTTATATGCTCTACTATCATTCTAGTTGTTATTTTGAATACATTAAGCTGATTTTGTGCCATGAATAGAGATATGATTGCTAAATTTTTCCTGAACTTTTGACTCATCGCATGTTGGAGCTGCTGGAATTAAAATTGTTTGCTTAAAATATGGCAAGGAATCTTGATATTTTATCCTCTAACTTCTTTGTTGCTTTGAAAACTGAATGCTCTAACACCTGCGCTCTAGGGTTGATGATTCACTGCCCTAATTTGGTACAAAACATGGTTAAATTCCAACTTTGTAAAAAAAATCATCAAATTGTTCTAAAACTTTTCCACATTTTGGTTTTATGAATTTCATAAATGAAATTCCAAAACAAATTCCAAAACCATCCACCGTTTTAGAAATCCATGCCTTGTTTTGTTTCCTTATTTTTGCATCTTGAATCTAATTGTTTATGGATTTCATAAAATGAAATTAAAAAACAATTTATCCAAAATAATGAAAATTCATAAACAATTTTTCATTTCTCTGTGGAATCCACCCACTGGTTCTGAATACCATGTCTCAATTTTCCTTGATCTTGAACTTTGAATTTAATGGTTTATAAATTTTATAAAATCAAATTAAAAATAACAAATTCTCCAAATAAATGAAATTTGGTAAACAAATTTCGTTTCCCTTGAAAAATATCCACTGGTTCGAATACCATGTCCTGTTTTGGATTTGGAACAAGTACATTCAGGAGGGAAAGTTTATAACATAATTGTTTGGGACATTAGGAAAATTTTGGAGACATAAGATTTTATACAATACACTTTATTTCGCTGAGCTAAAGAGTGGTTTGAGAAGATGGTATAGCTCCCAACGGAGTAAACATGGGAGTGACACAAAGTAAAAAGTAAACCATGGTGAAATTACGCTACCACTTCAAAAAATTACACCTCGAGCTAGTTGAGAGAGCAGAGTAAATGGTGGCCGTTCATCCAAACTTTGGTCCTTTTCAAAATTTAATATGATGTTTTTCGAGATTTGTGCCAAACCATATCACTTTTGATTTAAATGTTAATATAAACATATAAATACTTATATTAATAATAATCCTTTTTTTATATTTTTAATAAAGACATGGGTAAGTTTGGAGGTTCCGCTATCATTTTGTCTCTTGGCCAAATTTAGGAGCTCTACCAATTCATTAATCTTTTAAGCTAAATATAGAAAATTTCTCCATTAGCTCTTGGTCATAGCCTTAGGTCCCATTATAAACCTTGATCCTTTTCTCTATGCTACTTACCCAACCATCATTTTAGTGCGTAGCTTCCTCCGACGAATCAATTACTAGCCATGGATTTTCCTCACCTTTCATTCTTACCATCGATCAAAACTAAAATTTAATCTTTCCGCTGATCCTCAATCTATCATTGACCATGCAAGTTCTCCCAGTAGATCTCATCTTATTCGTTGATCTTGTTAATCTTTCATCCCCATCGTTGATTAAAATTACCTTATAAGATTTTCGCCGGTTTCTAATCTGTCTTTTACCTTGCACCTTCTCACAATGTATTTCATATCCACCGTCGATCTCATTTGCTTTTTTCCTTCAGTGTAGATCTAAAACATCTGTTAAGCCTTTTTGTCAATCACTAATTTTACCTTTACCTCGTAACTTTTGATAACGAATCTATTTCACACTGTATATATTTCCACTTGAAGATATTGACCATCGAATTTTTAAAACATTTAACACAAGCACCTTTGGTCTCCATTATATCATTCATGGTCATATTAGCAAGGTTTTTAAAAACTGTAGCTCTCCATTGGAACTTAACTCCTTCTTTTCACTTGCAAGCTAAAATGATACTAACAGTGGACATGTTCCTTTATAAGTTCCCTCAGTGGGAACTTGAGCTCACACAAGTTATAATAAACTTTACGGAAGCAGGTGCTTCCTAGAATGGGAGGTGTGGTTAGTGAAACTTTATCATTTTATGTGAAAGTTCCACCTAGCCATACCCATACTTTGGTTACCCAATGAATTCACCTTTCATGCCTAGTAGTGGTTATCCATCAAGTAAATATTTTATGAATGCAAACTAATCATTGGGACATGCTCCTAGGAGCTGGAACTCATTTGTCATTCTTGGAGACATTAAATATCATGGATATAACCAAGTTCACTAATTGTCTAGTTATTCACAACCCAAATGTTAGTATATCAAAACCCCACTCCGCACTTAGGATATAATTAATTAATAATTTTAATTAATTTTCCTATGTACTAGACTAGTAGTTGGCCTCCATACACCACCACTTGGTCAATACTTTCCATAATTACCCCAGGAGCACCTTATACTAATTCTAGATAAGATTCTACCAACTTTATTAGCTGCTTGATTAGTAATGGTGCCTTCCTGTCCTTTTCTTCCTTTAGATTGTTTTTCCTACTTTTTTGTGGATAAGGTAAAACTAGTTAACTAGAAAAATTGCTATCTTTTGTGGCCAACCCATCCTTCATGATTTTCTCTCCAGTTTGCATGATTAGTAATATTTTCCATCACTCATCATCACTCACTCATGATTTATCCAATTTGTGATCTCTTGTACTGACTTGTAAAGTGCTTTAGTCACATATGGGGTTTTTTCTTCAGCTACGATCCTGACTCCTTACAACTATCATGAATGGAAGGCCAATATTGGCATTCTATTGCGCAGTAAGGGTCTCTATAGAGTTTCTATGGCTTTAGAGAATAAACCAAATGCTATTGTTGAGAAATATATGTGGTATAATCAAATGGATGAAGCCTATGGATTGATTTGTCTCTCAATTTCCTTGGATATTCTTTTTCATCTTTATGGTTTTACCACTCCAAACTAAGTGTGGAACAAAATTGAGTCTCTATTTGGAGTACACGATGAGATAAGAGCACATTAATTGGAGAATGAGTTTATCTCATTAAGTCCAAGCAATTTCGAATCCATGGAAGGATTCTTCACCAAGTTCAAGTCACTTATTCTTTTTCTCAAGAAACGTGGGATTGAGAAGAAGGAATATCAATTGATTCTTTACATCCTTTCAAAATTGGGTGCTGAATACTCAGATTTTGTGTCAACTTTCCATGCTAGTAAGATTGCTATTTCTAATTGGAAAATGCCTTTTTTGAGTACATTCATTGATTCACTTACTAAAGAGAAAGACAAATTGGTTCATATGGGAGAAAATGCCATTCTCTTTTTGTTCAAGGAATAAACAATTCAAAGTCAAAATAAAAACAAAAAGTGAAAGAGAAAAATCCAAAGTTAGATGATGAAGATGAAGCTTCAAATCCTACCGATGAAGGTTCGAATTCCATGAAGAAAGTCAAGAAGAAAGGGAGCTCATCCAAGTGTTATTATTGTGACAAAGGTAATAATTATGAGAAGAAATGTTTAAGGAAGAAAATGGAAATCATGGCTAGTTTGCTTGAGAAGCATAACATTGATGTACTAGATGAACTAGAGAATCCTGCTAAATCCCCAGAGCACTGTCACAATGCACAATACCAAGGTAATAATAATTATGATTTGAGTGCTAGAGTTAAATAATTTTCTCAACTCTATGATATAAATTCATTTTCTGACATATCCGAATCATAAATCTCAGTGTCTTCCTTGGATAAACCACCTATCAGTTCACTAGAGCCATCTCCTAGTACTTGTGTTTTTTCATTAGTTCCTGACTTGTCTTTATCTAACTCTTTCTCACACCATTCAAATGCTTATGATTCTGATTTAGAACTAAGTTTGAAGGATGAAATGTAGGTTATGACATCATCCATACCATTTACCCATCCTTTTAATAATCATAAGACCATGCAAACCCCAAATTCACTAGTTGATTCGTCACTGGATTCCTATGCAATGTCACTTGTTTCTGCTGGTTTCAAGTCTTGGTTATTTTTCACTGGTTGGTTAGCCATGTCATTATTCATATTTGGACTTGTTTTACACATGTTTATTATATAAACATCTATGGTTCAGATTTCAAGTCCATATACCATTTAGATTTACGCATCCATAAGTTTTACCCAGTTGCACATCCTTTTCCTACCATGGCCCTAATATTTCAGAGTATTGTAAGCTTGATTTAAGAATTGGGAAGGTGCTACATTATTATAAAAGGAAGATACATGGTTTAGTTCACTATTTTGCAACTATACAAGGAAATAATTATTTTTCACTGGTTGGTTAGCCATGTCATTATTCATATTTGGACTTGTTTTACACATGTTTATGATATAAACATCTATGGTTCAGATTTCAAGTCCATATACCATTTAGATTTACTCATCCATAAGTTTTACCCAGTTGCACATCCTATTCCTACTATGGCCCTAATATTTCAGAGTATTGTAAGCTTGATTTAAGAATTGGGAAGGTGCTACATTATTATAAAAGGAAGATACATGGTTTAGTTCACTATTTTGCAACTATACAAGGAAATAATTATATTGAGTCTTTTACTCTTTGGGAAGGAGCATGCACATATCTCTTTTCCTTTAATGATTATGCTTTTAGATCATAGTATGTTGGAAGAAAGAAGAATTTAGATAATGCTCCTCCATCATCAGATGATGAGCTACAAATAGCCTCTCCACTTGTTTTTTTTAGAGACTACATTTATGCTTTAGCGCATGATCATAGAGTTCACAACTTCTTCATCAAATTATTTAGCAAGAAGCAGTTCATTCAGCTCATCCAAGTGAAGAAAAATAAAAAGTGAAGACATTTTTTTTATTTCAGTGCCAAGTCCTTTTTGAGGGAGGATTTTCCCCATGTGGTTTTGCCTCTTTCCTTAGTTTTTGGAAAAAAATAAATTGTAAAGGGAGACCATATCCTTGTTGCTAGGACCTGTTGCCGCCTTTTCACACACCTGGATCACGTGGCAGAAATCTTCAAGCCACTCGGTGTGTCCTTGGGGGCAAGTCTCGAGTCAAGGCTGTCACCTTGTTCTTGACTCCTCCGTTTAGGCTCAACTCCTAACGGAGCCAAGGGGGGTAGACCTTATTAAGTCACTAAGGATGATTACTTAGTGTGGTGATGTTAAACTGAATCAGTTATTTAGGAGTTTCAATATTTTAACTATAGACAATTGAAGATGACAAGATACGAAAATAACACACAAAAGAAAAAAG
>LPNX010207065.1:24180-227194 GCA_001517045.1 Pseudotsuga menziesii | reverse complement strand
GGTATGAACATGTGATATAGTACAACAAGCACTTCCCAGAAGTACTTCCAAAGGTCTTTTTGAAGTCCGAACAAGTTAGCCCTGTCCGGTTCACCGGGCTCATTTAATAAAAACCACTAAGTACAACTTAGGTGGTAACAGGACCTACATTCCTATTTATTTTTAATATTTTTTTAGATACTTCCCCATAAATTCAGCTTAAGGGGGTGTGCTAGAATATCAAAAACCCATTCCATACTTAGGTTATAACTAATTAATAATTTTAATTAATTTCCTATGTACTAGACTAGGTAGTTTTCCTCCATACACCACCACTTGGTCAATACTTGCCATAATTACCCCGGTAGCACCTTATACTAATTCTTTATAAGATTATTCTAACTTTATTGATTGCCCAAATTAGTAACTGTGCCTTCCTGTCCTTTTCTGCCTTTAGATCGCTTTTCCTACTTTTCAGTGGATAAGGTAAAGCTAGTTAACTAGACAACTACTATCTTTTTTGGACAACCCATCCTTCACGCTTTTCTCTCCAATTTCCATGATTAGTAATATTTTCCATCACTCATATTCATCACTCACTCATGCTTTAGCCAATTCATGAGCTCTTGGATAGATTTGGAAAGTGCTTTAGTCACCTATGCGTGTTTTTCATATTTGGTAAGACTACTTTATGAGATAGCATGAGTTGTCTCCTTAGCAAATCGTTTTTCCCCTCAAGGATGTATGATTTATGTACACTATTGTTGATCAATAATACATGGAATATTTCTCCATCATTCTTCACTTCTCTTGTGTTCAGTCTCATTATTCCTCTCTCTAGTTTTCTTGTGCATCCCTGTAAGAGATATCTTTTGTAGGAAGATACACCTGTTGAATTTCTACTTGGTATCGAATAATAGGATACCAACTATCTACATGGCATCAGATCCTTGCCTTTTATAATCGTACACCAAATTTTCCTCCCGTCTTGACAAAGTTACCTTCAAATATTCCCAAATTTGAAGGGAAATATGCAGAAGATCCTACCATGCATGTGATGAAATTCCATCTATGGTGTTCATCCAAGTCACTAATGAACGATATAATTAGGTTAATATTTTTTTAGATAAATTTGAATAGAGTCACCACGAAGTGGTATAGTAAGCTCCCACAAGCCTTTATTCATAATTTCGATGCTTTGGTGATGAATTTTTTGAACCACTTCCAATTTCCCATCCCCTATAAGATGGGAACTAAGATTTTAACATATTTTTGATAATATAAGTCCACACATATCTTTGACCACATTCATGTGTGGTTAAGGAAATGTTGATTGATTAAATCTTAATTACCTAACAAATTTGTAGTAGACTGGTTTACCAAGTATTTTCTACCTTATATTGAGAAATATGTCATTCTTTTAGGAGTTACGACTAAAGAACATGTTATTATAAAGGAAAAAACAATTGAACTAGGTAAATTCTCAAACTAGAATGTTGTATGAGATTTTCCCTATAGAAATGCGAGTTGAGACATACCCATCTCAACCAAATCCTAAGACACATGCTAATGGTCTGATTGGCTTAGTAGACAATGTTGTGACTAGTTAGGTTGCATTCCAAATGGGACAAATTCCCTTGAATGAAAACACACCTACAATTGTGCAAACTATCACAAATAACCCTAATTTCATTCAAGCCTCCAATTTCTTGTTAGTATAGGAATCTAATATTAATAGGAATCGGTATCTAGGAGGAAAGAATAAAGTTAAAAGAGAAAATAATGGGAATGGGGGAAATAATGAAAATAATAACAATGTTGGTGGGGTTAAAAAAGAGAAAAAGAAGGCCAAGTTCCCATGTAATTTGTTCATAGAGGACCACCTAACTCATAAATACCCCAAGATGGAGGCAACTTAATTATTGTTCATGCAACACGAGTCCCATTTACAACCTATTGTTCTGACTAATACTTTCCCTTCATAAAATACATAGTTGGTTGTTGGAGTCCAGTGTAACCCTTCATCTCTACAAGGGGAAAATCAAGGATCTTCCTCACAAGGGGGAAACTCACTGAATTCCAATGCATTCATGTGCAAAGGAGAAGTTAATGTCCAAACAAGAGTTGGTAATTATAATACTCTTGAGTTTGGCTCCAAGGGAAAATAAGTTTCCACCTTTGAAATGACGAATTATTTTCAAATAGAGAAGATAATGAATGTCACAATTCCACAATGTCATCCAAGATTTGTGTTAAGGTGGTCCACATATAATCCAAATTCTCAAGACACATAAAACTACAACGTTGTCAAATATCTTGCTAAAGCACCATGTACAATGTCTAATTTATAGGTTCTTCAAAGCTTAAGCACATAGTGGAAGAAATTATTATTGGCCATTGGATCTCTGCACCTCTTAGATTCTCAAGTTAAAACATTTAACTTGGAAAAATGGAAGCCTCATCTTCCTCACTTTGCTTCCTTTTAGATTCAAGTTTCGACATGAGTTCAAACATATTTAGGACTTCAGTGGATGAAGGGTCCTACACTTGTGTGATTTCCTTGTCATTTTGGAAATCCATAGGCTCACTTGATACAATACTGTAGCCTACAATGCTAAAATCCTTTCATGGTCATTTTTTTAGGCCTCACAAAATAATCCCCATGCTCCCATTTGAGCTAGGTGACAAAACTTTGTCTATATAAGTCAAGGTGGTTGATTTCAAAATTGCAAACGGTTGTTGCACTTTCAAGAACGGAAGTAGAGTATGCTGATTCTACCGAGGCTAGTAAAGAGATGATTTGGTTATAGAGGTTCATGGAGGAATTGGGTAATAAGTAGGAGAATAACAGGCTGTACAATGACAACTAGAGTTCCATTATTATTGAAAATAACTTAGCCTTCCATTCTAAGACAAAAAATATTCAACATAAGTACCATTTCATATGATATGTCCTAGAATATGGAATATTGAAGTTGGTAAAGATACATACTAGCCCAAATCCTGTAGACATGTTGACAAAGGCAGTAACTAGAGAGAAAATGAGTTCCTAATCGGTTTCAAATTGAAATCAAGCATGAAAGTGAAGATGATAAATTTTCCAAGTCCAAGGTTTGGAGCATAGTCCAGCAAGTGCTCCAGGGGTGCAGTTCTTGTGATTAGTCTCCAAGTGGGATATTGTTGGTTGTGGAGCTTGATCTTACTATTCAAAGGTCATGCTTTACCCATGTTTCGATCCTAGTATCAGGATGAAGGGGTGTGGTTTGGATCCCCCCCCACTATAGTCTCCATGGGATACTGATTTGGGATCCCCCCATGGAGGGGGTTTAGGGGCAATGACCCCATAGAAAAAATTATGAAAAAAATGCCTTGTAAAATGTGGTAATTTCATAGTCATGACTTGGTCAATAATGGGTGATTTACGAGCCCACGATATTGGGTATCCCATGGTATTTTCCCATGGTAATACCTCTTTAAATGGAAGGCATTGTAATACGGTTGTGCATTGCAGTATTGTGAAAAATGATCTTTATGATTGTTTGAGAGAGACTAGAGAGAGTGAATAGGAAGTGCAGTGGATGTGTTGTAGGTTGTATCCCTTCATTTTGATGGATGGTATAATAAAAGGAATGGAAATTTATGTGCGAGCATTTCCCATCTTGGGTGAACCACATTATATTCACGTCTCTCTTGTATTGTGTTTATGTGTTTTATATTCACATCTTGTTTTATGTTATTGATGTACGATCTTGTTTATCTAACATTTCCTCTTGATTACATCCTCCTTTTGGGACACAATTGGACACACACTATGTTGGTAGTCATTTATTCGGTCTTCTGAATTATTCGATTTCCTCATGAAAGAAGGATAATCACTATATACCAACTATCTTGTTGTAGGGCAACGTCAATTTCTCTAGCAGGGTCCAATGTCTCATTGGTAAGCTATTCCATGGGATCTTGTGAGAGTGTAGGAGTGGGGATGTATCCAACCACAATGATAACCTTTAATCTAACTCCCCTTCCACCTATCATGATAAAACTACCCCAATATGTGTGATTTCATTAGTCGTCACTAACCCCATGGAAATAGCATACTACTTCAGAACATCTTGTTTTGAAGACTCGTGGGTAGTTCCCATCTCTTATGTTTTCTCAGGAGAGGCTAGATATTTAGGGGAACCAATAGCTTTGTCTACAACCAAATTAGTTTACCAAACTATTGAATTACCCACTATAAACAATGATTTCTCTTCTTCATCTATGGAGGAAGACAATTAATACATTTTACCCATTTCAGCCGTAAATTCCTCATCTAACCATGATTTCCTTAATATGGTCATTTCTTCCAATGAAGATATTTTAGAGGCTATATATCTTACTGAGATACCTTGGAAGGGCATGGATCATAGGTCACTGTAGTAGGGCTTTCTCCCTAGCTACGAGCAGGAATGGCTACCTTCTGTATATAGGACAGAAGGATAGGCTTCTTATGGATGGAAGAAATACCTGTAGGAAAGGGTTAGCTTTGAGCCATGGAAACCCTACAACAAATTGTTAGCAAAATAAACCTGCAATCAAGTAATCAATGGAGAACCTACAATTTACTATTATAAATAAATCTACACATACATATAAGCTGCAAATAAAACTAAACAAAACATGCATCTCATTATACCTAAGCTTTTAATTGAAGATGGGCCACCATGCCCTAGCTTAAGGAGCAACCTCTCCTTATTGGTTTGAATGGTGTGGAGCTAAGATCAACACACAAGGAAAGTGCCTAATGGAGCAAATGAGAGAGAGGGGTGAATGGCTTGAGAGAGATGGGTCTCAAGGCACTCACACGGGCAGAGTAACGGTAAGAAAATGAGGAATGTTTTGAGAGTGACCCCCACCCCTGTATTTATAGCTTTTTCCTTGGGTTTTAGGGTTTTAAGCCCTTGGTCAAGGCTTTTAGCCCCTTTTTTGGGCTTTAAGCCCCTTTCGCCCATTTCTTAGCTCCTTCGGGGATTTTAAGCTCCTTTGAAGGGTTTTATCCCCCTTTTGGAGGTTTTAGCCCCTATGAGAGCTATTTTGGCTCTTTTTAGGGGTTTTTAAGCCCTTTTTGTATTTTTTGAGCCTTTGCAAGGGTGTGGGGGTCAACTTAGGGAAATGACATGGATGTATTTATGGTGTAGGTCATGTAGAGCTAATTGAGTAATTTTTTGGGTTAACATATTCGCCCCTAATGTGTGAGGGAAGGAGCTCATCATATGGCCGGTGGACATCATAGGATTTTCTGGGGAGAGGTGGTGCTTCCTGGGCTGGGGCATGGTGGATTTTGGTTTTTGTATTAATATGGTTCTGTTGAGGCCTAAAAATTCGTAGGCAGCAACAGCAAGGGATTCTCCCTAGTCAACGTTCCCAACTAGCCTGTGACTATTTGGAATGGGGAATCCATCCAGTTTGCGGTCTGGCTACCGTAGGTCAGGTAACAAAAACAAAGGGTTTTACCGGTTGCGGCCCGGTACACCATGTATATTTTTGTATTTTTGACTTTAAGTATGATATGGAAGTGCCTATCTAACATGCAGATTGATAAAGAATACGAGGAGTGGTCACAATGTGATGTGCAGGTTATTACCTCTCATCTTAGACTCTCTCTCTTCTAAATCACACACAAATGAAAACAAGATTAACTAAGCTGTCCCTAGGGAGCAATATTATCAATTAATGAGTAACGTATTACTGCTCATATGTTAAGATAAATCACAGACATCTGTTCTTAGAATCAAAACACATAAACATGAATAGAGATATACACAACAAGATATCTCGTCGTCTGTTAGAGCATTCATTACTCATAGTGGAAATTATCACAAAATAAACCAGAGGACATTCAAACAAGAACTTAGGTTCAGAAAGTTAGAATGATCTCACAGTTAATGAAACACAACTGAAAACGAAATAGTTCTCCTTCAACATTGTTCATTTCATCACATTTGAACATTCCACACAACACTTTTTCCAACAGGCAAAATTGTAATTTTATTATTGCAAAACGAAGTAGTTCCTCTTACAACAAGTAGTTCACAAGTCCCACTGGGAAAAATCCCTCTCCTTCCTATCTTTTTTCTATATTTATACAAGAACCAGCTCAAAACCTTTCGGTTGCCCCCCAATCGTTTCAATCTCCAATCTTGTCATTTTGTGAATGCTCATAATTCAACGTTACATTTCAAATAAATATTTTTATAAAAAAAAGGAAAAGCTAGGTAACTGACGAACTGCCCAAGCCTGGGCCTTTGCTTTTTAATGATTACGCTCTACCATTCCTCAGTCCCTCTTCAGACCTTTATTATTTTCTTTTCCTCGAGCAACAACTCTGCTTCCTTATGCTTTATCATGCTTTGTCCTTCAACTGCATCTTCTTCACCATAATAATATTCAAAGGGATCCGAGAAAATCTCCTATGTCTGTTTGTGATCAAATGAAAACTCATCATTTATCCCGACTATCTTTAATAAACATCAACCATAATACCAATAAAATGAGTACTGAAAGAAAAGAAAACTGGAGCTGGGTTTTCTTGTGAAAATTTCAAGCTGATAAAACAAGGCACACCAGTCATTTACGAAATCAGTTACGAGTTCGTAACAATCGGCGGGAAAACGATTAAGAAACGGGCACATGAAAACCCCCATCAGCGAATCGGAACACTTGACATCGGTTGGTTAGTGGGTTATGCATCCTCAATGGTGGGTAACCTACAATCTGGGATTCCGGCACACAAACCAAAACTGGCACGATAAAACATTGGGGGTCGGATCTTCTGAAGCATCGGATAGTTAGTGCGCTACATAGCTGCAACAACGGAAGTTATATGGGAAAGAAAATCTGCAGACTAGTCAACATTGGAGAAAAATAGAACAAGACATCGACGGAAGGAAAAGCAGTCCGACGGCCAGTTAGTCTACTCTGGGGACGCAATGATGGACCTCAATCAGCCTTCGACCTCTGATCAAAGTCATAACACCTTCCGAAACATCGCAAAGCGAGATCTTTTTTCAACAATAAAACAAGGGATCAGTGAAAGGATTTAATTATCGACGCAATGTCTAACTGACCTCCAAAAAGAAAAAATGGCAACTAAAAATCTCATTTAAACCTCGGCCAAACCTCGACAATGATAAAACATCATAAAGCCTGCTAAGTTCTACAGTCCAAAACATTTGCAGACCCAAACAAATTCCCGAAAAGCAAGAAAAACTGGTCTCAAACAACCCACACGTGTAGCAGAGTGGGAACAAACAACCTCTAACAAAATCAATAAGGATGGTCCAAATTTTTTTAGAAATTTGGCAATTGTTGCAGCTACAACAATTGGTGGCTCACTGGTGAACCCAGATCTCTGAATAAACTCCTCCTTAAGCAACAGGCTGTTTAGCAGTAAAACCGACATGCTGAATTCTTCTAGATGCCTAGATTCCCATAATGTCAAATCATATGTACTTGTAATCGTTGATGATAGTCCAATTTTAGGGAATGAAACCCAAAATCTCAAAGTCAGATAACTCTTTTGAGGTTAAGTAGGTGGATTTCATTTTACCTCTGTCTTTGGGTAGCTTCCAGCTTAGACACCACAGGATTGTAACACATGGTAAACATAAATATTCATTTGTCCCCCATTCCCATGCCACCTGGCACTTTTCGTTTGTGGACTTTTTGTCCTTTTGAGTCCTCCTCATTCCTTTCTTTCTAAATTTTATTCAGGCTCTTCTATCCATAGTGTCCTTTTGTGTGAGAGATGCATTTAATTTTCAGCTCACGGACGGAGAATAACTTTTGGCAATCTGTACTCATATGATTCAGTACTTTGTTTCGATAAATATTGATTTCTTAGGAGTTTTGACTCTTATTAGCCTTTAGCTTTCAATTCTTGACGTGGGATCATTTAGATATAATATACTGTTTACCCTGCTCACCTTTCCATGGGTCTTTTGATGTAACCCCCTAGGACGTTTTAGATGTGAAATGGATGGAGCCTCGAAATAGTATTCTAGACCTTTTGATTCTGAGTTTTTCAGGGATTACGCCGGACTTCAATGTGTTCATAGACATTTAGGAAAACTACTTACTAGAAGAAAATCCATCAGATTCAAACAATAAGATACAGTCTAGTGCCCAAAAAATCTCAGTTTATCAAGGGCTCTGATACTCTCCATGCAACCAAAAGTTTGCTTCTTTTATTGAAATCAAAAGAAAACTAAACTAAACAAAAAGGAAAGGAACAAATCAAAATGGAAAAACAAATCAATTATTTATGTACAAAACAAAACAAAATAAAACAAAAAATCAAGAAAAATAAGGTTTAAGAACTAAACCATTTACTGGTAAGTTCTCCTCCCATCCCTGTAAATCTTTCAATTTATAGGTTGAGGGGCCAAGTTTTGCTGCAATCTAGAAAGGGCCTACCCATAACTATTGGAACTTTGTGTGCTTTTCCTTCTCATCATGAGGGTGATCCCACTTAAGAACCAAATCTCCTACTTCAAAATATTTTGTTCCAGCTTTGTGCTTATCAAACCACCTCTTCACTACCTCCTGTTGTTGTTTAAAACATTCTCTGGGCTTGGATCTAGGTTCTTCTACCTTCAAAAGATTATGGATTCTTATCTACAAGACTTCATTATCTGATCCTCTTGACTCCTGAGCTATTATCAAAGAGGGTAGCATGATATTGGGGGGCAGAATGGATTATTTTCCATAAACAAGGGTATACGGGGACACACCTAACGAAGTCTTGGGGGTGACCCTATCAGCCCAAAGAGAATTTGGTAATGCTGAATGCCAACTTCTCTGGTTTTCAATCACAGTCTTTTTTAAGATTCTAATCAGATTCTTGTTTGTAGATTCAGCCAAACCATTTCCTTGTGGATAATAATTTGCAGAATAATGCAACTTAATTCCCTTTTCATGAGCAAATGCAGTTAATCTAATAGAGGAAAAATAAGTAGCATTATTGAAAACTAAAGAAATTGGAACTCCAAACCTGGTCATAATATGATCTTGCAAGAAGTCCATGATCGCATCTTCATTCACTTTACGCAATGGAATGGCCTCGACCCATCGAGTGAAGTAGTCGGTTGCCGTCAAAATATACTTGTGTTGCAAAGATGAATTTGGCTTTATTTCTACAATGATATCTATTCCCCATTGCTCAAACGGTTCTGTTATCGTCACAGGCTTTAAAGGTCCTGCTGCTTTAGCTTGTCTTCCACCACACCTTTGACAGATATCGCACTTTCTGACATGGGCATGTGCATCTTTGAACAATGTGGGCCAAAAGTATCCGGCTCTGAGAATTTTATGGGCTGTTGTGTCTCCGGAAAAATGCCCTCCTGCAGGCCCATCATGTAAGTTTATCATGACATTCTTCACATCTTCTTTCTCTAAGCATCTAAGAAGAACTCCATCATAATTCTTCTTGAATAATATTCCTCCAATAATCTGATATGAGGTTGATTTAAGACGCAGTGCTCTTCTTTGCTTAGAATTCCAATGTTCCGGTAACAATCCTTCCTGGAGGTAATGCACAAGGTCTCGATACCAGGAGTTTGGAGCTGTGAAAAGAGGACAAACATCCATCAAATGTAGCTCAGCTTCATCTTCGTAGTTATTTTCTTCATCATCTTTACTTTCAGTCATTAGTTTACACAATCGTTTCCCTTTAACTATGGATGCTAGCTTGAATTCGAGGTCATACTCCTATAAAGCTGTTACCCAGTTGCCTCTTCTTTCTCCTAATTCCTTTTGTATGAAAAGAGACCTCACAGATGGGTGTGGAACTATCACCTTTGTCCGATTCTTAAGTATATATGGTCTAAATTGTTTTACCGCTTTGAATACTCCATAAGCTTGTTTATCCACAGCTGGGTAATTCAATTCGGCTCCCTGCAGACCATTGCTCATAAATGATATGGGGAACTCATCTCCCCCATTTTCCTTTTGGGTAAGCACCCATTGCTAGTGAATCGTCAGATGCGAAAGTGTACAAAATAAAATCTTTTTCAAAATCCAGACTTTTGAGGGAGGGTGCGTGCGCAACATATGTCTTTATTTTACTAAATGCATTCTTCTCTACATCAGTCCACTTGAATTATACACTTTGCTTTACCATTTGCTGCAAAGGTTTAACAATTTGAGTGAAATCCGGCGCAAACCTTCGCACGAAATTTACTGTCCCCATAAATGATTGCATGCCTTTTTTATTATGGGGTAAGGGAATCTGTTCAAAAGCTTTGATCCTCTCTGGGTCTATGGAGAACCCCTTCTTAGAAACCACGTGACCCAGTAACTTACCTTCGGTAACAACAAACATGCACTTCTTGGGGTTTAATGAGATACCATATTTCCGGCAGCGTTCGAAAATCTATTTTAGATGGAATGCGTGTTCTTCCCTTTTCTTTGAGAATATCATGATGTCATCAAGGTATAATACAACACTGCGACCAATCAGACCATGGAAAGATATGTCCATAGCCCTCTGGAAAGTAGCTCCAGCGTTTATGAGTCCAAAAGGCATCCTTCTGTAAGCAAAAGTCCCCCATCGGGTTTTGAATGTTGTTTTAAGTCTGTCTTCTTCAGCTACTAACACTTGATTGTAGCCAGAGACCCCATCTAATAAAGAAAATAATTCAGAACCTGAAACCATTTGCAATATCTGTTCCATGGGTGGGACAAGATAATTTTCTTTATCCGAAGCGCGATTTAGGTTTCTAAAATCCACACATAGTCTAATTTCTCCAGATTTCTTACTTACTGGTACTAGATTTGAAACCCATTCCAAGTGTCTAACTTTGAAGATAATTTTAGCATCCAACAACTTCTTTACTTCTTTCTGAATTAGAGGCTCCAGTTTTGGATGCATTTTCCTTAAAGGCTGTTGATAGGGCTTGACCCTAGATCTGATGGGGATAACATGCTGAATAATATTGGTGTCATATGTCTTCAGATCTTCATACGTTCAGGAGAAAACATCTTTGTATTGTTTGAACAGAGTGATGAACTTATTTCTTTCACCTGGAGAGCAACACTTTCCCAAATTCACATATTTAGGCTCAATTTTAGTCCCTAAATTAATCAACTCGAACTATAGAGATGAGCTATGAGTCTTCACATTCACTGGCCTTCTGAATTTATCGTTTAGATCAAACATTCGCTCTAAAGTCCTGACTCCTTTAGGAATAAAATTATCAAATTTTAGCTCGGCTTGATGTTCTTCATCATCAATAATTTCCCCTTTGAAGGTCTCGTCATTTGTCAAGCATTCTAGAATCTGCTGATCATCATCAAAAACTCATAAATTGGTAATCATATCTAGAACCGAGGGCTTGAAAAGCAATTCAATAGAACACCGGTTATTAGAGGGAACAAGCCTTGCAGCTGAGGTGGCCAACAAGTCAGCTGCTACATTCTTAAGTCTAGGAATCGATACAATATTAAATGCATGAAAACATTTAAGCAAATCCCATACTTCATTTTGATAAGCTTTTAAATGAGGGGAAATGCAATGTATTTGATTTCGAATCTGTTTTACAATTATTTCAGAATCCCTATAGACTTTAATATTTTCTACCTTTAATTCAATTGCTTTTCTTAGTCCCTGAACTAATGCTTCGTATTCAGCTGTGTTATTGGTGCATTCAAACTCTAACCTACATGAAAGAAAATGTTTATTTTTCTTAGTATCAATCAGGACACAGTCGGCTCCTGACCCTTCCAAAGTTTTAGACCCATCAAAGAAAAGCGTCCAAAAATCGCCTGTCATTACTGTGCATGAATCAACATCTACATCTACAGCTAAGTCTACTATTTTACAATCAATCTCATCAACCTGTGAAAACTGAAGGAGATCAGGCTGAGCATTTGATGTATCGCTGGCTTCTTTCGCTTGATAGTTTCCTGGTCCTAGCTCAATGAAGTAATTTCCAAAAACAGAATTCACTGGTTCATTTTTACCTTCGAACTAAGTGACATTGTGTTTCATGTGGGGCTCTCTTAAAACTTTAATTTGATTTGGGCTTCCTTCATAAGGTAGCCACAGATGTGACCAATCCGAAGCAAAGTATCCATTTAGTTTTGCCGACCAATCTCTGCTCAACACAAGTCCATAAGCCTCAGGTATGTCCGCTACTACAATATCAATGAATTGACATACCTTATCATTTGAAGATAAGAAAATGAGAACATCTTCCATTTCCCCAATTACCTTCACATTCATTCTGTCCAACTGAATGACCTTCCAGGTAGATGGTTTAGGTTGTCCATTTATCTTTTTGCATCCCGACAATGGCATAACATTTACTGATGCCCCTGAGTCTACCAGACAGTTGTGCATGTTGTGGTTGAAAATTTCAAAAGTAAGGAGAAACGGTGGAGTTTTGCACTTAGGCTTACCTCCCACACTTGCTTCACCAATTTCTTCTTCTTGGGACTGATTGTCGGTGGGAAGCTTCTCCTCTGATATTTCAAGTGCTTTCAATAACTTTTCTTTTTGCTGTGGCACATTACACATCTCAAATAACGAGATATTTGCCCTTACCTTTTTGATATCCTCCACGACGTCATAATCCATCTTATGTTCTGTGAGATTCATTTTAACATTATTGATCTTCTCTTCAGTGGGCTTGGTGTGCATGTTGATCTGCTTCAGATTTTGACTGGTAATGGCAAATTCCAGAATTTTATTAGCTGAGGTGTTTTTTTGAAAATTCTTTACATTCTTTTGAAGTCTCTTAATATTTGGGAGCATAAGACTATTTTCTTTAACCAACCCTTGGCTTCTCATCGTCACATTCATTTCCAAGATATCTTCATGTCTCAGATCCTTTTCTTCTTCGGTATCAAACAACGATACACAATCCCATAAAACCATGGCATCATCCTCCTATTTTTCTGTTGATTTATTGTTATCTTTGCCCTCTTCATCATTATCCTCAGTTAATTTGGAATCCAATAGCTGATTCATCACCAATGTCATCGAATTTATCCATTGAGGACAATTCTTTTCAGAATGGAGTTGTCGGTGAAAAGTGCAAAAGTTATCCATCCCAACCTCCGTTAAGTTCATCGATGCAGGATTGTGCGGAGGGGGTTGGGTTTGATTGTTATCCTCCTTTTTCTTGTAATAAGGCTTATAAAACTTCTGGGATTCCTTTTCCTTTTCCAAGTCTATTATTCTATTAGAGAGCTTCTGCATCATTTTTGCTATACCTTCGAAATCGTGTGATTGCTCCTCTTTAGGCTTAGTAAATAACAAAGCTTTCCTCCCAACATTTTTTTCTCCTGACTGCTCAAGATAATCTTCGATGCTTTCCTTTTCAGCCTCTACTCTCTCTGCTTCTTCATAAGTCTCTACTAGCGTAGGTTTGGATTTCATTTTGGCAAACATGGCCAAATCGGGCCCTAGAGCTGAAATATAATACTCAATCAGAACTTTATCCGAGGGTTTGTCAGTTTCAAAAAAATTCTTAAGATAAGCTGCAAATTTTTGGGTAAAACTATGCACCTTCTCTTTTCTTTCTTTCTTTAAAGTGCACAGTCCTTTCATGAGAGCTGCATGAGTTTTTTGGGTTGCATATTTACTTCTGAAAATCCTTTTAAAGGTATCGCAGTTTGGGATAGAGTTTGCAGGCAAACCAAAATACCATGATGCTGCTGCTCCTTTAAGGGTATGCGGAAAAAGTCTACAAACTACATCCTCATGTTCCCGAGCCCTTAATACTTCTATTTCCAAATAGAAACTTTGCAAATGGTCATCTACTAAAATCTTCTCATTTGGATCAAACTTGGGCAGCATCTTCTCAAAAGCTTGAGGTAAGTCATGCAACGGAGGCGTTAAGTTCAGGGGTGATCTGGCTTTCCAAGCAGGTGGTGGATTTGGTGGGTTAAGTGGCTGATTTGCATTTACACCTACCATGATTCTGGGTGGAGAGTGAGGAGGCAAGGGAACAAGAGTATGCACAGGAGAATAGTAAAGTGTGTTTGGGCCTACTTGATTCAAAGGCTGAACAACTTCCTGTAATGCTACTTCTACTAATTCCTCCAAATCCCCAACCAACACTGAATCTTCCAAGATGGGACGATATTTCTTCTTGTACTCTCTCCAGGGTAAATCAGGGATAGTGGGTAATCCTCCAATACTCTTTACATATGCTCTAGTGTGTCTCCTTAGATTATTAACAACTTCATTGTCTACAGAATACAAATGTTCTCTATTCTCTTCGGTATTTGGATCAGGAAATAAACTGCTTTCAAAACTATCACTGGTGGAGTAATTTCAAGGAAATGGATTTCCCCGGCTAGCCATGCCCTGGTGGCCCTCCTTATAGTGCCAGAAACTATTGAGGCTTGGAAATTCGCAGGCAACAACAACAAGGGATTCTCCCCAGTCAACGTTCCCAACTAGCCCGTGACTGTTTGGAATGGGGAATCCGTCTGGTTTGTGGTCCGGCTACCATAGGTTAGGTAACAAAAACAAAGGGTTTTACCTGTTGTGGCTTAGTCCATCGTGTATATTTTTGTATTTTTCACTTTAAGTATGATATGCAAGTTCCTATCTAACATGTAGATTGATAAAGAATACGAGGAGTGGTCACAATGTGATGCGCAGGTTCTTACCTCTCGTCTTAGACTCTCTCGCTTCTAAATCACACACAAATGAAAACAAGATTAACTAAGCTGTCCCTAGGGAGCAAGATTATCAATTAATGAGTAACGTATTACTACTCATATGTTAAGATAAATCACAGATATATGTTCTTAGAATCAAAACACATAAACATGAATATAGATATACACAACAAGATAGCTCGTCGTCTGTTAGAACATTCATTACTCATGGTGGAAATTATCACAAAATAAACCAGAGGAAATTCAAACAAGAACATAGGTTCAGAAAGTTAGAACGATCTCACAGTTAATGAAACACAACTGAAAATGAAATAGTTCCCCTTCAACATTGTTCATTTCATCACATTTGAACATTCCACACAACACTTTTTCCAACAGGAAAAATTGTAATTTATTATTGCAAAATGAAGTAGTTCCTCTTACAACAAGTAGTTCACAAGTCCCACTGGGGAAAAGCCCTCTCCTCCCTATCTCTTTTCTATATTTATACAAGAACCAAATCAAAACCTTTCAGTTTCCCCCCAACCGTTTCAATCTCTAGTCTTGTCATTTTGCGAATGCTCATAATTCAATGTTATGTTTCAAATAAATATTTTTATAGAAAATGGGAAAAGCTAGGTAAGTGATGAACTGCCCAAGCCTGGGCCTTTGATTTTTAAAGATTACGCTCTACCATTCCTCAATCCCTCTTTATACCTTTATTATTTTCTTTTCCTCGAGCAACAACTCTGCTGCCTTATGCTTTACCATGCTTTGTCCTTCAGCTGCATCTTCTTCACCGCAATAATCTCCAAAGGGATCCGAGAAAATCTCCTATGTTTGTCTGCGATCAAACAAAAACTCATCATTTATATTGACTATCTTTAATAAACATCAACCATAATACCAATAAAACGAGTACTGAAAGAAAAGAAAACCGGAGCTGGGTTTTCTCATGAAAATTTCAACCTGATAAAACAAGGCACACCGGTCATTTACGAAATCAGTTACGAGTTCGTAACAATCGACGGGAAAATGATTAAGAAACAGGCACATGAAAACCCCCATCGGTGAATCAGAACACTTGACATCGGTCGGTTAGTGGGCTACGCAGCCACAACGGCGGGTAACCTACAATCTGGGGTTCCGACACACAAACCAAAACTGGCGTGATAAAACGTTGGGGGTCGGATCTTCTGAAGCATCAGATAGTTAGTGCGCTACATAGCCACAACGGCGGAAGTTATATGGGAAAGAAAATCCACAGACTAGTCAACATCGAAGAAAAATAGAACAAGACATCGGCAAAAGGAAAAGCAGTCTGACGGGCAGTTAGTCTACTCTGGGGCCACAACGACGGACCTCAATCAGCCTTCGACCTCCAATTAGAGTCATAACACCTTCTGGAACATCGCAAAGCAAGATATTTTTTCAACAATAAAACGGGGGATCAGTGAAAGGCTTTAATTATCGGCGCAATGTCTAACTGACCTCCGAAAATAAAAAACGACAACTAAAAATCTCATTTAAACCTCGGCCAAACCTCGACAATGATAAAACATCATAAAACCTGCTAAGTTCTACAGTCCAAAACATTCGCAGACCCAAACGAATTCCTGAAAAGCAAGAAAAACTGGTCTCAAACAACCCACACGTGTAGCAGAGTGGGATCAAACGGCCTCCAACAAAATCAACAAGGAGGGTCCAAATTTTTTTAGAAATTTGGGAAAAGTTGCAGCTGCAACAGGTTCCTATCAAAGGGTGAGATACAAATAATGTGTGACATGTATATGGACGAGGCAGGCATGCCCATGCTTGTAACGATGTCAAAAGAATAATGTGGTCTAAGCTCTAAAATGCAAGAGCCGATCATGTACAATTGTTGTTACATAGTGGTTGCCTCAATAAGAGGCTGAATACAATATTGATTTGAAGAACTGCTACATTGGAACCATGGCATTCTCATGGAATGCTATATCTTCATGACTGAGGAGCTTCTGGATCTGGAATGGTACATAGCTGTAGGGACTTACTGGCAGAGTGCAAGAGTCTCTGTGGTACAATGTGCTGCATCAATCATGAATCTATATTGAAGCACTGCTATGGGGATTCTGACCACTGCCTGCAACACATCTCGGAAATCACTAGGAACATGAACCTGTTTGGGTCCCTTAATAGAATTGTCAATGTGCTAGATTCAGGTGACATCTGGGGTCTTCGACCAAATACTGCACGAACCAATACCCTGTACGAATCTCAACGGTGTGATGATGTAGTTGGAGTCGAGCATGTGAGAAACAACCATCCTGAGAGGCAATAAGTACTACTCTCAAGTGGTCCAAGGAACTCATCAATGAGGTTAATGAAACCACGATATAGGGACCTCTGGGTCTATCCTCTAGAATGTATGTGTTGTCGTCTACAGAGGGAGACCTACAACTGACCAAGGTGATGGTGTTTCCTTGACCAGAAGCGCGAGGGAGATAACCAAAAGATGTGAGACAATCTAAGGACTGGCCCATTAAATGGGGGGGGTGGAATAGGGGCAGGGGGAGTGTAGTGGAATCAAACTTCCTTTGTTCAGAGTATGACGACAACACAAGGAAAGTGGCAAGCAAATGAGAGAGAGGGGTGAATGGCTTGAGAGAGATGGGTCTCAAGGCACTCACACAGGTAGAGTAACGGTATGAAAATGAGGAATGTTTTGAGAGTGACCCCCACCCCTGTATTTATATCTTTTTCCTTGGGTTTTAGGGTTTTAAGCTCTTGGTCAAGGCTTTTAGCCCCTTTTTTGGGCTTTAAGCCCCTTTCACCCATTTCTTAGCTCCTTTGGGGATTTTAAACTCCTTTGAAGGGTTTTATCCCCTTTTTGGAGGTTTTAGCCCCTATGAGAGCTATTTTGGCTCTTTTTTGGGGTTTTTAAGCCCTTTTTGTGTTTTTTGAGCCTTTGCAAGGGTGTGGGGGTCAACTTAGGGAAATGACATGGATGTCTTTGTGGTGAAGGTCATGTAGAGCTAATCAGGTAATTTTTTGGGTTAACAGATTCCCCCTTAATGTGTGAGGGAAGGAGCTCATCGTATGGCCGACGAACATCATAGGATTTTCTGGGGAGAGATGGTGCTTCCTGGGCTGGGGCATGGTGGATTTTGGTTTTTGTATTAATATGGTTCCCATCAATGGGTGAGATACAAATAATGTGTGACATGTATATGGACGAGGCGGGCATGCCCATGCTCGTAACGATGTCAAAAGAATAATGTGGTCTAAGCTCTAAAATGCAAGAGTTGATCATGTACAATTGTTGTTACATAGTGGTTGCCTCAATAAGAGGCTGAATACAATATTGATCTGAAGAACTGCTACATTGGACCCATGGCATTCTCATGGAATGCTATATCTTCATGATTGACAAGCTTCTAGATCTGGAATGGTACATAGCTGTAGGGACTTACTAACGGAGTGCTAAAGTCTCTATGGTACAATGTGCTGCATCAATCATGAATCTATATTGAAGCATTGCTATGGGGCTTCTGACCACTGTTTGCAACGCAACCCGGAAATCACAAGGAACATGAACCTGTTTGGGTCCCTCAATAGACTTGTCAATATGCTAGAGTTAGGTGACATCCAGGGTCTTCGACCAAATACTGCATGAACCAATACCCTGTACGAATATCAACGGTGCGATGATGTAGCTGGAGTCGAGCACGTGAGAAACAACCATCCTAAGAGGCAATAAGGACTACTCTCAAGTGGTCCAAGGAACTCATCAATGAGGTTAATGAAACCAGGATACAGGGACCTCTGGTTCTATCCTATGGAATGTATGTGTTGTTGTCTACAGAGGGAGAACTGCAACTGACCAAGGCGATGGTGTTTCCTTGACCAGAAGCACGAGGGAGATAACCGAAAGATGTGAGACAATCTAAGGACTGGCCCATTAAATGGGGGGGGTGGAACAGGGGCAGGGGGAGTGTAGTGGAATCAAACATCCTTTGTTCAGAGTATGACGACAACACAAGGAAAGTGGCTAATGGAGCAAATGAGAGAGAGGGGTGAATGTATTGAGAGAGATGGGTCTCAAGGCACTCACTGTCACGTCCCCAGTTTCGACCCCGTTTGCATGATGTATATAATGTAAATAATCATGGTGAGGAGCTAAAGGAAAAGGCCCCACCATCGATTTTGTTGTGTATGTTTCGGCAATAGAGGTAATTGCCGATGGTATGTCGTGCTATCCGGCACATTATAATTCGGCATCATGTAAACCTGCACATCAATTAAAATAAACCACAACCAGCTACGGAAGTGCAACGTTGAATGAAAAGGGCATGGTTCCAAAGGATAAGGGGTGGGGGAATGTCAAACCTTGGTTTATGGGGGGAAAACCCATGTTTTGTTACCTTTGTTGTTTGTCACCTTTTGCCTCACCCAACATTGTCAACCTCTTTAATGTTTCAGCTAGTGGTTGGGGGAGTTATTGCTGAAGTGGTGGTGGTTGTGGCAGGTTGTCAGCCTTACCCACTTGCTCACTCCACCCACATCTTCCCATTCTTCTCCCTCACGCACTCCTCCCTGGCCAGTTCACTCTACCACGATTTTGGTTTGTTTTCTCCTCACGCACAGGTTTGGGGGCGTTTTTTTTTGGTCTCATGCAGGTTTTCTTCCTCTCCCCCACGAGTTGCTAAGCACCCACGACCTGCAAATTCGCATCCTTCCTGTTGTGTGTTCATCCATGGACAAAAACAGAGCCGTTTTCCCTCACGCAGGGCCTCCATTGTCTGTTCTTTTCCTTGCTGGGTCGGATTGTTTACCCACGCACAGGTATTCTTCTGGTTGGGGTGCACATAGTGAGCTGAGAGCCGTGCTCTTGCATCCACGACAGATCTGTGAAGGGCCATTCACGTTTTTGGTTGTCTCACAGATTAATTGGGTCGTTTTCCCTGCTGTAAGTTGTGCTCACTGGTAGATTTCGGGGCTGTAGTCTTCCCCATGTTGTGAATGTATTTGCTGTTACGTTTGGGGGCCATTGTAAATTCGAGTGAGAGTCATTTTGGCCATGATAGGGCCAAGAATGACTCAGGAATTTGTTTTTCCCGGTTTAAGCTGTGACAGCTAAGTAATTTCCTGAGTGCAATGGTTGGTCCCTTGGACTGGGCTGGCTTGGCTTGTTTGTTGACAGCCTGTGAACCCAGCTGTGATTGGTTTGCTGTTTATGTCCCCTTGGCTATGTATAAGCCTGCAATTGACCCTTATTCTGGAGGAATCATGCCCAGCTCGGGGGTGGCAGTGTTGCTGAGAGATAGATGAGCAAGCTGGCCTATGGATGGGTGGAACGTTGCAGCAACGTAGCTGGTTGCGGGTGAATTCTTCATCAAGAGATAAGTGCTGCTGGTTATTCCATCTCTGCAAATTTTATATTGATGTTAAATAAATTATAATGAACATGGAGATTGCTGGAATGTGTGTGTGTGCTTCCGCTGTATGATTGAAGATAAATGCATCTGTGTATGCTTAATTCCAGCATTTGTTTTCTGTTTATGTTCATTGGGCATCTTGCCCGGCTGTGTTGTTGCGTTGGTCGCGTCCTCTTCGCCGGTTGAGGGACGGGGACGTGACACTCACACGGGCAGAGTAACGGTAGGAAAATGAGGAATGTTTTGAGAGTGACCCCCACCCCTGTATTTATAGCTTTTTCCTTGGGTTTTAGGGTTTAAGCCCTTGGTCAAGGCTTTTAGGCCCTTTTTTGGGCTTTAAGCCACTTTCACCCATTTCTTAGCTCCTTTGGGGATTTTAAGCTCCTTTGAAAGGTTTTATCCCCTTTTTGGAGGTTTTAGCCCCTATGAGAGCTATTTTGGCTCTTTTTAGGGGTTTTTAAGCCATTTTTGTGTTTTTTGAGCCTTTGCAAGGGTGTGGGGGTCAACTTAGGGAAATGACATGGATGTCTTTGTGGTGTAGGTCATGTAGAGCTAATCGAGAAATTTTTTGGGTTAACATATTCCCCCTTAATGTGTGAGGGAAGGAGATCATCGTATGGCCGACGGACATCATAGGATTTTTTGAACAAATGCGACCCAAAGTGGGAATGCTGCCAAACTGTTACATGTGGGGTGGTGTCTAAAGACACCATTGTGGTACGATCTCATGGATTTTTGGCAAGCCCAAGAAAGTAAAAGCTCATTGGTGCTTTCAATTTTAGAGAGCCTGAAAGCATAAAGAAGACTCCTGTGGGGTCTCTTTTTCGTTAATAGTCTCCTGTTCCCGTAAAAGGTTAAAAGTGTGCACAAGAGAGCTCACCCATCCTTTAGGGGATGAGAGACTTCTTTACTGTTGGTAGTCCAACCAGGCCGAAAAAGGTTAAACCTGTACTGATTGGATAGTCATTCAGATGCTTTTACGAGCATGACTAAGACCAAGTTTGCTCGACGATCTTTTCTTGATGAGAAGGCTAGAAAAGAGATTTTTTGTAAAGTTTGGCCCCTCTGCTCGAGAAAGCATAAAAGGGTGCAGAGGGGAACGGTCTTAGCTTGAATGTTTCAAGGTGGTCCTTTTCATATGGTAGTATACATGGTTCACAAAAGGAGATAAACGAAGCAATGTAGATGCCCTTTCCGATACTTTAATGAGCAGGAGAGGAAGCAAATGCACTCGACAATCTTTTCATTCTTTTAGGAGTCAGAAAAGAGCTTAACAAAAACTCCATTATGGTCAACTGATCGAGGGGTCACTGAAGGTGCCCCCCTCTCAGGACTATGGATAGTGGTCCAAAGGTCATCCATGCAATATGGATGGAGCAGGTGGCTCTTGAACATACCAATACATGCACGGGATAGATCGCGACAGAGGCACGCGAATCGGTACGGTAGAGGCATGCAAACCGAGGTGGCTCTCAGACAGATGTCAGGAGAGTCTTCTGTGAGTTGTGGTGGATGGAATGGACTACATATGATGTGAGTACAAGTCTAGAGGTGCTTATATGACAAATGGATGTGAAATAAACGAGCCAACTTCCTGAAAAAGGTTCGGGGATCCGCGTAGATTACGTTGGACGGATTAGACAGTTATATGTGAATGTCACGTAAACCGAGGTAACGTCTAGGAAATGGCCTCGAAAATTACTTATTGATCATGAGACTGTGGTCTTATTGAAATATAGAGGACAAAAAACTGAGCCCAGAGGTGTGAGGGGTGTCTCCAATAGACTCTGGATGACTCAAACTAGCAGCTAATGGTGCTTCCCCTAGTGTAGTGATGCATAGGGAAAAACTAGACCAAATGGGGGCCTATGGGTACAGAGCTAGCTCAACGTACAATGTGTGATTCACATGGTGGTACAAAAATCAACGTGAATCTGGGCAATGTCCCAAGGAATCAATATGGAGCAAGGCAGTCTAAAGGTCATTTCTCGACCCGGGAGCATTGTGCAACTGGGGAGATACGAAGAGGACTGGACATCTAGGACAGGTCTAGGGACTTGATGGTATGCTAGCATGGTGGTAGCTAGATCATACGTGTGACATACTATGTGCATGTGCAGATGTGGGACCGCACCTTCCAGTGGGCTACCCGCGGCGCAGGGGCAGGGATCATATCAACTTGCTCACATGCAAATGATGCAATGGAGTTCTACAATGGACTCACTACGATTAGATGCATAACTATTACTGGAGGGGGTTGTTGATTTTTGGTAAAAATGATGCAAAACAAAAAAAGAAAACTATGCTACATGTGACTTATTGGTGATGTTAAGTGTAAAATATCTTGAGGTAGAGCCCGTTATAGGGGTTCTCCAAGAGTTGTCCATCAGAGTCAACAAATAGGTATGCTCCTTGCCGAGATGATGGTCATTGGCAAGGCGAGGTGATAGAATCTAGTATTTTATGGGAAGAACTGATTCCACACTATGGTTTAAAGGGAATGGGGTAAACCTGGAGGTGGTCTTACAGATCTCTCCGTCATCCCGTAAATGTTGCCGAGATAGATCAGGTGGATCTTCCATGGCCAACGAGACAGAAGGGAAACTAGTGCTATAGATCATGTAAATGGTTTTGGTTGTGGATTTGGTGGCCTTGCCCCCAGTCTCTGTTGGAGGAAGAGGGGAAAGCCTGGAGACAAGAGGAGTCTTTGATGGGACTGGAGGTAGGTGCAACATCATCTCAATTGGATGGACAGGAGTCAACACATCTTGGGGCCTCATAGGTAGTGTAGGTGGTTCAAGTTACCACACAGGAACTCCTAGTGTGAAATCCGGTAGATTGCGGGTTTCCAAGACAGACTTACTCACGATCTTGGATGGTAGGAAAAGGAAAAGGAAAAGGAAAAGGAAAAGGATCATGTTGATCGGGAATGAACCCCAATGTTTCCCTGGTAATGGAGGTTGCGACTGTGGATGGGGTTGCAGATGCAGATGGAGCTGCGGCTGCAGTTGATGTTTAGGTGCAGCAGTGCTAGATGAGAGCATGCACAAATCTGCAGTCTCATTAGGTGTCGATGATGGTGACATGAAGGGGAAGGAGGCTGTCATGGTGGTGTCGGCAAACAACCCAGGGCCCACATTCAATAATGGGGAGGGGAGTATGTCATCGATGATGGTGTTGACCATAGGGATAAAGTTGGCTAGGGTTGTTATGATCCGTAGGACCTCATCTTTATTGCATTAAAAGTTTGTTGTAAAAGAATGCGTGCAACAGGTTAATTAATGGAACAACATTAACAAAAATTAAATGCTCAGAACAGGAATGAAAACCACAACACTGATAGAAAGATACAAGGAAGAAAACATAGAAACAGAGTCACAAATAGAAGTTGATAACGGAGTTCACCCCCTCCACTGGGCTACGTCTCCGGGTCCCTCTCCAATGGGTACCGATCCAATTAATGGCTTTAAATGGTACAAAATGGTTCTGGCATCAAATTCAGCAACTGTAAAACAGAATGTTGGACATGAAGTCTTCAAGACTCCTCTCTGTGGAATTACAATCTGGTCTTCAAAAGATAAAGACCCAAAATGTAACAGAGAATACAGTCGACTCTAATACAAACAACAATCTAGAAACTACAACAAAACTCTCCAAGCTTCTATGACAGAGAAATAATGTAATGTGCTCTCAACGAACTGTCCCCAATCATTCCTCCACTTCCTCTATTTAAACCTCATTTTTGCCGTTACAAATGAGCCAAAGTGTCAAAGAGAATGCGACTGTTCACATCCCCTGCCAAATACTAATTTGTCATCATAACAGGCTGTTCCTCTCCTTAACTGAACCAAAGAACCAAAAGAAAACGTTACCAATGCGTCGGTTCCATTCCCTGGGACGTTGCATCCAAACTGTGTACCAACTGCAAAAATAGTTTTGAGTCGAAAGCTTTAGTCATCGACGCGTCCGCCGTTGCGGAGGAGGATAAGCAACGGGCTCCGATTTTTCTTCGCTGATCTCTGTCTTAATCTGCTGTCAGCTGGTTTTTGAGTCAGAACACATGTTAATTTGGTCTCCGCAGTTGCGGATGGCGCTGTCTCTAAGTCTTCCGCAGTTGCGGGCGGCGGATGGCAAAGTCTCCAGATTTGTCTTTTCAAACCGTAAGTCTTGGGCTTTCGCCGTTGCAGCTGCTGGAAGCGTTGTTCTTCCAATCAAGCTTGTGAGCACCGACGTTGCGGAAGGGAAAATCTTCTGACTTTCGATGTTGCGGAAGGAGTTCTCTTCCGACCTTCGATCTGCGTATTTTAGCCGTTCGTTTTTTCCAACCGCGCAGCTTCTATGAACCATGTACCATATTGGATCTTCAAAGAGGAATAATCCGTCGGATCAATCCTCTCCATTGGAGAGATTTTGGACCACCAAAATCCTGAATTATTCTACAAGTAAGTGAGGGTAAGGTTCCCTCACTTTACCAATCTCCATCCATCTTGCTTTGCTAGGATGCATTCCTTTCATCCCCACTCGAAGGTACTCAGCATTCCCCCTTCGTGAAGTCCTTACATTTCTGTCGAGAATAACATCATCCTGCAACTCGCTCATATATTTAGGTGCCAAATCATCAACTGACGGAATCTGTATGTTAATTTCTTCATCCATGATCATAGGAGGCTCATACAGTTTAAGATTCTCAACATTGACAACTGAATAAATTTGCATGTATGGAGGTAAATTCAAGCGAAAAGCATTAGTACCGATATTTTCCAAGATCTCAAAAGGACCATACCTGATAGGTTTAAGCTTTTTACCTTCACCTTTCATCCTTTCTTTGGTGATGTGTAACCAAACTCGGTCACCAACCTGAAATTGATGATCAATTCGATGCTTATTGTGCCTGGCCTTGTACTTGTCCTGGCTCTTCTCCAACTATTCTTGAACTGCCTGCTGCACTGCTTGGATTCTCTGAATGAACTTTAAAGCTTTATCTGCATCATGATGCCCATCCACTGCATCTTTGCCAAAAGAGAAGTCCATCAGTGTTTTTGGCAGATAACCAAAACAAGTTTCAAAAGGAGATATTTTCATGGAAGAATGAACTGCATGATTGTAAGCATGCTGTATATACTGCAACTGCTCATCCCAAAGTTTAGGATGTTTACTACAATATCCTCTGAGCAGCTGAACCACTGTTCTGTTCACTACCTCTATTTTCCCATCGGTCTGTCGATGAAAAGCTGTACTTTTCTTCAGTTTAGTGTCCATAAACTCCCATAAAGTTGACCAGAATTTTCCCAAGAACCGGGAATCCCGATCAGATACAATAGACGTAGGCAGCCCAAAATGTACCCAAACATTTTGAAAGAATAAAAGAGTTGTTTGTTCAGCAGTGATCTGCTTGTTACATGGCATTAAGATACACATTTTGCTGAACCTATCCACACCAACATATAGGTAATCATGCCCTTTTTTAGACATAGGTAGTACCCCTACAAAGTCCATAGAAATACTTTCCCAAGGATGAGAAGAAACTGGAAGAGGAGTGTACAAACCCAATTAGCTATTGCTAGGCTTACTTGTTGCACACATTACACAACCCCTTATATATTTAGCTATAGTTTCTTGCATTTGAGGCCAATAACATTGATTCTGCAATACAGACAATGTCTTACTTACACAAAAATGTCCTGCAATCAATGAACTATGTGCTTCTCGAATTACATGCACTCTTTCTTTCTCTGGAATACAGAGTTTACCAAGATGATACAAAATTTGATTATGCACATAATAGTTCTCTTCCTGTTTACCATGTATAAGTGATGCATATACTTTCTTAAAATCTTTATCTTCTGCATACTGTTCAATATAACTTTCATGTGTTAATGAACTATTCTGAAGAATGATTGAAGCATTCATACATGGCCTTGATAACATGTCTGCTACTTTATTATGAATTCCATTTTTGTACTTAATGACAAGATGAAACTGTTGTAAGAACCCCATCCATCTTAAATGCCTACTTTGTTGTATTTTAGTTTGAGATTGTAAATATTGAAGTGGCTGATGATCAGTATGTATGACTGTCTCTTTTCCCATGATATAATGTTTCCACTTCTTCACACTTTGTACTAAAGCATAAAATTATTTGTCATAGGTCGGATAGTTACTTACCGCAGTAGAGAATGTTTCTGAATGGTAACAGACTGGGTTCCTTCCTTGCATCAAAACTGCTCCCATGGCAAACCCACTGGCATCGGTTTCGATCTCAAATGGCTGCTGCAAATCTGGCAATGTTAGAACTGGTGTGGTGCTAATTATTTCCTTCAAAGTGTCAAAGGCTCTCTGATGCTTGCCTCCCCACTAGAAAATTTATTTAATGCTTGTCAACGCATGTAATGGAGCAGCAATGGAAGAAAACCCAGAAATGAATTTCCTCCAATACTGAACCGCACCCAGAAAACTTTTGATTTCAGTAACGGTGTTAGGCCGTGGCCAGTTTACAATGACAACAACCTTGGCTGGGTCCACTCGTAGGTGGCCCCCATCAATAATATGGCCTAGATATACTAAAGAAGTTTTAGCAAATTCACATTTAGGCATTTTTACATAAAGCTTTTCCTTTCTTAGTACATCTAAATTTTTTTTCACATGTACAACATGCTCTTCCCAAGTTTTGCTAAACACAAGGATATCATCTAGATATACAATTACAAAATCATCAATGAATGAACGAAATACATCATTCATGACCCGCATGAAAGTAGCCGGTGCATTAAAAAGCCCAAAAGGCATTACAAGCCATTCATACAAACCCTGTTTTGTTTTAAAAGCTGTTTTCCAAGCATCATGCTCAGCAACACGGATTTGATGATACCCACTACATAGATCCAATTTTGTAAAGTAAGTTGCATGTTTCAACTGATCAAGCAAATCATCAATACGAGGAAGAGGATACCTATTTTTAATGGTGATTTTGTTAAGGGCCCTATAGTCAATGCACATCCTCCAAGACCCATCCTTCTTTGAAACCAAGACTATAGGAGAGCCGCAAGGAGAAGTGCTGGGCCAGATGACCCCCTTCTCAATCAGCTCCTGAACCTGCTTCTTGATCTCCTCATTCTGCATTACATACATCCGGTACATGGCTATGTTCGGGAGTGGCACATCCTGCTGCAAACGTATCTCATGCTGAATCTCTCTCTTCGGTGGTAACCCCTTCGGATCTTGAAACCAATCATCATACTCAGAAATGATTTCAATCAGTTCAGATTTATGCTTAGGGTCACATTCTTCAAAATATTTAAAGACTTCATCATTTTTCATCTTAACCATCATCAACACAAATTTCTTACTAGCATTTACCAACCTCTTCATTTGTCCTGCAGAGACTATTGCTAGATTGGTTTTTATCTTATGTGCTCGTACAATATATTCCATACCTTCTTTAAAAAGATGATACTTATTCTTCTCTCTATAAAAGACTGCTTTTCGGTCATACAAATATGGACTCCCAAGTAAAATTCCACAAATGTCAAGTGGCACTACATCTAGTTCTACCTCATCCCTAAACTTTTCAGTAATTGCAAATTTTAATACACATTTCCTCGTAACTTGCAATCGTGTATCAGTAGTAACCCAACTTAGAGGATAGGGCTTTTCATGAGGCACAGTAACTAAATTCAATTTCTTAACCACTTCTTCTGATATCAGATTTACTTGTGAACCACTATCAAACAATGTATCTATCTTTGTGTGATTTGCAATGACACGAACATGAAACAGTGCACTTCTATCTTTATCATTTTGCTTAGAAGTAGATGGCAGACTTGTACTTGCACTAGAACTGGATTGTGTATCAATGGGAAGTGAGATACTTTTATCCTTACCTTGGATTCCGACAGCTGTAACCTTTGTTTCATCACCTGAGTCGGATCCCAAGTCTTGAATAACTGCTGCAGTAGCTTTTGCTTTTCCTTTGTCTTTGTTTCCTCCGTACTTCTTTGGCCTTAACTCCAGATGAAGTTTCCAACACTTAGAGACATCATGTCCCTTCTGACAATGCGAACACGTAGGCTTTTCACCTTCTTTCTTAACAGTAGCTATCTTCTTTTTCCCCTTATCTTTACCTTTTGGTTTGCTGTCAAATTTAAATGACTTCTTCACAAAAGTATCATTAGCATGCTTACCCGTGGCTTCTAAATGGGTAGCTTGAACACATACATCATCCAAATTACTGGGATTAAACATTAACAAAGTATGCTTCAAATAAGAATGCATGCCACCAATGTACTTAAGAAGAGTTTCCTGTGTATCTAATGAAACATTCAATGCAATAGCCCTCTTTCTGAATTCATGAGTATAATCTTGAATGCTTTGTCCTTTCTCTTGTCTAAACATTTGCCAATTCATGGTTAATTGCTGCATGTGACCTAAAGGATAAAATTGCTTCCTCAATACTTCAATGAATTCATTCCAGACTGAAATAATTTTACCATTCTTTCGAAGATCTTGCTGAATCTTGCTCTCCCACCAAGTAAGATCCATTCCATTCATTCTCAAAGTGGCCAATTGGATTCTAGAAGGGTCATCATTAATGCCCTGCACCCTGCAATATACTTCAAGCTGCTTGATACAATTGTCTAATTTTTCAGCATCTACATCTCCATTATAAATAGGTAATTCAAATTTTACATCCAATTTGAAATAAGGCATATTAGGACTTGCATTATTTGAATGAGAAGTATGAGAAGAAGAAAAAATCTGTTTAGTATCAGGAGGATCACCATCACCTCCTACTCCTTTACCCTTTTCTTTCGACTTCACTTCTGCATCTCTGGATGAAGATCCTTCTTCTTTCTTCTTCCTTTTTGCTCACTCATCGAGTAGAATTTCCATCATGGCTTTCATGCTCATAAAATCCTCTAGAAACTCAGTTTCAGAAATGACAGGTTTTTCCCATTTGGTATGTCCTTCTTCTTCCCCTCGTGGAGAAGACATGGTTCTTGAGAATGTTCTCCTGGAGCCAATCTCAGGATTTCCTTCAACTAATTCTCCTTCACCAAGCTTTAAGCTGGACCTGGTAAGCATTCACAAACTTGCACAACAGTCAACCAGCTCTGATACCAAATATGATCCGTAGGACCTCAACTTTAGTGCATTAAAAGTTTGTTGTAAAAGAATGCGTGCAACAGGTTAATTAATGGAACAACATTAACAAAAATTAAATGCTCAGAACAAGAATGAAAACCACAACAATGATAGACAGATACAAGGAAGAAAACATAGAAACAGAGTCACAAACAGAAGTTGATAACGGAGTTCACCCCCTCCACTGGGCTACGTCTTCGGGTCCCTCTCCAATGGGTACTGATCCAATTAATGGATTTAAATGGTACAAAATGGTTCTGGCATCAACTTCAGCAACTGTAAAACAAAATGCTGGACATGAAGTCTTCAAGACTCCTCTCTGTGGAATTACAATCTGGTCTTCAAAAGATAAAGACCCAAAATGTAACAGAGAATACAGTCGACTCTAATACAAATAGCAATCTGGAAACTACAGCAAAACTCTCCAAGCTTCTATGACAGAGAAACAATGTACTGTGCTCTCAACGAACTGTCCCTAATCGTTCCTCTGCTTCCTCTATTTAAGCCTCATTTTTTTCCGTTACAAATGAGCCAAAGCGTAAAAGAGAATGCGACTGTTCACATCCCCTGCCAAATGCCAACTCGTCATCATAACAGGTTGTTCCTCTCATTAACTGAACCAAAGAACCAAAAGAAAACGTTACCAATGCGTCGGTTCCATTCCCTGGGACGTTGCATCCAAAGTGTGTACCAACTGCAAAAATGGTTTTGAGTCAAAAGCTTTAGTCATCGATGCATCCGGCGTTGCGGAGGAGGATAAGCAACGGGCTCCGATTTTTCTTTGCTGATCTCTGTCTTAATCGACTGTCGGCTGGTTTTTGAGTTGGAACGCATGTTACTTTGGTCTCCGCAGTTGCAGATGGCGCTGTCTCTAAGTCTTCCGCAGTTGCGGGCGGCGGATGGCAAAGTCTCCCGATTCGTCTTTTCAAACCATAAGTCTTGGGCTTCCGCTGTTGCGGCTGCCAGAAGAGTTGTTCTTCCGATCAAGCTTGCGAGCGCTGCCATTGCGAAAGGGAAAAGCTTCCGACTTTTGATGTTGCGGAAGGAGTTCTCTTCCGATCTCCGATTTTCATATTTTAGACGTTCGTTTTTTCCAACCGCGCGGCTTCTATGAACCATGTACCATATTGGATCTTCAAAGAGGAATAATCTGCCGGATCATGTTAGCCCTTGCGGATCGTGATAAGTTAATTGGTAAACCATCATGATTCTCCTATTGTGGGGGAACATCATGAGACGAAAAACAATTGATGCTACGGGTCTCATGGCGTACATATAAATTCTTATGAGTAGAAGGTTATAGTCCAACTGAGCATTGACAACCTCTATGTTAATCAACACTATTTTCCTGGATAATGTGATGGGAACATGCGAGAGGATACCTTGGGCTTTCGTGGGGTTGCCATCATAAGCCTGCAGAGTAGTAGTGGATGGTTGCAGAATTGGGGACCCAAGTTTTTGTCAGACTAAGGTTGACATAACACATGTGGATGCCCCTTCTTCAATGATGCATCTATGCATGACCGAATTCTGAATAGATACCAGAATTTGGAAGGCAATGGTTAATGGCATCCAGGGTTCTCCATTGTCTGTGTCGAACGTGATCAACTTGGAGTCAGAGGGGTCTACAACACTGAGGGTGGCTAGTAAGGCCTTCCGCTGTGTTGGGAAAGTTTTAAGTACCTCAAGAGCGGACATGTCCATAGGTGTTTGAGCCAAGTCATCAACGATGTTGTAGCTCACAACAACTCTAGCCGTGGCATTGTTGGAAACCCACCGTATGGGGGGGCATGGGGGAAAAGGGGGTAAGTGAAGAGGTGTACTGGTGGTTTCAAACATGGATGCCACTAATGGGTCAATGGGTTCGGTGTTGGCTCTGTACTAAATTCATCTGGTCTGTAAATTGACCTCTTCGGTTGTCAAGGCTAGCAGGTGGTGAACACCTGTTTCTGTTGTGGGAGGTGCAGCCGGGGCGGTGGGATTGGGTTGGGGAGCAGGTACAGTTACTACCAGTCCTTGGAATGGTAATGGGTTTTGGAGTACCATGGGTGGAGGTCCTGGTGGTGCCGGGTTGGGTTGAGCTGGGGTTGCCATATTGGTAGCATGCTAAACTTCATTATGAATGGCCTGCTTAGCATGACCCATGAAGGGGCATTCATGTGTATAGTTCCTGTAGACCTCAGATAGTTTGCACGGTTGATTTGTGTGTAATAGAGTGTTGCATCTAGGTTGGTTTGGTTGCTGGGGGTTTTGAGATGGCCGATTCGCCCCGACATTGTTGGGAGGATTTGGTTGTTGACCACCTCCTTGTGGTTGGTTGTTTCCTTGATTGCTGGGTCGTTTGTTTCTAGCTTTCCCTTGTTAGTTATTAGGGGCTGGTTGGATGGGATAGTTTTGCTGTGAAAAAACTTGGCTCAAAGGTGCTGGCAGAGCTTGGGGGGGGGGGGCTTGAGCGGATTGCATTGGTGGTGCATAGTAGACCTGGGGGGCTAGGGGTGCTACTAATGTGGGCATTTGTCCCACATATTGTTGTGCCGGCCAAGTAGGTGCATGGGTCTGCTTTTGTGGTGTAGGTTGTACATAGGAGGTTGTAGCTCCAGATTGAGACATCATTCTTGCATAGTCGGGAGCTTGGTTTGGGTAGGAAACACTAGCGGTGTTTCTTGGTTGTGGTGGCATCATAGGGGGTGCCGGGTGATGTTGTGATTGATGGGAGATAGAGCCTGTGATGCCATTTTCAACATGGGATGCCCCCGATGCATCTCGATAAGAGGTTCCTACACGAGGGGCATCTCGAATGATGGTGTAGAGGTATCCAGACTATGCGTAAATGAGGTCAAATTGCTGGGCCTTCAAGATGGCCTCTTCCTCTATTTGGGGGCATTCGGAGGCAATGTATTTGGATATGGGTGGAAGCAATGTTTTTAAGAACTAGTAAAGGAATATCCTATCATCAAGCTTGGTCTTACACAAGCTGCGATGTCGCTGCCACTCATGGATGTGGTTGGTTATGTGGGTCGCAGTGTTTTGGCGGTAAGATAGCAATATTTCCACTCCTTCATCATATCTGACAAGGAGTTGGAAATACTACAGGAACATAAAGGCCAAGGATTTGAAGTCTAGGTACTTGGCTTGTGGTAGCTCATTGTACTACTTGGCTGCAACACCTGTGAGGGTGTGCTGGAAAAGTCTGAGTCTGATCGAATCATCTACGATGTTGTTTGATGAGCACCATAGGTGAAACGTCATGATATGGTTTTGGGGTCCCTCCCCTACCTTCCCTTCAAACTTAGGGATGTCTGAGGGGAGCTTGGTTGGCATGGGAGGCCAAAACGCTTGATGACAGATAGGGTCATTAGTTAAACTGGCCAAGTCAGGCAGGTTGAGATGTGCCATGAAAGGGAGGTTTGGCCCAAGGTTGATGTGGGAAGGACCAACAATGGTGGTGGGGTTTGTAGGAACATGATGTACCTGCATGACTAGGGGTACTTGGGGCACATTTGTGGATGGGCCATTGCCCCCAGGCATGGTAAGTGGGATAGTGTGAGTGGAAGGGCCACTTCCCCCAGGTATGATAGGCGGGATAGTTTGATTGGTGGGTGCAGGTGGAGGCAGCTGAGTTAGAAAAATCTGCATGGCAGTACTAGGACCAACTGCAAGGGTGTTGGTGGCAGTGTGAGGTATGGACATGGGTCCACTGCCAATCACCAATCCGGAAAGTGGATCCGGGTTTGCACCAGCCATGGGGCTAGATGGTGCAGTGTGTAAATCTGGCTCAGATTGATATGAGTATGAGTCTGAATCAGAGGTTGTGTGGCATTCTGATGATGTAGAGGGTTGTCGAGAATGGTCTCGATGGTGTTGGTTCAAGGATTCGAACTGTGGTGGATCGCCTCTTAGGCGTGAAGAAGAGTGTGGGGGATCAATTATGTCTGGTTGGTAGTGTAATATGATAATGACATTCTGGACCCCGGTTTCAGTGGATTCCTATTGGATTTCAGGTGGTCACTCGACCACCAAGACTGCCAGGAGACAACGCTTGGATTTTTCCTCACAGGAGATCTAGTCAATCGGTAGGGGTCGTTTCCTATTTTGCTTGGAAATTCCTCTCAGCGGCTAGCTATTTTGGGGTTCCGTGGTACTCCTCACAATGAGTTTCAGGGTTTATCCCAAGTACTTCCCATGGTTAAGGCAGTTGGGTACTTATGTCCTCAAAGAATGCAAGGTTTTTAATTAATGTAAATTGATAGATTTTAATGGTTGGCTCAGCGCCATGAACTGAGTTTGGTTAGCTTACTTGGTGTGGTTGTGTGCATGTTCAGTGTATGAAAGATTGTTCATTTTTTAAAATTATTTTATGTTATTAGTTTGGTGTCTGCAATTATGATTTATGAATACTTCACAGGCGTTTCTGGTTTGTTATAGAGATTACAGAATGGGAAACCTGTTATGAAACCAGTGAAATTTTGGAACATAAAACTTGAAACATGCAAATAATGAACCTGAACTATTGCAGACTTGCTAGGTGACTACCTTACGCCTGTATTACTCTTTGACTAGGAAAGAGTGCTGGGCTCTCAACACAGTGGGACTAAGCCCACCCGTAGATCCTCAGGTCACTCTCCGAGTGCAAGGTCGGTTAACACGGAGGACACGAACGCTGTGAGGCCCCTTGGGCCTACCACCCCCTCTACCTTCCAAGTCACCAGTTTTTAGTGGTCTCAAGCAATAACAAATATAAGTTCCTATTACTATACGAGCTTGACCCTTCTTCTTATCCCAGAATACCACGGAGGGTGATGATTGGGTAGAGGAGGAAGGGCTTCATCAAGGGGTTAATTCCAATTCTTTAAGTGAAAAAACTGAAAATTAAATTACATTATTTTAGCTAAACCTTAAAAAAGATTCATATGTATAATTAACTGATCAAATCTACGATTAATTTACAAAAATTGTTTGCAGAAAGAAACAGGCTGCTGGACCGTGGTGGCTGAGCCGTACTGACAGTCCTAACAACAAAAAACTGAATTCTGAGAGACAGGTCACCCTTTTCAGGGAAAATGTAGCGAGGGGGTCACTAATTTTTTCTAAAAACAGGTGAGGGGGTCATTCAGAAGCTGAAAATAGGCACGATTGGGCTCCTAAGAGTGAAGTTACTCTTTTTGGGGCTAAATGAGCGAATGGGTCGCACCTTTCAGCCCGATAAGAGCGATCTGGCCCGTGAAGTGAAAAAATTTGAAAACTGAGCTGGGAACAACCGACAGTAACTTGTACTGTGGTGGAACGGGCTTGGTTCGGCCTTAAGGAGGCTCGACTGGAAATGTAAATGGAAAAAATAGAGATCTAAACTAGAAATAAACAAAAAATTGACCTAGGTTAATAAAAGCAAGAAATAAACTGTAAAGACCCAGGGATCCTTTGGGATCGACCTGGTATAGCCGCCAAACTGTAGTAGGGATTTCCCCCTAGCTATGAGCAGGAACAACTACCTTCCGTCTATAGGATAGAAGGATAGGGTTCCTGTGGATGGAAGAAAAACCTGCAGGAAAGGGTTAGCTTTGAGCCATGGAAACCCTGCAACAAACTGTTAGCAAAATAAAATTGCAATCAAGTAATCAATGGAGAACCTGCAATCTACTGGTAGAGATAAATCTACACATACATCTAAGCTGCAAATAAAACTAAACAAAACATGCATCTCATTATACCTAAGATTTTAATTGAAGATGGGCCACCATGGCCTAGCTCAAGGAGCAGCCTCTCCTTACCAGTTTGAATGGTGTGGAGCTAAGCTCAACACACAAGGAAAGTGGCTAATGGAGCAAATGAGAGAGAGGGGTGATTGGCTTGAGAGAGATGGGTCTCAAGGCACTCACATGGGTAGAGTGATGGTGGGAAAATGAGGAATGTTTTGAGAGTGACCCCCACCCCTGTATTTATAGCTTTTTCCTTGGGTTTTGGGGTTTTAAGCCCTTGGTCAAGGATTTTAGCCCCTTTTTTGGGATTTAAGCCCCTTTCACCCATTTCTTAGCTCCTTTGTGGATTTTAAGCTCCTTTGAGGGGTTTTAGCCCCATTTTGGAGGTTTTAGCCCCTATGAGAGCTATTTTGGCTCTTTTTAGGGGTTTTTAAGCCCTTTTTGTGTTTTTTGAGCCTTTACAAGGGTGTGGGAGTCAACTGAGGGAAATGACATGGATGTCTTTGTGGTGTAGGTCATGTACAGCTAATCGGGTAATTTTTTGGGTTAACAGTCACCATTTAGTCCTATGATGAACAATGTGAGGATTGAGGAATACAAAATTATCGAACCTCGAGATATTAATTGGTACAATAGCCCCCTTGTGACACACAAACTATATCTGGATGGAAGCATGCATAACATTTCCAAAATCATGCTAATCGATATTTCTAGGATTCATAGTGTTGTCAAGAATGCTTTCATTAGAGAAAATTGTTCCCTTTAGGAATTTGAAATTTATACTCCTTTGTTTAAGGAATATCAAGACAACTTTGCTTGGTCATATGAGGAAATGATAGGAATATATCCTAGTATTTTTGAGTAGGGTTCACTCCATTTCATCTTGTCCATGGATTCGAATCCATTTTGTTTATTGAATGTGAGATCACCTCATTGAAACTAGCCATAAAATTCTTACCTAAGATGAGTGAGATAGAAAAATTCCTTATTTTTCTGGAATAGTTAGATGAGTATCGTAGATACATGAACACTACAAATGAGGCACACCAAAAATGTGTCAAATATTAATATGGTAAATATTTCTTCCCTCACTTCTTCTCTCCAAGAGACATGGTGCTTTTCTACGACCAAGATAAAAATGAAATGGAATCAAGAAAGTTTAACATTATGTGGCTTGGCCCTTACATTATGAGATGAACCCTTAATAACGAAGCATATGAGTTGGAGGATTTTGAGGGACATGTTCTCAAAGAGAATATAAATGGGATCTTCCTCGAGAGGTTTTATGCTTAGGTCATGTTATATATATAGGTGTATCTCGATATGTCCTCCATGTAATTTTGCCTAGCATGGAGGTCTATCATCAGTATAGGAAGTAGTGTGGAGTGTGAGAGAAATTCTACAACAGTCATGGATTCATTGATTGAAGACATGTAGAGGTTTAGTGACTACTTCTAGTCAGATGTGCGGAGTGAAATGGTGAAGAATATTTTGATAGGTGAGATGCATGATGCATGGAGGTTTCATGTGCATGATGAGTAGGTGTACATGTGCATGGAGGTTGCATGATGCATGTGCATGAGATTTGCAGATTTCATGATTCTTATGGTTGCATGAGGAGGGAGAATGATTGCATGGGTATAGAGGGAACATCTATCAAAGACTAGACTTGAGGATCATAACATTTGGATCCTGTGATAAGTTTGTTGTTGGATTAAGCTATCCTTCTTGTTGTAAACTATTCAAAGATAATAAAACTTATATATCTCTCTCACTGGTTTTCCCTTCGGGTTTTTTTCCAAGGTATTCATGACAAAAAACAAGTGTATCATATGTGTTATTGCTATTGTGTAAGAATTTGTAGAGATCTCATGTGATTCTTATTATAATCTTGATTATATGCTTATATGTTATCTAGGATTGAATTTCATTATCAGTATATATTTGGTATTAGAGAGATATGTAGCCGAGTTGGGATCTCTAAATTACATAGTGAGTAGTCAATCCCATCTAACATGTAATCATATAATCAATATTATAATAAGAAACACATGATATCTTCTACAACTTCTAACGCAATATCAATCACACATATAAGGCACTTGTTTTTGGTCATAATACCCTGGAAAACCCCCGAAGGGAAAAGCAGTGAGAGAGATATAGTAGCTTTATTATCTTTAAACAATTTACAATAGGAAGGATATATATTCCAACAAAAAACTTATCCAAGAATCCATATACTTTGATCCTCAATTCTGATCTGTGATGGATGAGCCCTCAAGCATTCACCCTCCTCATGCAAGTACACACCCTCCTCTTTGAAGCTACTCTTTAACTAGGTCTCTCACCCCTTTGCCTCTCTGGATCATTGTCTTGGTGATTCCCTCTCTCAACTCTCAAAGGATTCACCCCTCACTGGTGAACTACACCCCTAATGATTTGAATGAGCCCCCACTATATGGTGAATAAATCTCTATGATCTGAAGCTAAATATGACTCACTCAGAACTAATCTATGTCTCCATAGTGAACTCCCTATGCCATAGATGAAGAATACTGATCTCTCTCAAAACTAAGTCCTCCCTCTATGTTGAGATGTGCTCTCTCCTCTCAAGAATTCACCCTCTTACATGTGCTAATTTTCCCTCTCTCTTTGATCACCCGAATCACACAAGCAATAGTGGTTTTTTCCTTCTGAATGCCCTTGTTGTTGAGATTAGGTTTCGAGACCCTAATTTGAAATTTGCATGCACAAATTAGTGTGTTAAAAATTGTGCATAAAAAATAGTGTAAATTGCATGCATGCAATGCAATGTGCAAATCTCATGCACATGCATCATGCAACCTCCATGCACATGTACACCTACTCATCATGCACATTCAACCTCCATGCACATGCACATGAATCTCTCATGTACATACATCATGCAACTCACCCATCATAAACTTGTGCACCACTACACTCCTCACATCCGATTGGAAGTAGTCACTAAACTTCTGCATGTCTTCAATCACTGAATCCATGACCACTATAGAATATATCTCACATGCCACACTAATTCCTATATTGATGATGTACCTCCATGCTAGTCAGAACCACACAGAGTACATCTCAAGATACACCTCTATCTCTAACACTCCATGTTATCGAGGGACCCCCTTTTAACAATTCCTCCATGAGAATCGAGATGCACCTTGCTCTCTGCTATAGAATATTCCTCTATATTTGGAAGCCATCCCTTTACTAATCCCATACTCTAACCTGTAGACTTGTTCCTAATAGTAGTGTTTCGATATATATCATATCGCTCTCAAGCACTACTTGTTGTGTCATCTTGACTCCTTCTATGTTTCTAGACACCCCCAACATAGAAGCACCTGCCGAGATACAACACTAACAGTTTGTAATTCTTGAGCAATTCCCTTGGTCTTGTAGTTGTATTATAAGTAGTTTAGTTGCTTTGCTTTCTATTTTCTGTTGGAGTCATTTACCCAACATGCACACTTATTTGGTCAATTTTGGCCTATTTACCCACTATCCTAAGTTTAATTGACTTACTTGGCATCAGCTGAGCACACTATGACATCAATATGAGCTCACCCATGCCCTCCTTCAGTTAAGGAGGCCAACTAAGCCCTCTCCTTCATTCGAGGAGACTAATTGGCTTCCTCCTTCAAACAAGGATCATTTCTGGGGTGATCTGAGTGTCATAAATGCACCTAATTGCTAACTGATTGTTACAATCAGTTAAGTTGAGTTGTGAAGGTGCCTCCATTCATTATTTCATTATTTTTTGTCATTATTTATGAATTGGAGCTAACATATTGGCCTACAACCACTTCTAATGACATGTTTACTTCAGTCAACTCCATCAAAGCTATTGGGAGTTATGGATGTGCTACCTCCTTCAGTTGGACATGTAGTTACATGTGATGAGTCAATTTCAGTTAGACTCAGTCATCTATTGCACTCTGATTCAGTTAGGACTTAGTTGAGAGTCAGTTATTGATTATCTTGGTGGTTAACTATGTGTGTTGACTGTGGCTGAAATTTCGTTAAGCTACACACATCCATTCAATTCTAATGACCTCCTTGAGCATTCGAATTGTCTTGGCATTCATGCACCTTGCATGACCATTGTATAGTATTACTCATTATTTATTGATTATACAGAGCTGCAACATTCTATTACAGTACAATTATTCCATTTTTATGCTTAATTGTCCGAAATCTCTTATGAGACTGTGTTTTAGTCCCTAGATTACTGTGACAGATTAATATGGTATCAAAGCTCATGGCGGGACGAAGCTCATTCTCTCAAAAACATGGTTTTTGATTGATCTTGCATGAAAAATTGAGCAAAAGCTCAAAATTCCAGCACTGCACCAGAAGCAAAGGCTTACCACCTAATACCCCAAGTTAAGAAATTGTTGATCAAGCTTGCTTGATCAATTATGCTGGGTGTGATGAAAGCCTAAAATGTGCAGGTTGTTTGAACTTACGGTGACTTTATTGTTTTGATTTGTAGGTTTTACAGGCTCACTGCATTCGCTACAACACTTTGATATGGCTTCTTCTGTAGATATTTTGACTCTGTTCAATTTCCATCAATGGAAAGGAGACATGGAAATCCAGCTATGTGCTAGAGGAATCTACTGGGTCACTATGGATACAGAAGAAGAGCCTACTCATGCTATAGACAAGGATATATTTTTGAATAAGAAAGATGAAGCATTCGGTTTCTTGTGTCTCTCTATCTCCAAGGATCTTCTATTCCACCTCTCGGGATTGAAGAATCCAAAGGATATTTGGGACCAACTTGCCTCCCTGTATGGAAAATAGGATGACTTGAGGGTTTATTAGCTTGAAAATGAGTTGATGTCTCTTCAACCTAGCAATTTTGAGACCCTTAATGATTTTCACAAAATTCAAGCATATAGTCCTTCTATTGAAGCAGTGTGAGGTGAAGAAGGAGGATGATCAGCTCATCCTCGCCATTCTCTCAAAAATTGGAGCTGAATATTCGTTGTTTGTTTCTACATTCCATGCGGGGAAGCTCAAAACCCCTGGATGGAAGATGCCTTCACTCAATGCCTTCATTTAGTCCCTAATAAGCGAGCATGATAAGCTTGTACAGATGGGGATCATTAGATCCTCCCTTGATCAATACCTCTTTGCTTTGGGACCCAAGGATTTGAAGGCGAAAGGAAAGCAACAAAAGAACCCCAAAACCAAATTTGAAGCTCCTAATCCTAAAGTTCAAAACCAACAGCAAGAAGAGCCTTTCGGCTCAAAGAAGAACAAAAACAAAGGCCACCATGGGAAGGAAAAAGTCAAGTGTTCATACTGTGGGAAGGGCTTCCACCCTGAACATGCCCGCATGAAAAAGAAGCTTGATGAAGCTACTTCTCTCCTTGAGAGAAATAACATAAATCTTCTGGAAAGCTTTCGGAGGAAAGAAAATCAAGATCGGGAATACCAGCATGAAAGAGGTCATGCCTTCATGGAAAGCACTTCGAAGTCCATGGCTCTACTCATATATTCTGGAGCTTCGAACCACATTATGACCAGCAAAGACTCTTTCTCTTCTCTTGACACCAGCAAGAGCATTCCCATCCACATGGGAGATGACTCTACCATCATCTCAAAAGGACAAGGTACTGTAAATATTGAGCACAGTTATTTTTCCAATGTTTTGTATGTACCATCTCTTGCATCAAACCTCCCGAGTGTCTATCAAATGACCCACACTGGAGTTCCCAAGAGAGTATCCTCTAGCCATGATTATGTACAAATTACTGAACTTGGATCTAGGAAACTTGTGGCAAAAGGCTCTACAAATCATCATGCAAAAGCCTATGGGTTTTCCCATTTTGTGGAGGATGCAAAGCCCACAGCTCTGCTGACTCATGGAAATGAGGTCAGTAGACTCTGGAATGAGATTTTTGGCCACCTAAACTTCAAGTACTTGCAGCAATTATAGAAAAATTCCTTGATTGAAGGCCTCTCGGTCATCAAAGCTACCACCGGAATTCGCGAAGGTTGTATTTTGGGCAGGCATCCTAAGCATAAGTTTGATCGGGGGAAGGCAAGCCGAGCATCAGAAATTTTGGGGCTGATTCATTCTGATATCAGCAGACCAATTCCCATCACATACTTGAATGGATCTCAATATGTTATTACTTTTATATATGATTTTTCTAGATATGCATGGGCCTTTTTCATCAAGAAAAATTCAGATGTCTTAGAAAAATTCATTGAATTAAAAGCACTGATTGAGAATACATCGGGGAAAAATATCAAAAATTTGAGATCTGATAATGGTGGGGAATATGTCAGTAATGAGTTTCTGCAACTATGTTCTGACAGTGGCATTCAGATCCAACATTCAGTCCCCTACACTCCCCAACAGAACAGTGTAGTGGAGAGAAAGAATCGATCTCTCAAGGAGATGACCACTTGCATGCTGGAAGCCAAGAAGTTGGCTGCAAATTTGTGGTTCAAGGCCATGAATGCTGCTGTATACATTCAGAACATAGTTCCTCACTCATCCATGAAAGGGAAGACCCCTTTTGAATCCTACTTCGGACACAAGCTGGATGTGTCGAATCTCAGAGTGTTTGGGTCCACTGCATGGGCCCGAATTTCGCATGATAAGAGGAAAGCTTTGCAACCGCAAAGTGTTGAATGTTTGTTTATTGGATATCCTGATGAATCTAAAGGTTTCAAGCTGCTGGATTTTAGAACAAAACAAATCATCATTGAAAGAAGTGTCCGGTTCGATGAGCCTCTTCAAGAGGTAGAACTAGTGAAGGAGAAAACTGCTGAATTTCCTTCCTATTCTACTGAATATTTGGATGATGAAATTAAGGGTGTTGAATTTGATTTGGAACCTCTGATATCTAATATCAGTGACCAGCAAGAATCAAGTTCAATTTCAGAACCTGAAGTGCAAACACATCTCCCAACTTGGGCCAGACCAACACTTTCTTTCATCGGTGACAACATTGGAAATCCTGATGATCGAAGAAGAACCCAGTCCGATTTCCAAGGAGCAGGTATTGCGCTCTCTTGTCATGAATATTTTCTGTCAAAAACTTGTTATTTAATGATAATTTTATATCCTAAGTCTTACTACCATGCTCGGAAAGATCCGAGATGGCAAGCTTCCATGGACGAAGAGATGAACTCTCTTCAAAAGAATGCTACGTGGGAGCTAGTTTCTCTTCCTCCGGGGAGGAAATTAGTTCAATGCAAGTGGGTGTTTCAGACAAAGGTTTCTGCTAATGGCAGAACCTGAAAATATAAGGCAAGGATGGTATAAAAAGGGTTCTCCCATGTCCAAGGTGTGGACTATCATGAGACCTTTGCACCGGTTGCAAAAATGTATCCATCCTCTTAGTTTTGGCAATTATGGCATCCAAGTAATGGGAGGTGCATCATATGGATGTTAATCTTTATACATGTAGATATTCATGAGGAGATATACATGAAGCAGCCTGAGGGGTACATTTCAGATTCATATTTGGTTTGCAAACTAAAGAAGTCACTATACAGGTTAAAACAGACCCCAAGAGAGTGGTATTCCAAGATGGATGCCTTCCTTCTCTCGCAAAACTTCCAAAGGTGTAAATCAGATCTGAATGTGTATCTACAGCAGTATGATGGCCATTTTATTATTATTTTTTATATGTTGATGATATTTTGATTACTGGTAGCATTGTTGCTTCCATTTCAGCCATAAAAACTGCCCTCCATGATGCATTTGAGATGAGCGATTTGGGGCTCTTGAAGCAATTTCCGGGGCTTGAAATTGCACAAAATTCTGATGGGAAAATGGTCACTTAGTCCAAATACATATCAGACATGTTATTTAATTTTAACATGGCTGAATTTAAGGCTTCTCCATTTGATTTCCTTTCATGGATTAGCCTTGAAGAAGGAAAAAGCACTCCACCCATGGATTGCACAATCTACCACCAACTGATTGGTAGTTTGCCTTACTTGACTCATTTTCAGCCTGATATATGTTATGCCATGAATGTTGTATAGAGATACATGTAGAAACCTCATTATATTCATTGGAAGGCAGCCAAGAGGATCCTCCAGTATATTCAGGGCACCAGGACCTATGACATTCACTATGCTGTAGACTCTGAGCTAGAGTTGGTTGGTTACACAGATTCAGATTGGGTGGGAGATTCTATTGATCGGAAGTCTACTTCCGGATATGCATTCATGTTTGGTGGTGGCCCCATTTTTTGGTCTAGCAAAAAGCAGGCCGCCATTGCATTGTCTTCAATAGAGGCCGACTACCGAGGAGCAGTGAATGCTTGTAAGGCATTCTTTCAGAGTTTGATTTTGGTAGTACTTTGTCCACTGTCCTCTTTTGTGACAATCAAAGTGCTATTAATATCTCCACATATCCAATCTCCAGGCAGAGGACCAAGCATGTAGATATACACATGCACTATATTAGGGAATTGGTGCATGACAGGACCATCATTTTGCAATACTGCCCTACTGATGAGCAGATTGCAGACATATTCACCAAGAGTTTTTCAGAGAAGAAGTTCACTTACCTCCGTTCACTATTGGGGGTGAGTTCATCAGGGTGATTAGATTACTTCTCCAGTGTTCAGCTTGAGGGGGGGTTTTCCCACTGGGTTTTCCCTCTTTCCTCACTTAGAGTTATTTTTGAGCATTGTTTGAGTTACATTATTTTACAGGGTAACCTATGGCCTTTGTTGTCGGGGCCCTAGCATTTCATGCATTTTTTACTCCTCCTGAGTATAGCTTAAGGGGGGGGGGGTGTTGGAGTCATTTACCCAACATGCACACTTATTTGGTCAAGTTTGGCCTATTTACCCACTATCCTAAGTTTAATTGACTTACTTGGCATCGGATGAGCACACTATGACATCATCATGAGCTCACCCATGCCCTCCTTCAGTCAAGGAGGCCAACTAAGCCTTCTCCTTCATTCGGCGAGGATAACTGGCTTCCTCCTTCAAATAGGGATCATTTTTGGGGTGATCTGAGTGTCATAAATGCACCTAATTGCTAACTAATTGTTACAATCAGTTAAGCTGAGTTGTGAAGGTGCCTCCATTCATTATTTGATTATTTTTGGTCATTATTTGTGAACTGGAGCTAACACATGCGCCTACAACCACTTCTGATGACATGTTTACTTCAGTCAACTCCATCGGAGCTACTTGGAGTTATGGATGCGCTACATCCTTCAGTTGCACATGAAATTACATGTGATGAGTCACTTTCAGTTAGACTTAGTCATCTATTGCACTCCTATTCAGTTAGGACTTAGTTGAGAGTCAGTTATTAATTAGCTTGGTGGTTAACTATGTGTGTTGACTATGGATGACATTTAGTTAAGCTACACACATCCATTCAATTCGAATGACCTCCTTGAGTATTCGAATTGTCTTGGCATTCATGCACCTTACATGACCATTGTATTGTATTACTCATTCTTTATTGATTATACAGAGCTACAACATTCTATTGCAGTACCATTATGCCATTTTCATGATTAACTGTCTCAAATCTCTTATGAGACTGTGTTTTAGTCCCTAGATTACTGTGACAGATTAATATTTTCTACTGTTGATTTATTTGATGGTCATTTCTAATAATGATTTGTACCTAATTGGAAGATGTCATTATATATACATGTGTTTGTGAGCTTCATAGATGGTGCTATCCACCACACTTGGAGTATCTCCTTTGCCGCTTGGGTGATTTATTCTCCCACCGATCAATTAGTGATTTTAGAAGGAGTATGCCCAGGGTTGGAAACCAACAATGTTTCTGATTATAGTATTGTAATCAAACTAATGTTTGACACCATTTCAAATGGAATCTTAAGCTTGTTGGTCCACCTCAACTCACAATTGGTAGTGTCACAACTTTATGGTGTATACCATGTTCACGATTCTAATATTTTTAGGAAATCCTTGCGGGCACAACTTTTTGAATTTTCATTTGAATCCTTTACATATATTCAGGTACTAAGAAGTTTTGATGTTATATCTGGTGCATTGGTTAATGGTGTGTTAGATTGAAATTTGTCACATTGATAATCAATCACATGCACATAGCATATATAACAAACATAATTGTGTATATAAGATTGTCAAAGTTTTCATTAATATATCATAGGAGTGTTTCATCCAGTACATGATGTGTACAATGATATACAAAATTGGGCTCCCAAGCCTTGGATACCACACACATTTGTGTGTGTGTGTGTGTGTGAGGTCGAAACAATACAAAATGAGATGTCCACTGCATCTCAAGACCTATATTAATGTACACAATGGGAACAGATTATTGTAATATCCACTCAATGAAAGGGATAAATCCATGCACATGGTGCTCTTATAAACCACCTTTGCATCTCCTCAGGGAGATGGTCAATATTGGAATTTGGAATCCCAAAGGTCAATCCCTTAAGGTTATATTGGACCATTGAAGGACCTATTCTACCTCTCCAAAGATTGGAATATTGAACCTAAGTTGGGGGTATCCTGTGGGTTGTATTGGTCCAACATCAATAACATCAAAAAAGTTTGTTATTATTTTTCACACCATAATTATTTTACCTCTTATTTGAAAATTGTGACAAAATACAAAAAAATGATATAACTTAAAACAAATGGTGTCTCACCCATCAAGACCCACTACTCACTAGGAGGAAGTGGAAGTGTCCTATTATCTTTTGGTGATACTTGGTGGGGCCATGTGGAAATTTAACCCAAGAGATAGAACAATTACACTCACAAAATTTCTAATCAAAGATGCAAAATTAACATCAAAGGAGACTGAAATTGGAGCATAACACTAATCTGTATTGAATAAGTGTACAATATCCAACCTTGTGAAGTAATAGGCTGCTGCAATATATAATTACATGAGAGATTTGAATGCATAAGGATGCCATTCGAAATGGTCAAAAAGTAGGCTTACTAAATCTAGTCAAATCCCCCATAGGTGCATAAAGTAGTTTCCAAATCCACCAAGATGCTCACGAATTGGATAAGTCAAGTAGGAAAGCTAATGATGGATGGAAAGACAACTCATACAGGCTTTTATTAGGAGAAAAGGAAGGAGGATGATGTGGGCAAAAAATAAGTCAACTACACCTAGTCTACCTTTCCCTTTTGCCTTTATTCTCAATAAAATAGACAGCTTTTTAGAAAAAGAAGATATGCACTTTGGAGGATCTGGATTAAAGCAGACATGCTAAATATGGTTTCCAGGAGGTTTCCCAAGTGCTCCATGACTCAGTTTTAGCAAGTGTTTACTTCTATGACATGTATAAGGCAACTAACATAGAGTGGAATCTAGGAGACTAGGTAATAAGACAAAAATGATTTAATTAAGTATAAGGTAGGTAACTATGGGTTGATTATTCTAACAGGCCATTTGTTTTCAGGCTTGCCTCTTCAATGCACTTCTCTCTTTCTAAAATTGGATTTCTTCATATATTAAATTCGACAGGGGGGGTTCTATGATATCCTTAAAGAGAAAAAGTGATATTTATGATAGTTTTCAATGGTGATACTTATCTAATTCCCCTCTCTTTTTAATATTTGAATCCAAATATTGTCAACCACTTGTCCATTCTCGTTTGGTCAATTCCATACTAAGGAAGTACCATGTTCCATATGTAACCGATGCCGTAGGATTTCATTGACTATGAAACTGTTTGCTCCGAGAGAGATTATAGGCACAAATTCATTGAATTCCATTTCATTCCATTTCATTCCATTTCATTCTATGATACATGTAAAACATCAAGGATTTTTTCAACCATTTGCAAGCCTTCTCCCAAACTAGGATTTATCGTAATAGATTCATCTTCTACATATGGTCTAACATTCCCAAACTCATATAGGGTTATCTCACTGTCAACCTATCATTCTGCATGGAATAAAACATCTGAAATATCGTAGGTACCTCACATTCTTCACCTAGTCATTTTGCAACGTACGACTCAAATAGGGTTGGTATGTTATCAACCTGATGCTCCATGTCTTTACTTTTGATTTTGGTCAATATACATCTGTAGCCTACCACAAATTTAATCTCTTTTTATTCCTTTGGTCTCTCTCCATTTTTTTGAATTCGGGAGAGGGTTTGTAACCCTCCATCTTTCTTTGCATTCTTTTCTTGGTAATTTTTTCAAGTTTATATTTACATTCATGCGATCATCATTTTCTAACCATTGTTACTCTTGTTGGTTTTCTCTCTTTTTTACAATAGTTCAATTAGTTTTTTTTTCTTTTGAGGTATCTCACAAGTGTCCTTCCCCCGACTATAACCCCGTGTTTACTTTTATTCGATGATGGCGACCAATTATTTTACAAAAAACTATTCCCAATTTTCTTGTTTTTTCTTTGAGTTAGTCTTAAGAGGGTTGTGTAATGAAGGTCATGATTCTTGTAATGTACCTAAATTCCTCATTCGACCATTGAGATGATGGGGTTCTCAAATACATATTTGAACTCTTTACTAACATCCAAATCCATTTTTATTCAATTAATTTAATTACACAACGGAAATAAATATACATGGTCACCCAGACACGCATATTTAATTGATAAATATTACAATAATTATAAGCATGAAACACACCCAAACCATGCAATTCCATTCACATATACAATCATAAACAATGATTAAACAATTCCCTTCTATCGCTCCAACACAGGCTGGGCAGTAAGTCTTGGAATTCGGACTCCAGAGCATAAGTTACATACCAAGTTTCTCTTGAACACTTGTCTACCTGGGTTAATAGCATGCATAATTCATATTTAATGATGGCATCTCAATCCTATGGTAGCAAGATATTGTTGTCCAAGTTGAAAAAAGGATGATCATGAATGCAATTCAAATGGTGGGAGTGAATGAGTAACAAACCCCTCTCTAGCTTGATTTCTCACTTTTATAAGCATAAATTATATTTCCATGTGGCCAATCCACATGGAACCATGTTGTAATCTCACAGATAACATAGGGTTACCAATAATACACATTAATAACAGACATACATAATAGAGACAAGAGACAAGAACAAGTAAGCAGAATAACAGATTATATTATAGTGAAAGGGTCCATACAATACAAAGAAATGAACCACGTTCTCATCTAGCTCAACAGCCTAATATATATGAATTACAAATAGTTACAAATAACTACCTGTTGGTTCGGTGAACCGACATGACCTTATGTGGCCAACCTAACCTCTAATTAGTCGGCTAATTGACTAAGTCGGCTATCATTCAAGTCGACTTGCCGACTTGCTCCTCCAACATCTCCCCCACAAACAAAACGTTTCTTCGTCCCGAAGAAACAAGGAGGTAATTTTTTTTTTCTTTGCTTGTCCTGAGGTGGTTATTTCTGTGCTTGGTCTTCATGGGCTATGAAATCTGATTGTTGGTCTTTTCTGCACACAGATTTCGACAATTGCTTCAACTGTCACTGCCAGTTGATGTTGAAATGCTGTCCAATTTTGCAGTATTTTTTGGATTGTTAATGTAGTCAGACTTGATAATATCGACATCTTTTCTTGAATGGAGAATTATGTGATGTTATCCATGTCGGGACCCATAAACTGGTCCTTTTCCTTTGCTGTCTCAAAAAGTTATCTCATCTGCGGGAAGATGATGTTGAATTTTTCTAGATTTGGAATTGCTTGTTGAAACCATTGGTGTGCTTGTCGCTCGTGCTTCTGCAATTTGGCTGTTTTGAGCACTATTTGATTTTCAATTGTGCTGATGAGTTCTACCTTTGTGCTTTTTCTCTTTTTGAGCGCTTGGATTTCTTGTCGGGTTTGTCGTACTTGCTGAGAGACTTGCCCATAATATGCAGGCCAATCTCTCAGTACCTCTTCTGTAATGACCGACTCCTCCATGTGATCTCGTAGTACCTTGTATGCTTCTGCAAAAGCTGTGTATTGTTTTGTCAGCAGTTGAACTATTTCTTCTTTCTGCTCCTCTTTGGTATCTTGCCTTTATGCCTATAGCGCCGACACCATGCTCTTAAATAGCTGATAAGCCTTTTCTAATGGCTTGTCAGTGTCGACCTCTGTCGGACCTGGTATAACAGATTGTACCAAGTTTCTGCATTTGTTAAGGAACTCGACTTGTTATTTTTTGTTCTCGTCGAGCTCCCTACGTCTGTTCTGGCTCCTTTTTTTTGCTTCGATTGCCAATGATTCCAAGAGTTTCCCTAATTATCCATCCTTCAATTTAGTTGGATCAACTGCAGTGGTCGAACCAAGTTGTCTGATGTGGACCATTGTTGTCTGGCTTTGATGGTCCTTCTTCTTTTTGTCTTTCTTTCTTTTGTGCTTCTGCTAATCTGCTTGCTTTGGCACCTGTGTACCTAATAGTTAAAATTGGTTGTTGGCTAGCAGTAGTCGATGGTATTTCTGGTTGGGCTGGTTGGATAATTGTTGCAGCTGGTTGTGCATTTGGTTGGTTGGATTCAGAGGGTCTAGATGCGGTTGCAGTTGGTGCTAATGGTTGTGGTAGAGGTGTTTTAGGTGCAGCTGGTTGGATTAGAGACTCTGGGTGGTGAAGCGGTGGTGATGGTGTTGGTGAATGGTCTGGTGTAATTGGATTAGTGGAGATATGGTCGGGTGAGGGGTTAAGGGTTTGTGCAGGTGATTTTTCCTGGAGGTCGAAGAACAATTCCTTGATTTCTTGACTTATTTTGTCCATGTCCTCTCCTTCCTCATCTTTGGTTAGTTCATTCGCTGGTGGGTTGGGTTCGGGATCGGTCAGAATGATAGATGTGGTACGACTTGCGACAAATTCAGCTTCTTTGTCAGGGTTTCTCTCAAATGTCAAAGTCGCAATTGCAAAATTCCTCGACCTCGTGAGTTTTTGGCCAGGTTGGGGAGCGATTAGTCTGGATCCACCAGCTTCAAATAAAGGGGCTTTGGTGGTGAGCTTTTGAACTGACATGAGTAACTCAGGCAATTTTTCAATGTATGCCTGGAGGTCTCTATCGCGGTCGAACTTCTCCTTCACGGTCTCAGACATAGCATTCTTGCATATGTCCAGTGGGCTTATGGTAGGCTGTTCTGGAATTAGCTCTTGTGTGATTTTGGTCGGAGATGGGGTTGGGGGTGTAGACACAAGATCCACAACATTTTCAGCCGTCGAAGTGTTTGTGCTTTTCACCCTCTTTTGCCGACCTTGTTGTGCCCCTGCTTCGACAAATCTTTGGAACTGTGTTTCCACCGGCACTTTGTTTGCTGCGGCATCTTCTATAATGTCACATGCCGTGGCTGCCAGTTCTTACTTGTCTTCTGAGGACTCTAGAATGATAAGCTTGCGCTTACCTTTCCCTTACTCATGTTCCTATGTTTTCTTCCTTTTTCTTGAGGCTTCTATCTCCTTCGACAATTTGGTTATGTTTTCTTTGGTGACAACATTCTCTGGATCTTCAGTGTCTATTTCTCCCCCCCTTTCTTCAATTGATACAAGGATTTCTTCAGCTGGATTGGTTACCAGCTGTTCTGTTTGTGTCTCTTCCCTTTGTACTGTCGAAGGTTTTATTACGATTTGTAGTTGGCCGATGCCTTCGACTGGTGTCTCCTCCAACACAAATGTGCTGATGTATAGGTTGAGCTCGTAATCTTCCTCCTTCTCCTGGTCTGTCAATGGCTCCTTTATCGAGAAATTTATTTCTTTTTCCCTTGCTGGTATCGACAGTTTTGAACATGCTTGTCGGGCTAGCTCTCAGAAAATATCTTCGACTGTCGAGAAATAGTCGAGAGATCTCACCTTTGCCTTGGTGCCTTGCATGTACCATACCGTGGTATGGTCGAGTTCTAACTAGATGTGAGCATTTTTGGGCAAACTTCGTCAGATGTTCTGGGGCACCCTCCATCTGGTCGTGCGGACTTTCAACTGTTGGAACCAATTTTCGAACAACACTTTTCCGTTTGCAAGTTCTTTTAGTGTTCTACTCTGGGAGAATGGTTTGAATCTCCACATATGAAATTTTGTCAGTTCTTGAAATTTCTTATCCCCTACAGGGAACAAGGAGTACATTACTATCCATAACATTAGGGATGGAAACCTGATAATTCCTCCCAACTCTTGACATTTTTCGCTGATGCCTTTGAGCATGTCGGTGACATACTCAACCCATCTGTATATCTTTCCTATGTGGGGAATTTTATCCACTACCTCCAACATATCTAGTTTCAGGTCGCTTCCTCGACCTGTCGGTGTAAGTGCAGTGGCCATGATTTTGGCCACTATTTGCGGTGTCCGAGTTTGTATTTGGATAATCATTATCCCTTTGGAGTTTTTTCCTGATGTTTACCCTATTAGTTCTTCTACCAACCCTTCCTTGATCCTGATTGGTATTGGTTCACCTTGGTTTGATAACCCAGTCAATTTGGAAATTACTTCCCCAAAGATTTCAACTAGTCGATCGAAGTAAAATCTACCGTTATGATACTGGCTTATGATAAATTTAACCTCTGTTTCCTTCATGCCTCCAAAACTGGCCATGATCGGTGCATTGATGTAGTTTACGATGGTACTGTGGTTGATTTTCTCTGCAGCTTGTGTAGGCCTTTTTTCGACATAAGCCCACTCTTTAATCTTGGCCCATAGTTTCACCCATGAGATCTTCTAAACCTTGGTGTTCTTGATGAGTTTGAGTCTCCTCATCAATGGTGTCTCCGCAGTTTGTAGTTCTTTAGCCTTGGCTGCAAATCTGGTTTGTTTAGGTGCCATCTTGTCGGTTTGATGGTCGATTTTTCTTCGGTATTCTTGGTTTTCAGTCGTCTGGTTGCTAAGTTTCTCTCTCTGTTCGGAATGTTGTAAATGATCCTTTGGTGGTTCAGTATTTATAGTTGATGCATTTGACATTTTTGTCAATGGGTGTATTAATGGTGGACCATGTGGTCCAGCATGAACACTTGAGTTTGCGTTAATGGTGATTTGGTTTTGTCATCCGTAGTCATGAAGGCGAGATGGGACTTCCGAGGTCATTGTTCGATGTCGATTATGTGAGCGGTCGATGGTGTTATGTCGATGGGCGTGATGTCGGTTGTCATAGTGGTGATTTCCTATCATACTGTCTTATGTTTTTCAATCTTGTTTTAGTTTTTGGATTTTCATATTTTTATAGCTTTTGTTTAATTGTTATGGGAATTTTTTTGTTTGAACTGGTTTAGTTTCTGTACCGCTTTAGTCGGGCACCATTAACAAGTTTCCGAAATACTATGCCTTGTAACATCCTTAGTCGGACTGATCCATTGGCATGTATCTCTTCGACAACATAGGGTCCCATCCATTCTATATGGAACTTTTTGGGTTTTCCTTTTACCTGACTATTGTATAGTAAGGCAAGGTCTCCTACCGATAGGTTTTTGTTTTTGATGTTTCGGTCGTGCCATGCCTTCTGTTGTTGTTTTTGGATTTCCTGGTGTTGTAATGCAATTAGTCGGTGTTCTTCAAGATTACTTAGTTGCAATAGTTGGTCCTTTCTTCCTTGTTCGACATCGACATGCAAAATTTCTGCAATAATAGGTGTTTGTTGTCGAAAGTGTAGAGGAACTACTACTTCCTGTCCATAAACTAGTCGAAACAGTGTTTGGTCAATTGAACGCTTATATGCCATTCTGTATGACCATAGTATTGCAGGTATATTTTCATCCCAGTCGTCTTTGTCGATGTTACATATTTTTGTTAATCCTTTTTTTAATGTTTTGTTAAATGCTTCAATTTCTCCATTCAACTGAGGGTGGTAAGCTATACTCCGTCGGTGGTCAATTTGGAACTGGTCTGTTAGTGTTTTAATAGTTTTATTTATGAAGTGTGTTCCCTGGTCACTGATTAGGGTTAATGGACATCCAAATCTGGTAATGATATTCTAATATATAAACTTAGCAGCTATCTCACTGGAGCATGTGTCGACTGGTTCTGCCTCTTCCCATTTGGTTACGTATTCGACTGCAGTTATTATGTACCTTGCACCTGTTCTTTTTGCTGGTATAGGAAATGGTCCTATGAAATCGATGGCTCAAATTTCAAATTTCAAACTTGGGTTTACTGATATCAGGGGAATTTCTGTACTAGGTAGGGGTCGACCCAACCGTTGACATTTGTCACATTGGCTTACAAAATTTTTGCAATCTTTGTGAAGTGTCAGCCACCACAACCCTAATTGTTGGATTTTCTTTGCAGTTGTATCTACTTGGAAATGTCCCCCTGCAGGTCTGTAATGTGCTTCATACATAATATTATTTCTTTCATGTTCTAGTACACACCTTCTAAGGATGTCATATAAGCCTATTTGATATAGGAATCCATTTATGAGACTATAAGGTGCAACTTTCAAGGCTAAGATCTGTTTCTTCTTCGTACTCATACCTTCTAGTGCTTTTCCATTTTCTAAAAACTGAGCTATTTCCTCTAACTCTTTCGGGACTGCTTCTATTCAAAATAAATGTGCATTCGGTAAGTCGTCTTCGACTCTCGTCGGTTCCTCCCCTGTGTCGATTCGGGATAAGTGGTCGGGACTGACATTTAGTTTACCTGGTCTAACAACGACTCTGAATTCAAATTCTTGGAATAGAAGTAGCCATTGAAAAATTATTCCATGGTGTAGAGGTTTATTTACGAGGTATTTTAGTGCTTGATGGTCAGTGTAAAAGATAAATGGATTAGCTAGTAGATAGTGTCGATATTTTTGTAGTGCAAAGATCATTCCTAATGCTTCTCTTTCGGTTGTCAAATAGTTTCTTTCAGCTTTGTTTAGTTTCCTTATACTGTAAACTATAGGATAGTCCATTCCATCATCTCTTGGCCGAGTTAGGATTGCTCCGATTGCTAGGCCTGATGCATCGACGTGAACATGGAATTTGATCGACCAGTTTGGAAACCTTAGGATGGGTGCTTCGACTAGCTTTCTTTTTAGTTTTTCAAATGATATGTTACTCCTCTGTCCAGTTAAATTCCTGATCATCTCTTAGCAATTATTCCAATGGGTATGTCATGTCTGAATAATGTCTTATGAATTTTCTATAGTATCCTGTATAACCAAGTAGTACCCTGACTTGTTTTGGATTCATCGGAGGTTTTAAGTTGAGGATGATTTTTATTTTTGCGAAGTCGACTTTAATACCTTCTTTATAGACAATGTGTCATAATAGTATTCCTATAGGAGTTAGAAAAATGCAATTCTTGATGTTTAGTGATAGTTGGATCTGTCGAGATCATTCCAACATAAGTCTTATCCATTTACAATGGTCCTTTAGTGTAGAGTATATTGTCCAATCGTCAAAATATACTGCCATTGTTTTGTAAATGTACTCCTGAAATGTTTTAACCACAATCCTTGAAAAGACCGCAGGTGCATTTTTAAGTCCAAAAGGCATAACCCTGTAAGCAAATGAGCCAAATTCACATACGAATGTTGTCTTTTTCTGATCTTCTTTGGCTATTGGTACTTGATTATAACCTGATAATCCATCTATAAATGAATAACATTCATGTCCTGCTACCTCATTTAATATTTCATCTGCATAAGGAGTTGGAATTGGGTCTGTTAATGTAACTTTATTGAGTTCTCTGAAGTCGACACAGATCCTTAGCTTGGTTGGATCATGTTTCTTTGGTTGAACCACCATTGGACTTTCCCATTCCAATTGGTCAATAGGGTAGACGATTCCTGCTGCAAGCATGTTATCAATCTCTTTCTTGACTATCTCTTTGTATTTATGAGCTAGTTTATATGGTCGTTTCTTGACAGGTCGAACATCAGGTTTAATGTCGATCTTGATTTCGACCATTTCATGTACTAGAACTTTAAGATCCTTATAGTCTCTAGAAAATACATCCTGAAATTCTTTTAGTAGGTTTGTGATCTCTGTTGTTTGTGCTTCAGACCAGTAGTCTCCAATTTTAGCTATTTTTGGTCGATCATCATTTGATATGTCGAATTCTCTAGTTTTGACTTTAGCATCTAGCCATTCCGGTGCTGTAGCTTCATTGACTGGTCGAATTCCTTCCTTAAACTGTGAGAATGTGGTAGGGAAGTGTACGACAGTCATTCGGTCAGTATCCTCCTTATCTGTTGTTTCAACTTTGAGTACTGTGCGAATAGGTTTGGTTGTTTCGACATGGTTTGATTTCCATCTAAAGCTTTTCCCTTCTGGATTTTCATTTTCCAACTGTAGTCTTGTTGACTTTGGTGTTGTCCCAGTTTATTGTCGGTCAGTAGTTCCTTAGGGTTTTGTTTTCTGTGGGTTGTACAAATGCTTTGATCTCTTTTGCAGTTTCGACCAAATTCTCATTTTGGGGTTCAAAGTTGAAGTCTTTGATAAAATTATCTTTAATTTCATGCCATAGAAATGTTTCACCTCGTTCTTCTTCCATATTGTACCATTTGTTTGGTAAGTCGGCGAGTGTTGATGGAAATAAGTGTGGCCTTGTATGTTCATCTTTATATCCAAGTTTTCTCCATTTTTTTTCACATGTCTTTATATGGTTTTCTGGATCCTGTCCTTGGGTAAATATAGGTATTTGAGCCTGGTTGGTTAGCTTCTTTCCTCCAAATCTTTGTACAAAATAAGTCAAAGCTGTTGTCCATGTCTACAGTCTTGACTGATGGGTATCCCACCATCTAGCAGCTTGTCCTGTAAAAGTTTCTACTAAACTTTGTAGTTGGCCATGTTCACCAATGTTCCTAGATACTTTCTCTACATGCATAAGTGGTGATTCTCTTTCTTTATACCTTGGGATTTTTAGGATGCTGGACACCAAAAAGCATTGTCTGACTGGTTTCTTCTGTACTTTTTGAATAGTCTATCATCCTCTTGCTTTTGTTTCATATTTTTCAACCTCCCAATCATATAGTTATGCATCTGAATTGTATCCTACTGAGTCTTGGTTTCCTAAGTAAAGTTCACCATATGTATTAGGTTCTGTGTAATCTTCATTATTCTGTATCTGATATAGTTGTTAGATGTCAACTTCTTTATCAATTGGTTCTGTCCAAGGTTCTCCTTGGGATGGATGAATAGGTACTATGACTTTTTGTCCATTCCCCTTTAATTTTATTCTTTCTTTGTCCAAGGATATCAAGGCTTTCATTTTTCTCCCCCAAGGTTGACCTATTAATGCTGGGAAGGAACTGGATCCTTCCTTAGGGTCAATAATTTTGAAGTCGACTTTGGTCGATATTCCTTTTATCATTGTGTCGACATTTTTCCAGACTCTAATAGGTTCAATTAGGCCTTGGTCAGCTAGTTTTAGGTATATGCCTGATTCGTATAATCGAGGTCTGCCTAACTGTTCCCATGTGTCTCGAGTCATAATATTTACATGTGATCCGAAATCAAGTACAACTTGTTGGACATGGTAACCTTCAATTTCCAGGTCGACAAGTGGGTCGACATCACTTTTATCTTTTTGGTTTAAGCTGCAGATATTATTTATTTGTTTTTTGGTGTTTTTGTTGTGTTTTATTCTATACAGTAAGTCGATGAATTGCGATATTGTTTCATCTTTTTGTACCAAATGTATTAGCTCTTTTACTGTGTCTTGTCGATCATCATCTTCTTCTTCCTGCTGAGCAAATTCTCTAAATATATTTGTTGCATATTTATATATTTGTTTTTCTTTAGCTGGGTCAGGATAAACATTTTTTTCTTTTATCTTGCTTATTTGGGGGTTATCATTCCTAGATTTCGTCCATTGTCAGGTTACGATATGTAAATTCTTTGTATTGATAATATCATGTTTTTGCACACATGACAAGACATTAAAATTCTTCTTTTTATTTATCTTTTCAAGCATAGTAGGGCAATCCTCTAATGAGTGATCCCCTACTCCACAACTAGTACAGAATTTTAGGTCAGTCCTATCCTTGTATGGACAGTCTACATATCGGTGTCCTTCCTTATAACATGTGAAACATTGGATGGGCCGACATGGTTGGTTGTCTCAATTCCCAGAGAATCGACCTCAACTTCCATATCCTCGACGTCGGTTGTCAAACCGACGTTCGTACCGATGACCTTCGTACCTTTGATTATTTTGGTCGTTTTGTGCATTGTTTCGTTGCTCATTGTTCTGTACAACTGCGTTAGTGTGATATACTGCCTGATAATTTTGTCGGTTCTTTAGATTCAGGTGGCAATTAGAGGTGTTATGATTTTTAGTTTCACAGATTACGTACCATGATGCTTTTCCATTCTTCATGTTGAATGGGCAATCTTTTGTGGTATTCTCTCCATGCTCCTAGCAGATGTCGCAGAAACATTTTATTTGCACAAATCGAACATCTTGTCGGCTAATATCCTGTCAACAATTGTCCTTTGAATGTTCGTCTGTCGAGCATTTCATGTACCAAATATCCTGAATTTTAATGTTTAGCTCTTTTAGAGATTTCTGCATGATCTCAAGCTATTCCTCCAGTTTATGATCCGTGGAATATGCTGGAATGTCTTCATCCATTTCTACTTATAGAGCTTTCATAAGCACATCTTCATAAGTTTTGAATGTCTCCAGATTGATGTGTTGAAGAATTTTCTGTGACAGACCTGCAAGAAAACACTGGATTAATAGTTGCTCATCAATGAGATAATCCAACTGGCTGAGAAGGTCTTTCCAGCGTTTGTCATAGTCGCGGATAGTTTCTCCTAGATTTTGTGATGTTGTGTTTAATTTATTTGCTGCTAGATGTTTTGCATCTGGAGTTTTAAAGAACGATAAAAATTGTGCTTTGACTTCGGCTTTAGTTGCTCGTGGAGTTCCCTAAAAAAAGGTCATATACCATGTTAATGCCCTTTTCCTCAAGGCACCAACGAACTGCGCCATCTGTCTGTCTTCATCTGTAACTTGGTTTTCCTCCCAAGTCAACTCACAGATGAACCAATGTCATCTGGGGTCCTTGTCTCCCTCATATAGAGGGATGTGCACTGACCCATCACCCATGTCAGAGTCACTATCACTGTCTTCCTTAGGAGGTGGCGGTAGTGGGGATAGTGGGGTATTTTGTTTATTCTTCTGTGAAAAACTATTGTCGACAGAACTCTCATTTCCGTCGGTTGTATTAGGTGTTGTTTCTTCTCCGACAAGTAGTTGGTCAGGGTCGACTTCTCCTGTTGATGTCCAACTACAATTATTTGTTTGCAGCTCCAAATTTTCTGTATCTTCCAAAGCTGTATTTGGCTTTGTGTGTCGGGTAAAGTAAGTGTATACTTTGGTTGGAGGGCAAAGCTTGAAGTGTGACCCAATTTCCTTCTTCTGGTTGACGGATAATTAGATGATTATCATCGTTTCTCTTGTCATCTAGTCGGCTCCAAATACCAAAGTCACCAGCTCCTAGTCTGAGGTCCTCTTCAACAATGGTTTGTATCCTGGTACTTGGATTCGTCAGAGATAGAGGTCTTACCTCCTAGGGGACTTCTAATTAGAGAGATTCTTGCTGCTCTATCCACAAATCTTCTTCCATAGGGGACGCTTCTTCTTCCACACCTTCCTCATGTTGGTCATGACCTGAATCTGGCAGATTTCTCTCTTGGTATGTCACCCTAGTGCTCATTCCTCTTTGAAGCGCTATGGTTCTTTCTCTTCTCTCTTCCCTTCTTTACAGGCTCTTCTCCCTCTCTATTTTCTGAAAGTCTACCGTACCTTTATCTGACACTGTCCTTTCGATTTCCCTTTTAGGTCAACTTTTCATTGCTGGTGAATGGTATCTCTTTAGTCGACTAGAATCCTCTCCACTTTACCCTGACATACGAACAGCTACCCCCCATTTCCTACCCGATGCTTTAGAAAGCCTAGATAGTTTTGTTCACTTGCTTAGGAAGTATTCCCACTCCCTTTCAACAATGAATTTCTCCCACTTCTTTTGTTTCTCTGCCCAGTTAGTATTTTATGGCGGTTCGCGTAGTAATGGACGAGGTTCAACGATATGTCCCACTCCTTTCTCAATCAGGAATTTGAACAACAAGGTCGGTAAGGAACACAAGAATTTCTCGGTGAGGTCTGTGTAGAGTTTATTCTGGATAGTTTCCACCGAAGTTCTTTCCTCTACAGCTTGCTCCTCGCAGAATTCATCGATGACCTTTTTGAACCACTTCGACATGTTTTTTTCTTCCCCCTTGAATCAGTTTGTCTAGCAGTTGTTGGTCTTTAATCACTTTTAGATTTTTCATCTAGGAGTTTCTTCAAAAGCTGGGGTAGTGATTCTACAAACTTCTCATGAGTCTTGGTAAAGAACCTTTCTTTTTCTTAAGCAATCGTTAATCTGTTTCTTCGTGCATAATTTTGCAAGTAGTTTTCTATTTTATGCTCCCACCAGTCCTTAATCTCTTGTTCTGATATCATCTGCTTGTATACATTTCAGACATGTACTACCGGAAATAGAACCAATGTTGTAATCTCACAGATCACATAGGGTTACCAATAATACACATTAATAACAGACATACATAACAGAGACAAGAGACAAGAACAAGTAGGCAAAATAACAGATTATATTATAGTGAAAGGGTCCATACAATACAGAGAACTGAACTGAGTTCTCATATGGCTCAACAGCCTAATATATATGAATTACAAACAGTTACAAATAACTACCTATCGGTTCGGTGAACCGACATGACCTTATGTGGCCGACCTAACCTCTAATTAGTTAGATGACCGACTTAGTCGGCTGATTGACTAAGTCGGCTATCATTCAAGTCCGCTTGCTGACTTGCTCCTCCAACAAACCACTTTCCCATCTTAATCCCTTCTTAAACTAATTGATAATTATTAATCAAAGCATGAATCTTAATCAAGGTTTAACTACTAGGTTTAAATTTATAATTCTAGGGAGATAAGCTAAGCCCCACTACAACTTCCCCTCTTGTGGAATCATAGCCCCCCATTTCTTCTTCGCCCTTCTTCCTCTACAACCATTAGATATTTTTATATTAATATCAAAATGTACATATTTATATATTCTTGGTCATATTGGCCATTTGTTTCTCGGTTATATCCTTTTAAAATTAAAATTTACAAATTTACATTGCTCGGTCAAAATAGGGGTGTTAAATTCCCTCCACCCCTTAAATTATGCACCGTCCTCGGTTCATCATCAACACTACATTTACAATACTTCAACAAAAAATCAAAATAGTTGCATGACATCCTCTATCTCCCAATTCACTTCTCAAGGAACATTTGACACAACATTCTTGGTGTTCTCTTCCTTCAAGCTTTAATAACAGGTCTCCATTATTTTGATGTTTGGCTGCATACACCATGCCATCATGTTTATTTCTTCTTTCATTTTTTAACTATATGTACCTCAATGTTCCATAGTTTCTTTTACTTCCTTGAGATGCTTCCAAGGCCTCATCATTCTGACATATACCTATAGAAATCATCAAGGTAAACATGCATACCATACCCATTCATATGCAACAATGATTCCCTTCATAGGAATTTCAATTCATAAAGGAGGTATATATATTAATAACAACCGATCAAGTATGCAAACCAATCCGGTAATTATCTATAGGAATATATTTCCTTGATTCAAATGGCTTCCATGGGAGAGAATCCAACTCACTACTCCTCTTGAAAAACACTCTATAACTATCCTAGTTCATAGAACTCACCCCCGATCATCTTCCACAACACAAGGAATAGGGATCCCTTTTATAAGTTAATAGTTTCTCAGGATCCCTTATCTGAGTTAAAAGTCCCTCGGGTTTGTTGGTCCTGATTCCCTTCCAGTGCTCCTACAAAGTCTGAACAAGGAATCTGCATGCTAGGACTCTAGTGATTTCATGAATTGCTCATAACAAATTCATTAAGTTTCCTCTTCTATGCAAACACTATCTCTCCAGGATCAGACAACCCCTTCTTTGTGTTAACAATCCCTTGAGCGATCGATCATTCACCAAGGATTTCTTGCACAAGAAGAGCACAACTTATAGGGTTCTCATGTCCTTGTAGTGTCCTTCTTCTCGATTTTCTAGCTTTATCAGCCATCATCTTCCCTCACTAGATAGATCGATCATCTCAATTTTATCATACACATATAGTTATCATGAGATGTCATCATAAAATTTAAATATGTTTCATACAGAAACTAGATTTCACAACTATGAGATTCCTTCTCATTGTTTAGCTCTTGCAGGTCATATCTCATTGTTTTCATATAGTGTGTCCTTATGACATAATCCACAAACTAACAAACAATCAATACATTAATGACCAACATCAATTATTAATTTACAAATTAGTTCCCTATTAGCACAATTTATTTCCCAGGGTTAAGAGGAGCTCAATATAAGGAAAACGAGCTTAGATTTTAAAATTTGTTGATATGACCGAGAAATTGATAGGGTGGGTGCCTAATACAAGACCCAATCCTCCATGGAACTGTATGATGTGTAGAAATTCTAAGGCCTTAATGGCATAAGGAATTTCATAAACAGGCTAAGGATCTAGGCACACAATTAACCTCACATAGAATTGTAGAGAATTAGCATAAGGAGAGAAGAAGAAGAATTAATGAACACACATTAATGAATGATCAATAAATGATAGTTGATATTATTACATAGGTGATACATCCTTATAAAGGAAAAAGGAGTTGCTAGAAGACAACTCAAGCTAGCTCATAAAACATGCTTACTAATTATGATAAACCCCATAGTTGACTAAAGCACTTTCCCAATCTACCAAGCACCTCACGAATTAGAAATAACATGTGTGAGCGATGATGAGTGAAGGAAAGACTTGCTAATCCTAGAATATAGAGAGAAAATAATGGAGGATGGGTTGGCAACAAAAGATTCCAGTTTCCTAGTTGACTAGCTTTACCTTATCCATAGAAAAGTAGGATAAAGCAGAAAAAGAAGAATAAAGCAGAATCTATTGTAAAGCACAGTTACCAATTCTGGATGGCCATAAAGTGGTCAAGATCAACCCAGAATCAGAAATAAATCATTCCTAGGATATAGATGGCAAGTGTTGACTCTAAGGTGCAAGTGGATGCCAACTATCTAAGCTAGTGGGTAGGAAATTAATCAAATAATGATTAATTATTTTATGAGTGGGTTTATTATATTCCAACATGCTGGAATGGAAAGTGACTAAAATGAAAGTGTGAAGCACTTGTAGTGCCTTGTATAGGAATTGGAGAATAGATTAAAAGGTTGAAAAGATCAACGACAAACATGGAATCCATTGGGTGACGTTGCTCGATGAATAATATGGAGAAATCTTGGTGAAATGGCTATTGTAAAGAGGTAAATATCATATTTGATTGATGACATACGATCGAAGGGGAAATAAATCAATGGTTGAGGTGCATTCTATTCCCACAACATGCGTAGGACAGAACATGCGAGTGGTAGCATAATTTTTACTGCATTCCACGTGTTGGGCGGAGAATCATTCCACTGGATGAAAGGTGGTAAGGAGAAACCACCTCCTACTATCCCAAAATTTCTTTTGGGGACATTATAAAAAAGGGAAATTCATGTGGATATATATCATTTGTATTTTGCGCGCAAAGGAGAACATGCTTGCCCTTGTGGAAGCAAATTCAGATTCATTTGTTTTAGCCCTTGTTTTCTAGGTAGGACACATATATCAACTCGCCAAGTTATTTTTAAAAATGGAAGGGGGAAGGTGAAGTTGAGACACAAGTATGAGAGTTCAGTAATTTGGATGATATTTTCATGATCTAGTACATGATCTAAAGAGCAGATTAAAAACTTTAGAAGTATAGGGAATTGACTTACATAAAGTATAGAAGTCTCATTTTCAGTATTTTGTCTAGACCAAACCCTTAACTTTTTGTATTCCATTACCTAGTGTGCCCCCAATTACTCCTAGTCTAAACGTGTTATAATTGAATAAAAAAACTCTAAAATCCTTTGTCCCATCAATTCGCTAATTGTTAGAGATGCGTTATAAGTACCCCAGTCATTTTTCCAAAACCTGGAATATTTTGCTGAAATGTAATTGAACAATTTAGACATGCTGCAGCCGAAGAGAAACAAACTTTTTTTTAAAAAGTCTTAAACCTGATATTTCCATTGAAAATGAGCCTTTCCCATTGAAATTGACCTATTGAAAGAGGATTCCCAATGGGTCTTATCCCTGTTGAGTCAGTTTTTAGGGTTGGATAGTGATAGGTTTGTCTCTGAGGTCATATTGAGTTTTATATTTCGATTGAGTATGTATCAACTTGAGTTTGATTCGAGTCAGTATTGTTTCCTTAAGTTTGATGAATTCCTAGCTGAGAATATTCATTCACAGCTAGTGAATTTCCACATGACTAGACATTTTAGGTTCCATTCCTACTTAATGAGGATGTTTTCGTTCCTCAATGAAGAAAATTTGCAGTTTCCAGAGATAGCGTTCACCTCTGAGATCAAGAATAATACCTTCAATTATATGAATCTCATAATATTTGAAGTGTATAGAGTGATGTTTTAGAACAAAATGCCCAGAGTGCTACCTAAGATGGAAGAAATGCTACAATTCATCCCAGATAGAAGAGTTGGAAACTGGTTCCCTCTAAAGGAACATACCATTATTAGAGTAAATGGTTTTGTTCATGAGACATGCTTTTTTCCTGCATTTTTAATACCTAGGATTTTTGCTTTGGAATTTATCAGGAAAAAGCTTATTGTGGAGAATGGGCACTTTTTGAATTTAAGGAAGGGTTCATATATCAAATTTACTTTGAAGGTAGGTCCTTTTATTGCGAAGAACAAAGATGCTCTCCCAGTAATTGAAGGTCTACTCTAGTATATGAATTTTATGAAATCCACCAAAATTAATTATGATCCTCATCACATCATATCACAGAGGAGGAAACATAACAAAAACAAATATTTTGATCAAAAGGAGATAGAGGGGTTATCCCAAAGAGATAATTTAATGGAATATCAGACTGAAGTAGGGAGTTCAGAGAGCCTCCAAGCAAATCCCTCGGACATAATGAAGTCAACAACTATGATAATACCAACTCCCGGTAAAGTTGAGATTACTAGTAAGAGAAGTTTTTCAAAGGAAATTGAGATTGAAGATGAAGAATCAGAGGCAACAAAAGGACCAAAAGTGGACTCAGATAAATAAATGGTTGAAGTTGAAGGAAAAAATATGAAATAAAAGTTCCAAGGCCCATATTTTCAAAATGATGAATATATTTTGCAGAGGCACGCGAGCGGTTCCAGTGATAACTACAAGTCAAGAAATGACTTGTATGCTAAATATGGTCAAGATAAAAAGCTTTCTTCAGAAAAAGATATGAAGCTTTTTCCTAATGTAAGATATATTTCTGAAAAAGAATTTTCATTCGTCACTATAAAGGATCCTGTGAAAAATACCCTAAATTTGGCAGTGGCTACCCATGACAGAGTTCATAAATAAGACTCAACTTACAAAAGATTCCAGTTCTTGATAAGACTCATTTACATAAGCCAGCTGGAGAATTGATTTTCAATGATACAATGAAGGCTACATTAAACATTTCTATAATACAATCCATGGTATCAAGTTTTGAGAATCAACTAAAGTAAGAGAAAGTTGAAAATAAAACATATCAGCAACAGATCAAGAAGTGTGGAGAAGCTCCTGCAATGAACAATCAAAATGCACGATATAGCAGGAATATTGGAGCACAAAAGAGATTTTATTGATCATGGGCCACTTCGAGGGGGAAACCTCCTTTGAGCAAGCTCAATACAAAATAACTCTTCGATGCTTTCATTAGCCTCAACACATACTTATATACTAATTCTAATCTAAACAACTATTACTCCACATGAATGTGGGATTATGGAACCTATTAACTAGATGACTTAACAACTATTGCTTAGTCCCCATGAATGTGGGATAATACATCATACTAATAGGATGACCTACAAAGCATATGCTTCCCACAAAATATACCGACAAAATAAAGAGGGGGGTTGACATGGGTTCTTAACATCCCCTCCCTCTTAGAAAAAGATTTGTCCTCAAAGCTTTAGATGTGGAAATTGCTGCTGAATCTGAAGGAGCGGTTCCCATGTAGCATCCTCTAGTTGCATGTCGTGCCATTGAACTAAGACCTTTGTGATGGCCCAAGAGTGAAGCTGACGAGTGCGGTTATTGAGGATGGCCTTTGGTTCCAAAATGATGGAGCCTTCCGTATCCAGCTTTGGTAAAACAGTTTGTGCTATGATGTTGGAGCCAATCAATTTCTTCAGACAAGAGACATGAAAGACTGGGTGAATGTGAGAAGGAGGAAGTTCCAATTTTAAAGCAATAGACCCAATCTTCTGAAGAACTTTATATGGCCCATAGAAATTTGGAGCCAGCTTCTGGTGCCCTTTGAGTTTCAAGGAGGATTTCTTGTAAGGCTGCAAATGAAGAAAAACCATATCACCAACTTGAAAGGTGCGCTTAGAATGGTGTTGATCGACTTGCTGCTTCATGCGATTTCTTGCCATGTGAAGATTCTATTGCAGAATATGAAGAATCTGATCACAGTTGCACAAAACCATGTCAATTGCCTGAACTGGTGAACTATGGGGGGTGTATGGAAGGAGCACTGGGGGTGGCTACCCATAAATAGCTTCATATGGAGTCATTTTATATGCAGTATGGTAGGAAGTATTGTACCACCATTCAACGAGAGGGAGCCACTTTTCCCATTGATGTTGTTGTTCAGAGGTGAAGCAACGAAGATAAGTTTCCAAGCATTTGTTGGTGACTTCAGTTTGACCATCTATTTGTGGATGATATGCTGAAATCATTTTCAGTTTGGTTCCAGTGAGGCGAAAGAGTTCAGTCCAAAAATGACTTGTGAAAGTTGCATCGCAGTCTAAGATAATGGAAGAAGGGATGCCATGAAGATGGAATATCTGGTCCATGAAAATTTGTGCGATTGAGGAGGCAGTATATGGATGGCTGAGAGCACAAAAATGACTATATTTGGAGAGTCGATCAACCACAACCAAGATTACGGTCTTCCCTCCAGATTTAGGGAGCCCGTTGATGAAATCCATTGAAATATATATCCAAATCCTTGTAGGGATGGGTAAGGGTTCGAGCAAGCCGAGGAGGAGTGTAGTTTCACCCTTGTGGCGCTGGCAGGTATCACATTCATCAACCATCTGTTGAATTTCCCGTTTCATTCCCTTCCAAAAGAAGTTACGTCGTGCCCACTCATATGTTTTGAGGAACCCAGAGTGCCCTGTTGTTGGAGAAGCATGGAGTTCATAGAAGACAGTCTGGGGAAGATCTGTGCTCTAAGGAATCACCAAGCGACCCTTGTATTGCAGAGAAGAACCATCCCAAGAGTAATGCGGTACAAGAGAAGGATTACTGGCCAACTGTTGGATGATTTGAGATAAGGAAGAGTCATTGACATAGCCTTGCTGAACATATTGTAGACAATTTGGAATAGGCATAAAAATATCTGAAAGAGAAGCATGGTAATCAAATGTGTGGGAAAGAGCATCCGCCACAATATTGTCCTTACCCTTTTTGTAAGTGATCTCGTAGCCATAAACCATGATTTTTCTAACCCATTTTTGTTGTGTTGGGGATGAGACTCATTGTTCCAGGAAATATTTTAGACTCTGGTGATCAGTCTTGATGCAAAAATGATTCCCTAAGAGGTATGGATGCCACTTCTGTACGACATGCAAAATAGCCATCATTTCCTTCTCATATGTAGAGGCGGCTAAATTCTTACTAGATAGGGATTTGCTGGTGAATGTAATGGAATGTTCATCTTGGAGGAGGACAACACCAAGTCCATTGTCGTAAGCATCACTCTCAATAGTGAAGGGCTTGGAAAAATCAGGCATAGCTAGAACAAGTGTGGTACACATAGCTTGTTTAAGTTTCTCAAATGCACACGCAGTAGCAGGTGTCCATGCAAAAAACATCCTTTCTCAGTAGAGCTGTTAATGGAGCTGCAATCTTCCCATAATCCTTGACAAACTTGCGGTAGTAGCCAGTAACGCCCAAAAACCCATGAAGGCTCTTAAAGGTCTGAGGAGGTGGCCAAATTTTCATTGCATCAATTTTGGTAGGATCGACATGAACCCCTTGTGCTGAAACAATATGTCTGAGATACTCTACTTCCTTCTACCCAAATACACATTTAGATTGTTTGGCATAGAGATGATGATCACAGAAAAGTTGCAGTACAAGATCCAGATGTTGGAGATGCTCAGCCTAGGTTTTACTATAGATGAGGATATCATCAAAGAAGAACATAATGAAGTTTCGCAAGTAGGGCCAAAATATTTTATTCATCAATTCCTGGAACGTGGAAGGGGCATTTATGAGGCCAAATGGCATGACCAAAAATTCATAATGGCCATCATGTGTGCAAAAAGCTATTTTAGGGATATCATCCACATGGACCGGAATTTGGTGATACCCAGAACGAAGATCCAACTTGGAGAAAAAAATGAGCACCATGGAGCTCATCCAGAAGCTCATCAACAATAGGAATTGGAAACTTATCCTTGATTGTGATGTGATTAAGTGCTCAAAAGTCGATGCAAAGGTGCCATGAACCATCTTTTTTTTGGACTAGAAGGACCAGTGAAGAGAAGGAACTAGTGCAAGGGAGAATAACACCTTGCTTGAGTAAGTCATGAACAAGCATATCAATTTCTATCTTGTGGTGAAATGGGTAGCGATAGGGCCTGATGTTGGGAGGGAAACTTCCAGGAAGGATTAGAATACGATGGTCCTCGGGTCAGGAAGGTGGCAATCCCACTGGCTCGGCAAAACACACATGCATATCAATCCAAAATTTGTTGGAGATCCAATGGAGTAGTTGAGACTGCTGCAGGTTGCATCTGAATGAAATGGAGCAGAGCGATGACATGATGTGAACTTTTCTTAAGAATATTTTCCATACGATGCGAACTGATGAGGCTGAGAGACCCTGATTGTAAGCCCCACAAGGTGTATTTGGTACCATTGATTGAAAACTGCATCCAAAGTTCAGCAAAATTCCATAAAATGGGTCCAAGTGTGCATAACTATTGAGCACCCAAAACCACATCACATCCGCCTAAGGGCAAGGCAAACATGTTAGAGCGCAAGTTATAATCCCCCATAGAGATGTGCACATTACGACACTTCCCTTTGCAAGGTAAGGTGCCCCATTGGCAATCATGACTTCAAAGCTGGAGTAAGGATGGATGAAACAATCAACCTGTTTGGCGATCCTTGGGTCAATGAAGTTGTGAGTGCTACCAGAATCAATGAGTATTGTAAGAGGGAGTTTTTTGAAGAACCCTCTGACCCACATGGTTTGTGGGGTGGTGAATCTAGCTAAGGCATGGAGAGATATCTCTGGTTGGTCCTCTGGAGTAGGAAGTTGTTGAATGTCACCATCATCATCTGTGGGATCCTGAGCATCATAAAAAATTTCAGGTGCGGGTGGAGAATCCACATCCAAGAGATAGAGCTTTTGCTCAACACATCAATGTACTCGAGTGAATTTCTCATCACAATTATAACAAAGCCCTTTTTCTCGATGTTCCCGCATCTCTGCTTCAGACAAATGCTTGATAGGAGTGATTCTAGGGGCTGGTGGATTTTGGGTTCTTTGAGGAACCATAGGTCTGAATGAAACAAGAGTGGATTTGGAGCATTGTTGAGCCCATATCTTGTCCGCTGCTAGCTTAGCCAACCCGAGGGCTTCCATCATTGTGTTGGGGTAGAACATTTTAACCTCAGAGCATATTGCATCCTTCAGACCACTAATAAAACAACTGAGGTAGAATGCATCAGGCAATCCCTTTGTGTGATTGGCGAAGTTTGGTGAGTGCTCATGTGAAGTTGTCAAAAGCACTAGGACCAAATCGCTGCAAGAGGAGTTGGGAAAAATATTTCCAGTTTGGCTAGGCATGAGCCTTGATGTACCAATGGAACCATTGAAGTGCTTCATGTTCCAAATGAAAGGATGCAAGGGGAACTTTATTGACATCAAAAGTGTTATGCAAACTGAAATATTGTTTTTCCCTATAAATCGATCCAGTCGAATCACCACCATTGAAGCGAGGAAAATTCAGCTTCGGCCTGCGAAAGTTGCTAAACGATGAGAACCCAGTGTTTGCGAAAGACTCAAGCTGGCGGTGGTTTTTCATGGGTGAATGCTGAAGTTGGAGGCCGAGAATTTTGTGATCTAGATCCTCAAGTTTGGACTTGAAGGTGGCAAGTTCTTCCATTTGTTTATTTTCTCCGGCGTGGGTGACAACCAGAAGTAGTTTTTTTTCTTTTTTCAGGCAAAGGGTAGAAAAACAAAAATGGAGAGGGTTTTAGAAAAGGAGATTTTTGATTTGGGAAAAATTTGGGGGGGTAATTGGGGTTTTGGACACTTTTTTAGGGACAAGAAGCAGAAAATGGGAATTTCAGACGTGGGATGAAGGATTTGGAAAATTTGGTAGAGAGGGACAATGAAGTAGAAATTGAAAACGAACACCGTGGATAAATTTGAAGACGATTGGGTGAGAATCAGAGAAGTTATGACAAATTCTAAAAATTGACAAATGTGGAATTTTGGCCTTGAGGAAGTGAAATTGGAGATAAGGGCCTCAATGAAGGAATATGCAGAATGGTATCACGAGGGTGATAGTGAAATTTCAAGGAAAACGAAGCTAAATCAAGGAAGATATGGATGAAAAACAGAAATTTATACTTTTTTTTTTGCTGAAGAACTGATTTATGGCGGTGCTAGAAGCTGCGTTTTATCAAAAGGAAATGGAGTAAATGATATGTGGTAATTCTGAAATTCTACATGTTATCAACTGTAAATAGAGGTGGACCCCAGGTATATTCAACTTCCTATTGGTTCAAAGGTAGTCACTCAGCCACCAAGGCTGTCTTAGGCTTGAGTATTGGGGCAGTACCCCTCACTTCACGGCGCAGGAAAAATTGCTAACCGCTTGGCCAAAAACGACAGCTCTTTGGTTTTCCTCACAGATGGGAATTTAGTCAATCTGGTGGGGGTCATTGCCCTTTTCGCTTGGCAGGTCCTCTCAATGGCCAGCTACTTTAGGGTTCCTATGGTACTCCTCACAATGAGTGTTAGGGCTATGCCCAAGTACTTCCCATACTTAAGCGGATAGGGTTTAATCCCTGATCCGGATGAATAATATTACTGCAAGAAGAAGAACAACTGTAAGGCACACAGAGCCAAGAAGCACGACATAATTTTTTTTCTTCCTGAAATGCTCCCCAACGAGCCCAAGAAAGTGCTTTAATACCAGATGTGGAGAACCTTTTGCAATGAACAATCAAAATGCACAATATAACAGGAATATTGGAGCACAAAAGAGATTTTATTGATCACGGGCCACTTTGAGGGGGCAACCTCCTTTGAGCAAGCTTAATACAAAATAACTCTTCGATGCTTTCATTAGCCTCAACACATACTTATACACTAAGTCTAATCTAAACAACTATTACTCCACATAAATGTTGTCACATGCCCCAATTTTGCAAAAACAAATTTATATTATTTGGTATTATTTGAGGACAATATTTTAAATTTTATGCTAAGTTGTGATTGATGACTCATCAGAGTCAAGGATATTTAATGCAATTATGAATATTTTATTTATAAATAAATAAAGGAGGAGACAACAACTTAGGAGAGCTGTTAAAAGAGTGTTTATTGGTCAAGTTGGTGGAGGAGACTGGGTGGAGAGAAAACTGACATGTGGCAGCATCCTCAAACCACTTCCAACTGTTGCAGGTGGCAACCTCCCTACATTAGGGGTCATGATTCCCCAAGAAAGTGGAATAAGAGCAGGTGGCTCAATTAATGAAAATTGACCCAAAAGACCTAGGTAATCTTTATAAAAATTCCCATTGAAGAGAGCTGAGGCTGCTCATTTTAGAGAAGTGATCATTCAGGTGAATGATTGTACTTCAGAGAAATTCAATGGAAGGGAGTTGTGGAAAGTGTTTGAGGGGATAACTGTTGATTGATCTAGTGCATCTGTTAAGCTGAAATATCTTACTGCTGAGAGCAGAGTGTTTTACTGAGATATTGGACTATTCTACTATTTGCATTCTCCACCAGTTCTCAACCAATAAGACCAGGAACAGGCTCGGGGGTCCTGAGGAAGCATTGTTTGAGTGCTCTCCAGGAGATTGGTAGGGAGGAACGACCTCCTAACACTGTTGTCGTATGTCCTAAATAGGTTCTACATTATTTTGTTTTACTGTGTTAGATAGATAAATCTGAGCCTGACTGTTATATGAATGTTAAATATTCAGTTTGTAAATGTTAGAATTTAGTAGTCTTTTTAATTTATTGAAGAAATGAATTTGAAAAGTAATGTGTTAGAATGGAAAATAATTTCTAGTCTGTGTTTTTCCACAACTGGAAAACCAAGCCATACTCCAGCACAGATAGAATATTTACAGTAGATGAAAGAAAATGATAAGAGATTGAATATAATAGATATGGTTCTGCATTTTGTAGATAGTAGAGTAATTAATACTGTGTGTAAGTTATTATTAAAGAGAACAATATTCTAGATAGTTATGTTTACTGTTTTTATGAGCATATCTATGTTAGAAAAGAAACAATAGTGCTAAAATAGAATTATAGTAAAGAAATATACTGTTACAATAAAAATTATTGGAGATACAGTAAGTATTTAAACAAGGTTTCAACCACCCTTATATCATTTAGCTTAAAACTATTATTTTACATATACTAGAATAGGATTATGTTATAAATACTATTAAAGGAAGAAATAATCAGAGTTCAGAGTTAATGTTTAAAACATTACGTAACCCTGAACCTTTACTAATTAACAGAGCAATAAACAAATGGAAATTTAAATGCAAACAGTAAATAGAATGAAGCTAAGAATTTACCTATTCCAAGAATATTTATTTTCCAACAAGCTCTAACTCTATTTAGATTTAACCTGAGGGTCAAACCCTAATTCTACTTCCATTATTTTTATAAAAGTATTTCACTAAAATAGAATAAATAAATTAAAATTTAAAAACTAGAATACTAAAGTATGCACTAGATTGAGTACAGTTTTATAAAAAGAACTTACAGTATTTGTATAAACTCTTTTATTTAAAGAAAAGGAAATATTTAAACAGGATAAACATTATTAATACTATTATAACAACGCAAAATAGGTAAACAGAAACCAACACAATTGATAAATTTTAAGAATATATTTATCTAAGGGTCCTTTTACGGTAAACCCTAATATTATATCCTAACTGAAAAGCTTAAACATATAAAAATTTACCTTAGAACTGAACTTACAGTCTTCACATTATCTTAATTTATTTACAAGAAAAATATTAAAACAAATAGGCATCATTATTAACAATCGAGGAAGGGAAGACTCAAATTACATAGAGTCATAATTTTACAGGTTATATAACTGGTGTATAAACGAGACAGAGCTCGATTTCTTTTAAAATCCTTTTTTAAAACAAATATATTACTCTGTCAGGATGAAATTATTAAGACATAACAAGTTTATTTTACCCATCTCAGGCCGGTTACAACCAGCATCGTGGTGGGGGTTTGAAGGACAAAACCAACAAACAATTTATAAAACTTCATTATTGTAATAACATTTATGGGACAATGTATATTTTATTATAGTATTCGAAACAGAGAACCTTTAAACCAAGAAGACATGAGAATCTCCACATAATAAGAATAGAGTATGTCATTACTGAGCCATAAGGCTATAAACCTGTCAAATAGTCGAGAAAAGTGAAATACAAGTCACGGCATCAAGGTCGGAGCAACCCTACTACAAGCAAGGGTTTAATAACCAAAAATACTAAACAACAATTGAGCTAAACATTTTAAACACCGATGGAACCGAGGTTGTATTTCTTCTCCAACTGAAACCCTTTTTCCCTAATCTGTACGGCTTACCCGTAGGTATTGCTGTAAATCCAAACATGGAGAGGGTTCTTCTAAGCGTAAGGGTGAACTGCAACCTGCAAGCAACCCAAGGGTTTTAGTTAGAAACTGACTAATATATAATTAAAACTGTACCTGGAAACTTATAACAACTATAAAATAAACTCTTTACTTGAAGGTGAAAGATTCGGGAGCCAAGGAGGAATTGATTCCACACCACGAGTAGCACAACCCTCGTGCTCACTAGTGACAAAGGCGATGGGGCTCACAATACATTCTACACCATGAGAAAGAGTAAGCTTTGGTGATGGCCACAAAAGGAAACAACACTAAAAAACTACTGAAAGAGCTTCACTACCCTCACGACAGCGTATTGTATGTAGGAATAAAAACACCAAATGTGAGCTGTGAACTTCGCAACCCTTACACTAGAGTGGCAACACTCATCTACACACAGACAATGGAGTTGGAGATGAGCACAAGCGAGCCCTCATGGCTGTAGTAAAACAAACAGAGAAAAGACCAAAACCCTCGACAAAGAATGAGGAGTTAGGGTTTCATTGGAGAATTTTAAATCATGCATTGCACGGTGGTGGATGTTCCACATATCCATAAATTTATCCAGTCCACAGTGGGTCGAGTTGTATAGTCTCCACTGCACTGTCGGGAACCAAATTGTGTTAATAATATAAATAATGACCACAATGATAGTATAAGGTACAAAGTCAATACATATCATTTCAATGATGAGCTATGAAGTCAATATATGTTTAGAATGAGGTTTTATTGTATCGATAAACCTTATATTATAAACCTTGGAATCTTCGTTGGCAATGAACCAAAACATTTTATTGCATTGTTCACCCTTGTTATACATAAACATTGAAATATTTCGTTGGTAAGATAATAGCTATGGAAAGATCCATAGTAGGGTATATGCTCTTAATCATAAGTTACTGGTTGTAATAATAATCATTGATTCAAACTTTACAATGAAGAACTATGTTGTTAGACCTAGTCTTATGTAAACATTAATGGTAAGAATTTAGTTTATAAATCATCAATGTGTATATAAAAGTATTTACACTCTGAAATAATCTCTTACACTTATATGTTTAGTCTATAGTACCAGAGAGTAAGATAAACATCTTGGAGGTTTATAGACATTTGGTCTCCATAAGGAACCAAAGCTCTAAATGAAACAAACCAAGGTTAGATTAGACTTGGAAGTTGAAGATAGTAAAACTATCTAGGAACACATATAGCATCACTATTATTTTGTAATTTCGTTGCATTACTTATGTCATGAAGAGATTTGGAGAATAGAAATCACAACTTGATGACATTTGTACAAATGATCATTTCTAGACTTATTACATTAATAAGTTGATAAATTTCCTCTGCTGAAGCTGAATTAAAGGTAAAGCTAAGAGTTCTCTGTAAGCTTGTTTCTTAAAAGGTCTTAGGTCTATTTCCATACTTAAGTAGTGTTTTAAAGTCTAGAAATAACAACAGTAGTAAACTCTTATGTCAGTTAAGGAAAAGTTATACAAAATCACGAGCCCTATAAGTAACTTGGCTAATAGCTAGAAAGAAGAAATATCCGAAATAAAAATCATACTAATGAAAAACATTGAGTATGGTAAGGTTTTTAGTCTTTACAACATGAATTTAAAACACTTTCATAGTTGTAAAACAAGTAAAGGAAAGTTACTTTACCTTGTAAGTACGCTTGAATTCTATTAAGAATTTTTTTACTCTAGCAGTATATTTTTATGCTAAAAGAAGTATATCTGGATTAACACCTTATTAAACTCTTACTGGTTCAAAATTTACCTGTCAATCCTGTAAGATCCAGAAATCCAGGTAAGTTAGCAATCACTAAGTAAGCCCCAGTTAGAAAGTAAATTCGTACCTACTTGACAAAATCAGCTCATAAGTACAGCTAGAAACAACTAAATGCAGGTTATTTACATCACATATCAAAATTAAAACAATATTAATCTATATGTTTTTAAGTTAATGGTTACCTTTGTTAACTGTTTCATTTTCATTTTCCGTTAGCCGCTAACAGTTATCAGACTGCGACTATAGACAGTTTATGTTACATCAAAATTTTTTAAATTTTTGTGAAAATTTGGGGTTTTGACAAATGTGGGATAATGCAACCCATTAACTAGATGACTTAACAACTATTACTTACTCCCCATGAATGTGGGATAATACATCATACTAATGGGATGACTTACAAAGCATATGCGTCCGACAAAATATACCGACAAAATAAAGAGGGGGGTTGACATAGGTTCTTAACAGGAAGATTCAGTGTGATCTTTTAACTATGGATAGTGAGGTATACAAAGGAAAAAATACAAAGAAAATTTTAGTTGAGAAAGAAAGCACTATCCAGTTCCTAAAGATTCCATCCACCCAGTTGATTTAGGCTTCTGGATTAACAGTTTTGGAAAATGAAGAGAATTCATTGTCCCAAGAGTTGAGTGATAGAAAAGCTAAACAATGAAAGTTTGTTGAAGAACAGAGACAATGGGAGAAGAACGATATTTAGTTATATCCAAAAATGAATTTTTAAATTAAAATCAATTAATTTTGGAAAAAGAAAGGGAAACACAAGAAAAGGGAGGACAAGTGGAAATATGTAAGCCAAGTACAAAAACAAGAACAAAAAATATAGTTCAATCTATGTCACAAGTAATATTGAGAGATGAAGAGATAAAGGGCTTGAAAGCATAAAATCAAAGATGAGCTAAAATGGTTAAGAATAAGGAATAAGAAAAGAGGTTTTTTGAGAATAAGAGTAAAGAGCTGCTTGAAAAGAATGAGAAGCTAGCAGACAACGTTTCAAGGCAGTTACCCATGCAAGGTCCTAAACAACTTATTTGGGATATGATTATTACTGAGGCTACTAAAATGAGGCCTTATTTGGGTTTTATTAAAGAAAAAGAAGTGGTAATCAATGTAGCAAGGCAGAGCTATACAATCATGAAAGAAACCTTGGAAAAAAACCAGCAGATACAACTCAGAAAACTATAAATTTTCTTAATACTTTATCAAAAGAAGAATTAAAAAAAATGGGTATTAAGGACATAATTGCAATGATAACTTGGGAAATGAAGATTATTGGGAAACATCATCATATTGAAAGTGTCCAATCCAAAGCTGACCATATGTTACAATAGGTGAAGTTTTTCAAGGACTTGTTTATAGATCTATTTCAAAAAGGTCTCCCTTATTTTTGGGATGAAAGTGGTAAGCTGATATCTCAATATGAATATCAGGCTTTATTGGTGAAGACTAGGTTGGATCACAGAAAATTTGAAGATATGACTCAGTCCCTAACATGAAAAGTTATTATTGATAAATTAGCTATGGATTTTGAGATACTGGATACATTCAAAATGATTGGTACCAAGATGCCACCTATCTCTTATGTAGATCATATGGAGCCAAGAGTATTGGATAAAGAAATGGAAAATATTGAAGTTCCATCTAGAGATCAATGGAAAACCATTTAGAAGTTTGGAAAAATTAAATATAGGCTGCATCAATTAAGATATCCATTCTAAGGCTCAAATTAAAGATATCTCAAGATCCACTTTAAAGTGGAGTTAAAATATTTGGAGTTAAAGATTTTCTAATGTTTAGGAGGATTTAGTTTATTAAGTTATATGAAAAATTTAATAAGGAAATTATAAGAAGCCTATTTTTAGAATGTAGGTAGTTAGATATCAGCTCGTAGAACATTTGATGTATAAAACATGTTTTACAATGTAATTGGGGTTGGAATTCATGAGAGTTGAACTAATTTTGTAACTGAGCATTTCAAGTTAATAAAATTTGTAGAGCCAAGAAAGAATTTTTCCATATCAAAGACTCTCGTGTTGTTGTTTTACAATCTATATTTCCTTTTCTCATGTGGATTTTTTTCCTGTTATCTTTTCCTTCGTGTTGTATTTCATGATTGAATAAGTTTATATTGAATCAGAATTCATAATCTTATGCTCTGGTTCATAGGATTCAAGTATTCACAAACAAAATTCCTCTAAAGTTAATATTGGATTCATTTTTTGGTGCCCACACTAATGGACTGTTCATATTTCCTCCTTACCACTAGAAAATCAAGAACTCGTCTATGAAAGAGTGAATATCCCGCCTTTGTGAAGAAATCTTCTTGCAAAATCCCTATTTATCTATAAAAACTTATGATTTTGAATCCATTCCCAATGATACCCTCTTGTTTCAGCCATTATTATCATTAAACTTGTTTATCTAAGAATATATTTGGCCATTGTATCTATTTGTTGAGAGATCCCTCTCTAGTAGAAAAGAATCCAAATTTCCTCCTAAAGGTTGGTTTGAGAGGTTACCTTAGAAATATCATTCCATAACCAAAGGATAAATTCTGAGTGATAACATCTTGGCATCATTTCCAGGGAGCGAGAGTTCAAATTTTCTCTGGGAGGAACGACAATTTTCAAGAAGAGTAGAATTTCTGTGGGAGAATAGGAATTATTATATTTAAAGTTGGTTGTATTTTTTCCTTTAATACTTCACATTTAAAATTCAAGAAAAGGTGACTTAAAGAGGAAATCATGGATTTGAGAATATTTCATACAAGAGGTAATCCTAATCCTAAACCTTTACACATTGTGGAAGATCCAGAAAGTATCCTTAGTAAAGGAAAAGGGAAAGATCAAGAAGGTACTTCTGAAATAGAAAAGGTATATTTCTTTATCTTAAGAAGAGATTTTAAGCCTTCAAGATATTGATTTTGATATAAAGTTTGATAAATATCTTCTAAAATCAAAGTATAAAACAAATTTAAAGAAAGTTGTGGATGATCAAAATAGATTTAAGTCTTACCTTTTAGATTATGTTTGGAAATACTTACAAAAAAATGTAAAAAACAAAAGAAAGGGAACTGATAGTCTGAAACCCTCAGCCACAAGTTCATAATATTGTTCAAACCCCTCCTAGAATTATGGCTGCTAGGTTTTCTCTGCTATCTCTACCAACTCCTTTACATGACCTCCCACAAAATTATGCTCAACGAATCACACATTATGATGGAGAGGGAAATTTTACAGCTCAACAACATGTTGACATATTTAATGATTTCATTGACTTGGAGGAAGTAGACTACGATGATGATAAGATGATATTATTTTCCCAAAGTTTGTCTGAGAGACAAAGAAATGGTTTAAATATCTCCCTGCAAGATCGAATCCTACATTTGAAGTATTTCAAACTCTTTTTCTTGATAGATGGGAAGACAAGAAGAACCCTTTACATATTTTGGCACAATACAATAATTTAAAAAAGGGACATTTGGAATATGTACATGAGTTTTATAGTAGGTTCATGAGGGTGTATAATTCAATTCTTACTCATATAAAATCACTGGTAGGAGCTGCTAAGCTACATTATGCTGATGCTTTTGAAATTGACTTTTCCTTGTTGTTAAGAGAAAGGAATTCAATAACCTACCTGCTATGTTCAAAGATGCAATAGAGGTAGAGGCTAATTTAATGGCTTCTAGAAAGATAAAAAAAAATCCTAAAACATATAGGAGAAAGGTTAGAGAAGAAAATCAAGCTTCAACCTCCTCTTTAACATATGCAAAGTTTGAGGTTATGATGAGAACCATGGAGATACTTATGGACAGATTGACCCTAGATAATAGGCCTCATAACAGGGATCAACCAGAGCCACATATTAGAAATCTTAATTTTAGGAGATCTGCCCCCCAACAAATTAGAAAAAGAGATCAAAGGAATCAAATAAATTCATAAGATCAAGAGGTGAGGCCCCCTTCCCAAATAATTATGTTGATGAAGAAGAAGAAGAAGTTGACCCTTTGGATAATGGAATACATCATTTTGATATTGTTGATTCTGAAATATGTTTGACAAAAGGAGAGCATACCATGTTTGCTCAAGAGGAAGATTATAATACTTTTGAATTAGAGACAAAACAATATCAGAGAGGATATCAAAATGTTGTAAATTATCTTGAAAGAAATTTGAACTTGAGAAATAGGCATGCAGTTGTAAATATAGGAACGCTCCCTCCAATTCAGCTTTCCAGTAGTCAGCAAAATAAATAAAAACAAAAGGAAGATATTGTAAAGAAATCACTAGAAAATAAAAAAGAAACATCAAAAGAGAATGAGAAAACAATCACCCCCTTCAGTTTAAAAATGAAGGAGAATACCAGCTAGAAACATTGGAATTGAATGATGATGCTCCAACCATTATTCTTGGTCCCAAAGTAGAATATGATAGTGTAGAAGAAGTTTCGCCTCTTTATTTAAGTTTGAATGTCCATGATATGATCCTTCACAATGCTATGCTTGATTCATGAGATTCACATAACTTGATACCAAGGGTTGTAGTTGAAATTTTGGGATTGGAGATTACAAGGCCATATAAAAATATATTTTCCTTTGATTCTAGAAAGGTTAAATGTTTGGGGTTGATTAAGGATTTGGAGGTTACTCTTATTTAGATTCCAGCTAAGAGTATCATCATGGATGTAGTGGTTGTTGACATTCCCCCAAAGTTTGGCATGTTGTTGTCTAGGTCTTGGGATTAAAATTTGAAAGGAACCTTGCAGATGGATATGTCATATGCAACAATCCCACTCTTTGGAGAACACAAGAAATTGTATAGAGAAAATAGGCTTTCCTATGTGGTTAGTAGTCAAGAAAAACTTGAAAATCATCCCATATATGCAGTAGACGCTAACTTATGATCTTCAATTTTTTATATGATTTTCATTTTGAAGAAGAGAAACCGGTATTACACAAATAGAAAGAGAATGAATGTTTTTCCAAAAAACAAGAAGCCCTTAAACAAAAACAGAGAGATAAAGGAGTATGGATGATGTATTTGATGGATCAATAAGTAAAGAAGGGGTTGGTGCAGGTGTCTGGATCATTTCTCTAGATAGAGAATTTATGGTGTATTCTTTTAAGTTAACTTTTGAATGTACAAATAATGTAGTTGAATATGATTTTTTAATTTTAGGATTGAATGCATTAAAATATTTAAAAGCAAATAGGATTGATGTATATGGAGATTCAGAGTTGTTGATCAATAAAGTAAATGGAAGTAATCAGACCAACCACCCCAAGATAAAAGCATATAGAAATGAAGTCTGGGATATGCTTGGAAATTTTTTCAGTGAGCATAGAGTTATGGGGATCCCTAGGATACACAATAAGATAGTATATTCATTGGCTTATGTTGATGGAGCTTTCAAAATTCCTATTTATTCAAACAAAAAATATTGAATTGAAGTTGTGAATAGGTCTTATATTCCCGATAAATCCAAATATTGGAATTTTGTTTAACTTGATTTGCAAATTAAAATATTTTTAGAAATGTCAGATGAATTTTCTAATACAGTCATTGATAGAGAAAATCAGAATTTGGAAGATGTTGAAGGAGATGAAGAATCTATAGTTGGAAATGAATAACAAAGGAAGTTAAAGGGTATGATTGGTGGAAAGGACGTTATTCAAATCAAAAGTAATTTTATTCCAAAGGGACTCATACCTTTAGAAAAATTATCTGATAGAAATGATGTAGCAAAAAATCACAAGGTACAACCCCATGAAGATGAAATTTGGGATTAGAATATTGGAATAGAGGATCAACCTAAGATAATAAAGCTTTCAAAATATTTGCCAGAAGTGGAAATGAATAAGTACATTTAATTGATGAAATTTTTTTCTGATATTTTTGCATAGATTTATGAATATTAAAAAGAATATGATACATCCATCATACAACATACAATTCCATTAAAACCAGGTCAAAAATCTTTTAGGTAGAAAATTAGGAGGATAAATCCCATGTTACTTCCAATGATTGAAAAAGAACTCAAATTGTTTTTTAATGCCAAAATCATTGTCACACTTAGGTTTTCTAAGTGGGTATCAAACTTAGTTCTTGTCAGAAAAAAAGAATGGTGAAATAAGACTGTGTATTGATTTCAGAAATTTGAATAAAGTTTCTCTGAAAGATAATTACCCTTTTCCTAAGATGGATCATATTTTATAGAAATTTGTGGGTGTAGAGAGAATATCTATAATGGATGTTTTTTCAGGACACAATCAAATAAATGTACACCCAAAAGATCAGGAGAAAACACAATTTACAACACCCTAGGTAACTTTTATGTATGCAAGGATGCCATTTGGATAGATGAATGCAGGAGAAACATTTGAAAGGGAAATGGATATCGCATTTGATGAAGAAAAGGAACTTTTTGTAGTAGTGTATATGGATGACATCACAGTTTACTCAAATTTTGACAGATATCATATCAAACATATGGAAACAATATTTTTGAAATGTAGAAAGTTTGGTATCTCTTTGAATCCCAAAAAATCAAATTTTTCCATGCAAGAAGGAAAGTTGTTGGGCCACATCATATCAAAAGATGAAATTAAAAGTGATCCTGACAGGGTGAAGGATATTCTGAAAGTGGAAATACCAAGGAACAAAAAGGAGATCCATTCTTTCAATGGGAAGGTAAATAGTCTGAGAAGATTTATTCCAAGTTTTGCATAAATCTTGATAAATGTGACTAGTATGTTGAGAAAAAGATAATGATATTAAATGGAATTTAGAGGCTAATAAATCCTTCAATGATATCAAGAAAGAATTGATTGAGGCACCGATTTTGATTAGCCCATATTTCTCAAAGGATTTCATTATCTTCTGTTTTGCTTCAAAGCATACCATAGCTGGGATGTTGTTACAAGAAAAATAAGTAGAATGCAGAACAACCAATTGCACTCTTTAGTAATATTTTGAGAGATGGATAATTGAAATATAATATTATGGAAAATCAAGATTATCTGTTGATCAAGTCATTGAAGGATTTCAGGGTTTACATTTTAAATTCACACATTTTTGCTTATGTGCCAAATAATGTCATAAAGAATATTCTTACTTAGCCAGATCTTGAAGGGAAGAGAGTTAAGTGGATTGCAGTACTATTGGAATATGAATTGGAGCTTATTCCCACTAAATTGGTGAAAGGTTAAGGATTGGACAAATTAATGACTCATGCAAATTGTGAATCTTTGAAGATAAATTTTATTTCTGATGTTTCAAGTGGAATAAGCTCATATTTGCAGGCGATCAAATATTTTTCTCTATCTCCTTGGTATAGTGATGTTGTTTATGTTCTATAGAATCTACAAGAACCTACAGAATTAAGTAAGACCAGAGCTAGATCTGTGAAACTGAAAGCAACAAAATTTTTCATTTTGAATCAATACTTGTATTGGAAGGATCTAAGAGCCATTTTTCTAAGTTTTCTACTTGAAAATGAAGCCCATCTAACAATGAAAGAATTTCATCAAGGAGTATGTGGAGGCCGCCATTCATGGAAGGTAATAGATAATAAGATCCTAAGAGTAGGTTTTTATTGGCATACTATTTTTTTCCAATGTTTACAAAGAAGTTACAACCAATAATGAATGCCATATTTTTTTATAGAAAAAGGAAACTTATGCCCTTACCTTTGAATCCAATCTTATTGGAAGAACTATTCCAACAATGGGGCTTAGATTTTATTGGAGAGATTAATCCTAACTCTTATCGACAACACAAGTGGATTTTGACTACTACAGATTACTTTACAAAATGGATTGAAGCTATACCTACCACAAGAGATGCATATGCTATTATAATGGAATTTCTTGAAAATAATATCCTCTCAAGGTTTGGGTGTCCTAGGAGGATAGTAACAGATAATGCACATGATTTCAATTCCAAGATATTAATCAGTTTATGCCATAAGTACCATATAAACCTGAATCATTCGACATCATATTACCCTCATGGAAATGGGATGGCTGAGTCCTCAAATAAGAGCTTGGTAAGAATCATAAAGAAGTTGGTAGAGGAAAATAAGAGAGCGTGGAATACCAATCTTAAATATTCTTTATGGGAAGACATAATAAGTACCAAAAGGGCTATTGGCATGTCACCATTTCAATTGGTGTATCGAGAAGAAGTAATTTTTCCAGTTTCTTTAGGTCTGCTAGTTATGAAGCTGTTGCGGGAACAAGATGAAGAGCCAAACCACATGCAAAGAAGGATTAATCAGTTTATAGAGCTCCATAAAATGAGAGAGAAAGAATATGATAGATTACAGGTGCATCAAGAGAAGATGAGGAAAGCTTTTGACAGGAAGGTGAAAGAAGGGAATTTCTAGATAAATGATTTAGTTCCAAAGTGGGATGCTAGAAAGGAAGATAAGTATGTAAAGTTTGATTACTTATGGAAGGGTCATTATATCATTATTTCATATAGGGGAGACAATAATTTTATTCTGAAAAATCAAAATGGAGTTGACATTAAAGGAGGTCTTGTAAATGGGAGGTTCCTCAAGCACTATATTTCTTGAACACATACGCAATTTGTATATTAGTAGTATATATTTACCATTTGAAGTTGAGTATGAATGGAAGGTTGAAATATTTGAACCCCAAGGTTGAAGGCCATAAGATATGGAGGTTTGTCATTTTTAATTTGATGTACAAAAAGAAAAAGAAAAATAAGTTTACAGTTTTGTTTTGAAATTCATAGCCTATATAGAGTACCCAATGGAACTGGAACTGGTTTGTGGGTTCTTTTCTACCTCACTGGGAGGATAGAATCTATTAGATTCTGATAGACATATATTGGGACAAAAATGGCCTTACCATAGATTGCACAAGATAAAAAAAGAATAATAATTGAAGAAAAATATGAGAAATATTCCATTAATGATTATTAACATTATGGGTGAATATATAATACAACATCAATGAATAATTAGAATACCTACACAGGTATTTGGATCTACCAACCTAGACTGACTCTAGAGCTAACTAGGAGTGGGAAAATCACCATTATAGCTAACTAGTGCAACTTTAGACCACTAAAATAGTTAATAACCAGTTACAATCAGTTAACTGAAGGGGTAGGTGATAAAAGGCACCTATATTCCCTTGAATCATGCAAAATGGTGCTAGAGACACTGGAAGTGATCTAATTGATGGGGATTAGAGTTTAAATAAGGATAACCGATGACCTACTGGAGTCAAATGTTGGACACTGCTGGTGGCCCTCTTAGTGGGTTCCTATTAAACAGGGATTGATCCCTGGAGCTCCAAAATGCATGCAGTCAGGTGCAGTAAGTGGCAGATGTTCAATAGTCATTTCCTTGATGCACTGGTGAAGTGACGAGACCTCCTAAGCTAGGGAAATTAATCAAAATAATTTATGTGGTCAAAGGAGACAAAGGAAATATTAATAATAATCCTAACACCCCCCTTTAATCCTAACTTTGGACTACCTGGGCCCTGGTAACTAAGACCAAAGGTCACCCATTACAATCTAAATGTAAAAATTATTTATCCATGTAAAATGAGGGAAAAAAGGCAAAACCACATGGGGAAAATCCTTTCCTAAAAAATGGACATGAGATACACCATAAATTAAACTACTCCAAATCTAAGTAGGTGTGAAATTGATTAGATGTATGGAGGGATATTCTTCTTGGGAAGAAGAGGAATATGCTCAAATTGATTAGGAACACATAAAACTTCATAAGAGTTTATGGGACCATGTAAAGAAACTGAGATAATTTGACAAAAGAGCAAAAATGAGTGCTCATTCAACTTGATCTTGGAATCAGGTCCAAATGAGTCTTGATGTGCTTTATACTTTGAACCATGTGAACTATATTCAGCTCCAGATGAGAGGAGCATGCATACAAGCAAATGCAAGTGGTCTCCATCATTTATAGCACTGTGAGGAGATGAGTATGTGATTGAGTAGGAAGAGACAAAATATCTGGGACCATGGAGAGCGAATGCTTGAGCTCCAAAATTTGATGTAGCTTCTAAAAATATCCATGTAATCACAAAGTGTAATATCAACAATTCATAGGAATATACTGACATGGAATCCCCAACAACAATTTTGAAATATCCTTAAGGTGCTTGATTTTTCTCACAAAAACTGATGAGATCAGTTACAAGCATAACTGAGAGGTCTCAAATCTATGAATTCAAACCAATTACGGTGAGAGACTCAATGGAGAGTTCTTCAACAATGGAGGTTAGAATATCCTCTTATGGAGTAGCTGCATGAAAACATGAGACATCAAATTTCTCATAAAATTCGAGAGAAGTGGCAGAATCTATTAGATTCTGACAGGAAGATCTTGGGAAAAAAATGGTCTTCACATAGACAAGAGAAATAAGAGAAGAATAATTGAAGAACAATATGATAAATATTCCATTAATGATTATTCACATCATGGGTGAATATATAATAGAACATCATTGAATAATTTGAATACCTACACAGCTTGTTGAATATACCAACCTAGACTAACTCTCGAGCTAACTAGGAGTTGGAAAATCACCATTATAGCTAACTAGTGCAACTCCAGATCACTAAAATAGTTAATAACCAGTTACAATCAATCACAATCAGTTACTGAAGGGGGTAGGTGAACAAAGGTGCCTATATTTCCTTGAATCATGCAAACTGGCGATAGAGACACTAGAAGTGATCTAATTGATGGGGATCAGAGTTTAAATAAGGATCTTGAGTTAAGTGCTAGACACTATTAGTGGCACTTCGACTGGGTTCCTATAAAATAGGGATTAATCCATGTAGCTCCAAAATGCATGCATACAAGTGCAGTAACTGGTAGATGTCTACTAGTCATGTCCCCCATGCATTGGTGAAGTGACGAGACCTCCTAAGCTAGGGAAATTAATCAAATAGAATTTATTTGGTCAAAGGAGACAAAGGGAGGATGAATAATAATCCTAACATCATCCCTAGTTGGAGCCAATTGTTAGCACAATTTTTTTCGCAGGGTTAAGAGGAGCTTAACTTAAGGAAAACAAACTTATATTTTGAAATTTGTTGATATGACCTTGAAACTGATAGGGTGGGTGCCTAAGAGAAGACCCAATCCTCCATGGAACCGTATGTTGGAATGGAAAGTGAATAAAATGAATTTGTGAAGCACTTGTAGCACCTTGTAGAGGACTTAAGGATATAGATTAGAAGGGTGAAAAGATCAACGATGGAAAAGGAATCTGTTGGGTGAAGTTGGTCGATGAATAATATGGACAAAGCTTGGCAAAATGATTGTTGGGAAGGGTTAAAGCTCGAATTTTATCAACGACATCTGATCAAAGGGGAAATAAATCAATGGATGAGGTTCATTATGCACCCGCAACATGCATGGAGGACATATCATTTGAGTGGTAGCAGAATTTTTACTGCTTTCCACATATTGGGTGAAGAATCTTTCCACTGGATGAAAGGTGGTAGGGATAAACCACCTCCCGCGATCCCGAAACCGCTTTTGGGGACATTATAAAAAAGGGAAAGTCACGTGGATATGTATCATTTTTATTTTGTGCACAAAGGAGAATGTGCTTCAACCTATGGTAGGTGAGTCAGATTCATTTGTTCTAGACGTCATTTACCAGGTAGGCTACATATATCAACCCGCTAAGTTATTTTTAAAAATGGAATGGGAAGGTGAAGTTGAGACATAAGTCCAAGAGTTCAACAAACTCAATGTGATTTGAAGACAGGGATGGAGATGTGTTTGACACAATACTCTCTTTTGGTTTAGTACATGAGCTAAAGAGAAGATTAAAAACTTTAGAAATACAGGGAATTGACATACATAAAGTCCAGAGGTCTCATTTTCACTATTTTTGTCCAGACCAAACCCTTAAATTTCCCGATTTGGTTTCCTGTTGTGCATCCAATTACTCTTAGTATGAACGTGTTATAATGGCTCAAAAAAATCGAAAATCCTTTGTCCCATCAATTCATTGGCTATTAGATATGCATTAGAAGTACCCCAATCATTTTTCCAAAACCTAGAAGATTTTGTGGAGGAAAATGTAATTAAACAATTCATACATGCTGTGGCTGAAGAGAAACAAACATTTTTATCTAAAAGTCTTAAAACTGAGATTTCAATTGAAAATGAGCCTTTTCCCCTTGACATTGACCTATTTAATGAGGAATCCCAATGGGTCTTATCCCTATTGAGTAAGTTTTTAGGGTTGGATAGTGATAGTTTTTTCTTTGAGGTCGTATTGAGTTTGGTATTTCGATTGAGTATGTATCATCCTACGTTTGAGTCAAGTCAGTAATTTTGCCTTAAGTTTGATGAATTTCTAGCTTGGAATATTCATTCACGGCTAGTGAGTTTCCACATGACTAGACATTTCAGGTTCCATTCCTACTTGGTGAGGATGTTTTTGTTCTTCAATGAAGAAAATTTGCAGTTTCTAGAGATAGTGTTCACCTTTGAGATCAAGAATAATACCTTTAATTATATGAATCTCATAATGTCATAAGTGTACATAGTGAAGTTTCAGGATAAAATGGCCAGAGTGCTGCCTAAGATGGAAGAATTATACAATTCATCCCATACAGAAGAGTTGGAGACTGGTTCCTTCTAAAGGAACGTACCAATATCATAGTATATGGTTTTGTTCATGAGCCATACACTTTTCCTACATTTTTAACACCTAGGATTTTTCTTTGGAATTTATAAGGCAAAAGCTTATTGTGGAGAATGAGTAATCTTTGAATTTCAGGAAGTCTTGAGAGATCAAATTTCCTCTGAAGGTAGGTCCTTTTATTGTGAAGAACAAATACTCTCCCACTAATTGAAGGTCTGCTCCAGGATATGAATTTTATGAATGCCAGCAAAATATATATGATCCTCATCACATCATATCACAAAGGAAGCAATAGAACAAAAACAAAGCATTTGATCACCAGGAGATAGAGGGGTTAGCTCAAAGAGCCAATTTAATGGAATATCAGCTTGAAGTAGGGAGTTTAGAGATCCTGCAAGCAAATCCCTCTGCCATAATGAAGTCATCATCTATGATAATACCAAATCCCAGTAAAGTTGAGATTACTGGAAAGAGAAGTTTTTTAGAGGAAACTAAGATTGAAGATGAATATTCAGAGGCAACAAAAAGAGAAAAAGTGGATTCAGATAAAGAAATGGTTGAAGTTGAAGGAAAAAAGATGAAAGAAAAGCTCCAAGGCCTAGATTTTCAAATTCATGAATATAGCTTTGTAGAAGCACAAGAGAGTGGTTCTAGTGATAAGGTACAAGTCAATAAATGACTTGTATGATAAATATGGTCAAGATAAAAAGATTTCTCCATAAAAATATCTGAAGCTTTTTAATAAGGTAAGATATATTTCTGACAAATAAATTTCACTGGTCACTGTAAAGGATCATGTGAAAAATACCCTAAATTTGGCAATGGCTACCCAAGACATAGTTTCATAAATGAGACTCAAATTACAGAAGATTCGAGTTCTTGATAAGATTCATTTACATAAGAAAACAAGAGAAGTGATTTACACTGATTTGATGAAGGCTACATTAAAGGTTTCTAAATTACAATCTACATTATCAAGGTTAGAGAATCAACTGAAGCAAGAGAAAATTGAAAATAAAACATATCAGAAACAAATCAAGAAGCTTTAGGGTGATCTTTTAACTATGATAGTGAGGCAGACAAAGGACAAACTACAAATAAAATTTTAGTTGAGAAAGAAAGCACTATCCAGTTACTGAAGAAGAAACTGAATATTCCAGCTACCTAGTTGATCCGGGCTCCTGAATTAACAGTTTTGGAAAAGGAAAGAGAACCATTGTCCCACGAGTTGAGTGAAAACAAAGCTAAACAGTTAAAATTTGATGACGAACATAGCCAATGGGAGAAAGAAAGGGCTTTCCGTATAGCCAAAATTGGTGTTTTAAATGAAAATTGATTAATTTTGGAAAAAGAAAGGGAAGAGAAAGAAAAGAGAGGACAAGTGGAAATAAGTTAGCCAAGTATAGAAACAAGCACCGAAACTATAGTTCAAGCTATGTCATAAGTTATCTTTAGAGATGAAGAGATAAAGGGATTGAAAGCATAAAATCAAAGATTAGATAAATTGGTTAAGAAGAAGGAAGAGTAAAAGAGGTTTTTTGAGAATAAGAGTAAAGAGCTGCTTGAAAAGAATGGGAAGCTAACAAAAACAATTTTAGGGCAGTTGCTACTGCAAGGTGCTAGACACCTTATTTGGGATATGATTATTACTGAAGCTACCAAAATGAGGCCTTACTTGAATTTTATTAAAAACAAAGTGGTAATCAATGTAGAAAGGAATAGTTATACATTCATTAAAGAAACATTGGATAAAAAACCAGCAGATGCAACTCAGAATACTATAAATTTTCTTAGTACTTTATCAGAAGAAGAATTAAAAACAATGGGTGTTAAGGACATAATTGCAGTGATAACTTGGGAAAGGAATATTATTGGGAAACATAATCATATTGAAAGTTTCCAAGGCAAATTTGACCATATGTTACTATACGTGAACTATTTCAAGGACTTGTTTACAAAGTTATTTCAAAAGGGCCTCCCTTCTTTTTGGGATGATAGTGGTAAGCTAATATCTCAATCTGAATATCGGGATTTATTGGTTAAGGCTAGGTTGGATCATAGAAAATTTGAAAATATGACTCAGTCCCTGACAACAAAAGTTATAATTAAAAAATTAGCTGTGGATTTTGAGATTCTGGGTTTATTTAGAATGATTGGTACCAAGTTGCCACCTATTTCTTATGTAGATCATGTGAAGCTAAGAGTATTGGCTAAAGAAATGGAAAATATTAAAGTTCCATCTAGATATCAATGGAAAACCATTGAGAAGTTTAAAAAAAAGAAATATAGGATGCATTAATGAATATATCCATTCTAAGGATTGAATTGAAGATATGTCAAGATCCACTTCAAAGTGGAGTTAACATTTTTGGAATTAAATATTTTCTTATGTTTAGGAGAATTTAGTTTATTTAAGTTATATGACAAATGTAATAAGGCAGTTATAAGAATCCTATTTTTAGAATGTAGGTAGTTAGGTACCTTCTTGAGGATCATTTTGATGTATACAAACATGTTTTACAATGTAATTGGGGTTGGAACCCATGAGAGTGAAACTCATTTAGTAACCGAGCATTTCAAGTTAATAAAATTTGCAGATCTAAGCAATAATTTTTTCATATTAGAAATTCTCGTGTTGTTGTTTTATAGGTTGTTAACACAAAAAATTGCTCAACTATATCTACATGGCCTAAACCACATACATACATCCTTTTTCTACCATATTTCTCTCATTTTGACCTCCATAACTATGATTTAACCTTATTCTCTCTCAAACGACTAAACAAATATCAAAAAGGGCCTAAGAACCCACAAAAGGGTGAAAAAGATCACAAACGGGCTAAAAACACAAAAAGGGATTAAAAACCCACAAAAGGGATTAAAACCCTAAATAGGGCTTAAAACCCTAAGTAGGGTTCCAAAACCCTAAAAGACAGAAAAGGACAAAAAAAAACTATAAAATAGTGTGGAGGTCTCCATCACAAGATTCACTTATTCCTTCTCCCATTATTCTATTTTCCTGAGTACAGTGAGAAGCCACTATTCTCAAAGTACTCACCTCCTTTTTTCAATCATTCCATAGCCCCACCATCTCCCATCCGGTACGTTGAGGCATCCTTTGTACTAACCAGCCTGCAGAGAGGCGGCCCATTTCCAAGTTTGGGGCACGGTTGCCCATTTTCAAGAACAAGAGAAGGTATACTTGTCATATTTTTTGTTTATTTAGTTTAGTTGTAAATGCTTACTGGTTTTTTGATTACTAATGTTTTCTTTACTGTAGCTTTCAATCACGAACTCTACCCTTTTTTCCCATTGACGAAAGGGAGGTGCTTTTGCATGTAGCAAGGGTGAAAACCCTGCAACAGTTTTAGTGACTTCGTCAGGTCAATCCTTTTTGATCCTCTTGTTTTGAAGGTGTTTATTTAATTTTGAGTCTTAGCCGTCATTGATTGGACCCTCATGCGGCTGATCCGAGTCTGTACGACACCAGTGCATGCCCTTGTCGGCCTCTACCGACATATTTTTTTTACTTTTTTCTAGTTCTGGTCGATGTCACGCCTTTCGAGCTGAAACCTGTGACCTAGTCACGCATTTCAGGATGGAACCCATGACCCAGCTCATGAATTTACCCTCGTAAAACATGACTTCCCTTCCAAGGCAACGTCGCTCCTAATTTACATTCAAGAGCGACCCATTCGCCTCTATTTGGACAGTTTGAGTGACCCAGTCGCAGCTGTCCACTAGTTAAAAGCGACCTATCTGTTTCTTGAGCCCGGTCGCCTCTATTTTTCCTATTTGAGAGACCCAGTCGCGACTGTTGCACTGTCACATGTGAACTGTCTGTTTCTATGTTGATTTCTGCATTTTACATTTCTGTATTGCATTTTAAAAGTTGGAAATTAACACACTTATTTAGCCCCTCCTCTACTCGATCATCACCCTTCGGGGTCTTCTGAGATATGACATGGGGTTGAGTAAGTTTAGTAATAGGCACCCATTTTATTATTATTTTCATCAATTAAAAGCAAGTAACTTTGGAGGCTACGGGGAGTGGAGATCATTGGGGGTCTCACGGCATTTGCGTCCTCCTTGTTGAACACCAGACACTTGGGGTTTGACCTGTGGATCTACGAGTGGACTTGTTTCCACTTTGTTGAGAGCCCTGCACTCCCTCGTTGATGTGAAGGATACGAATTTGGGGTAGTCACACTACTGGTTTACAATAATCATAGTTATTCACCCATTTTCAAACCCTTGTTTGTCTTGCACCTTGTTATGATTTGCTTTTACCTTTAAGACATGCTTTGGTACAACCCTTTGCTTGTGTGTTGCAAGAAATTCATTATTATGTGTCTATTTTATATATGAAATTAAAAATAACAATTTCATACACAAGTGCTCATAATCACACCAAATAATCAACCAAAATCAGTTCATGACCTCGAGCGAAACCCTAAAAGTAACCAAATTTACTTAACAAAAATTCAGTTTGGGACATAAGTCTCATCCGCAACAACTATGGGAAGTGCTTGGGATTTTCCATAAAATTCATCATGAGGAGTACCAGAGGAACCCCAAAGTAGCTGGCTAATGAGAGGAATTTCCAAGCGAAATAGGTAACGACCCCATCCAGATTGACTAGATACCCACCTTTGAGTATATAACCAAAGCATTGTCTTCATGCAGTCTTGGTGGTTGAGTGACTTCTTTTGAGCCCATAGGAAGCCATTTGAAACAGGGTCCAAAATTCATTTCCAAGTTACTACAATAAGCCACCATTTCTTCACCATGATTTTCCTCTCGACTTAGGGGGGCACTCCCTTTAGTTTGGTTCCTTAGAACGTCACCATCAAAACCATTTTCGACAACCCTCCTCACCTTTAGAAGGACACACAACCTCTGATTCCGATTCAAACTCCTACCACTCTGAACTGAATCTAGTCACAATACCATTTAGCCCCATGGCTAGCAAAAATACTGATCCCTTCTTAAGAGGGATAGTTAGCGGTGGACCCATGTACCTGCCTCCTATCAGCATGGGTATCCCCGCTAGTGGTACCACCACCACTATGCATGTGACAATAGGTTTGATACCCACTAGTAGCGGCTCCATAGTAGCTACCACAATCCCTACCATACCACCATATATGCCTGGGGAATTGGCTCTTCCGTGACCATCCCGACCATCCCTGTCATAGGAGTTCAACCTCACATACCCCCATCTATGCATGGGCATCATGTTCCCGCAAACTACGGCACCATCGCTGGTCCATACTGAGCCAACCTCAGGTCTGACCTTCCCTTTATGGCTCATCTTAACTTGCTAGATCTGGCTAGGCTAACGAATGACCCCATCAGTCATCAACCCCCATTGGCCTCCCATGCCAACCAAAATTCCTTCAGACATACCAAAGTTTGAAAGAAAGGTGAGCAAGGACCCCAAAAACCATATCACGTCCTTCCACCTATGGTGTTCCTCAAACAACATTGTGGATGACTCAGTCAGACTGAGGTTATTACAGTGCACACTCACAGGTGCTGCTGCAAAATGGTACATTGAACTACCACTTGCCTCCTATCCCGATTTCTGCTCACTTTTCTCCATGTTCCTCCAATGATTTCAACTTCTAGTCCGATATGATGAGGGACTGGAGATCCTTCTATCCTGCTGCCAAAATACAACCACTCACATCACTGACCACATCCATGAATGGCGGTGATGTCGTAGCCTATGCAAGATCCTACTAGATGACATGATCTTCCTTGATTGGTTCCTAAAAATGTTACTCCCACCCATATCCAAGGGCATCACCTCTGAGCAGCCCCAAACAGAGGAGGAGGCCACCTTAAAGGCCCAACAGTTAGATTTCATCTATACCTAGTCTGGGTATTTATATACCATCATACTAGATGCTCCATGTGCCAGCACCTCTTGTCCCGATAAGCTAGGGGCATCCAATGTTGTGGATGGTATCATCGGCTCTATCTCACATATCCCTCAGTACTATGTAGAACCCCCTATGATGCCACCGCACCCAAGAAACACCCATAATGTTGCAAAACAAACCACGCCCCCGACTACTCATGGATGATGGATCAGTCCGAAGCCTCCTCCTCATATGCACACCCCACTCCAACTCAACTTACTCATTCGCTGAATTGGATGACCCAATCATATTCAGGCCCAAGGACTAGATTTACAGCTTCCCCAACTCATCTGGTATATTACGCACCACCAGTGTAGTTAGCGCCGACCCCTGCCCCGTCCCCTTCGGTTTCCACAGGACAGGCTTTCACTCAGTAGAACCTTCGCAACCAACAAGGGAAGGGTAAAAAAAACCAAGGAATAAATCAAGGTAAAAATCAGTGTCAAGGAGGCGGCTAACAACCTAACCACCCCAACAATGGTTCCAATCCATCAGCACAGAACCCCTAACATCCTGACCGACCGGGAAATAACCCGCAGTTGCAAACTAATAATCCATGTGCCCTATGCAACACCTTCGGTCACTATATGCATATGTTCCCTCGCATGGTTCATGCCCACTAGTCTCTCCAAAATTAGGCTCACGAGGGTGTTAATGCCGTAGCCCAGGATCAGCCCAACCCAACATCAATAGATGATCTGTTTGATCAGCTGCATGGAGAAACTGCATTTTCAAATATTGATTTACGATCTGGTTATCACCAAGTCCGAATCAAAGATGAAGACATTTTTAAGACAACTTTTAGGACCAGATATGGTCACTATGAGTTTGTCGTCATGCCATTTGGGCTCACTAATGCCCCGGTTGTCTTCATGTGCTTAATGAATCATTTATTACATAAGTACCTGGATAAATTTGTAGTGGTTTTTATTGATGACATTCTAATTTATTCTAAGTCTAAAGAAGAACACGAGGAGCACTTAAAAACTATTTTACAAGAGTTGAGAGAACATCAGCTTTATGCTAAATTTAGTAAGTGCGATTTCTTTAAGGATAAAATACAGTACTTGGGCCATGTAGTAACTAAAGAAGGGATCTCGGTTGACCCAGAAAATATAAAAGCAATTGAAGAATGGCTAGTCCCAAAGGACATGACTGACATGCGATCATTCATGGGGATTACATGTTACTATTGAAGATTCATTGAGGGGTTCTCAAGAATCACAAATCCCATAAATTCTTTACAGAATAAAGGAAAAAAATTCGAGTGGAATCAAAAGTGTGAAGAAAGTTTTAAGAAGTTAAAAACATTATTAACTACTGCACCAATCTTAAGAATTGCTGATCCTAATAAGGACTTTGTCGTATGCACTAACGCATGCAACGATGGTCTCGGTGGGGTCTTAACTCAAGAAGGACATGTAATTGCATATGAGTCTAGGAAGCTTAAAATTCATGAGAAAAACTATGCTACTTATGATTTAGAGTTAGCTGCTGTCATACATGATTTGAAGATGTGGCGCCATCACTTAATCATAAGAAAATTTATGTTAATGATAGATAATAAGGGATTAAAATATTTGTTGGATCAACCTAATTTAAATGCAAGGCAAGCTAGGTGGATAGCTTTCCTTAGCGAGTACGATTTTGAAATCCAACATTAAGGGAAAATAAAATAAGGTCGTTGATGTTCTAAGTAGAAATGCAAGCCTAAAGTTTGTAGCAGCAATCATCACTTATAAAACAGATTTAGAAGAATAGCCAGAGGAAGTAGTAAAATTGGATGAAAATTATCAGAAATTACAAGCTAAAGTGGCAGAAAATTTAACTGAAAGTTTAAGTACAGGGTATAGTCTAAATGAAAAAGGATTAATACTCTATAAAAATAGGCTTTATATACCTAATGCACCTAAAATTAAACTGTTCATTTTAAATGAAATTCATAAGACCCCTTACTCAGGACATCCTAGTTATCAGAAGACTGTAATCATGTTACGAAAGGATTATTTTTGGCCAAACATGAAGAATGAACTGACAGAATACATTGCCAAGTGTTTTGAATGTCAACAAGTTAACACTAAACACCAGCATCCAATTGATTTACTACAGCCATTACCCATCCCTAGCTGGAAATGGGAAATAATTAGTCTTGATTTTATTACAGGTCTACCTAGAAATCAGAATCTGAATGATTTGATAATGGTAGTAGTTGATAAACTCCATAAAGAAGATCATTTTATACCAGTAAAAACCACCTACAAGGCTGCTAATATTGCTGATATATTCATGAAAAAAATATTTCATTTACATGGGATACCGAAAGTTATAATTTCAGGCAGAGACCCTAAGTTTACGAGCAATTTCTGGAAGTCTTTATTTAAAGGCCTGAATACTGCTTTAAATTTCAGTACATTTTTTCATCCCCAAACGGATGGAGAGACTGAAAGGGTGAATCAAGTATTGTAAGATATGCTAAGAATGTATGTTAAGGAAAAACCAGGTAAATGGGAGGATTACTTACACCTGGTAGAGTTTGCTTATAACAATCACTACCGAACTTCAACAAAATACAACCCATTTGAAATTCTGTATGGAAGAAAGTGTAATACCCCCATCTCATGGAGTAGCCCAGTTGACTAGTTAGTACTAGGACCTGAACTACCAAAGGAGATGGAGTTAATTGTAAAACAGGTGAAAGGTAACTTAAAAGTTGTGCAAGACAGACAGAAAAGTCAAGCATATCTTAAACGAACTGAGAAAGAGTTCCAGGTGGGTGAACATGTTTTTATAAAGGTATAGCCTAAAAAGAGTTCTTTGAAGTTAGAAAGTTGTGCTAAGTTGTGGGCCTTTTGAAATACTGTCTAGAATGGGATAGGTGGCATATCAACTAGCTTTACCGCCATATCAATGTGTACATGATGCTACTCATTTTATAAATTGGAATTATGTGCAGGTGGAACATGAAGGAGATTTTCTGGTGGAACCGGATTGTATCCATGAAAGGAGGGAGATATTGCTTCAGAATCGCACCATTGGGCAAGTGAAGGTGCAATGGAAGCACCTTATTCCAGAAGAATCCACCTGGGAATTGGAGAGTCATATGTGGGTAGCATATCCAATTATGTTCTAGGGCAACTCTAAGGATGATGAATAAAATAACATCGAGGACGATGTTATATTTAAGGGGGTGTGTATGTCACATACTCCAAATTGCAAAAACATTTTATGTTTTAGGAGATATTATGTTTTAATTTTCTTATAAAGTTTGTAATTAATGACCAAGTGGGGTCAAGGATAATTGTATGTAATTGCTGAATATTTTATTAATTAATAAATGAAAGATGAGACAACAGATTAAGGAGGCTATTAAATGAGTGTTTTACTGGCCACTTGGTGGAATAGGATGGGTTGAGAGCAGATTGACACTTGGCAGCATCCTCAAACTACTTCTAGCTGTTGCAGGAGGCAACTTCCCTATTTTTGTGGTCATGTTCCCCAAGAAAGTGGAACAAGATCACGTGGCTCATTAAGTGAAAATTGACCCAAAAGGCCTAGGCATGCTGATAAAACTTCGCATTGAATTCAGCTAAGGCTGCTCACTCTTTACTTGTGAAATTTTTGAGTAAAATTGGTGCACAAGAAATTCGATGGAGGGGACAGGAAGAAATGTTTGAGTGAAAAGTGATGAATTATTGAAATAGTGCAGTTGATTTGAGCTGAGTTCTTATTGCTACGGGAAGAAAGATTACTGCTGATTACTCTGTGGAGTTGCAGAGGTTTCTAAATCTATTCTCTCACCCAGTGCTTTCAACCAGGTGGACCAGTAAACATGCTTGGGGGTCCTAAGAATTGTAGTTCAACAGTCTTCAGGAGTTGGTTGGGAGGAACGGGCTCCTTAAGTTGTTGTCTCCTTTGCTATATTTACAGGTTCTACATATTATTTCTAATTTCTCTATGCAAGCTTAGAAACAAGAATGAATGAATTTAGGAAATAATATATTTATATGTCTGTTTCATCTATTATTAAAATTACTTGGAGCAAATATTTTACTGTGAAAGATAGATGAATTCTGGATTAGATATGGATTATAATGACTGATTAGGGTTAATTTAAATTTACCGATGAATAAAATACCTAACTGTATTTTTCCACACCTTCAAGAAGGTAGTACTCTAGTACAGTAGGTGAGATTAAATTCTGATGGTAAAATCAAATCAAGAATGTAGGATTATGTTTATTTACTTTCTACTGATTCCTTACAAGAATGTTCAGAAGTTTCCTTAGTTAGAATACATCTGTTAAAAATATAAACAAGAACTATCATAAATGAAGGTATTTTAAAAACCAGTACACAGTTTGTGTAACTGTGTTCTTTTTAACACAGTAATAATTACTAGCTATAAGCTTAGTTTATTATAAATATATATAGTTGTTAAATATTATAGGAACAAAAAAATAACATAAGTAGGAGTAACTAATAAACAGTAAAATGAATTTATAGTAATCATTTAGGTTTGGAAAATAACACATAAGTAATTTTATTACTATTGTAAGTAAAAATCAAGCATTAAATACATTATAGTTAAACAATAACACTGTAGAGTTTTTAATTCATATAAAAAAATTACAAACCCTAAATTAGGGAAAACTGTCAACTAACTTTCTTTTACTTCCTCTTCCTAGAATAGGGATTTTATAGTTTTACCCTCTTTCTCTTAAATCAAACTCTTCATTTTTACAATTCTAATATCCATATTATAAATGCCCAGTATTAAATAAAAATTACACATAAACAATATTAAACTTTATCAAGTACAAACTAAAATCAAATAAGTAATCGAAATCAATTTTACACAGCAGAGTAGAAATTTATTAAAATAAACAGAGTTATATTTATAACCTAAAAACTTAAATAAAACTAATTTATGATATTAACAGCCTAGTCCAAGTCATAGGGTCGAACCCTGCAACCAAAAAGAATTGCACTTCTTCTACTATCATTTCATAATAAGAAAATCCTATATTAATATTTAAATAAAATACAAATTTAATCAATATAAACACCTTAGAATCGAAGACCATAATTTTAAAAGACTGCAAAATTTATTAAAACATACATAGGTTCTTTTCAAAACCAAATTATCTCTATCCATTAACAGTCTTAACAACCCAAAGGTTGAACCATACGGCTATCAATTTTATCCATTAAACACAAGCCTGTGAAATAAAACCCTAACATTTTTTTTTAAATCGCAACACTTCACAACGAAGTCACGGCCTAGTGGCCTGTCTCAATAATACTTACTATAAACAAGTTATGACCAAATGGATTTACCAGAAATTCATCAAAAAATTCAAGTTACGGCCACACGGCCTTTCTAAACAAAACAATGTACAACAGAGCCACGGTAAGGAATTCGAAGCTCGGTGAAACAACATCATTCAAACCCTACATAGTACCACAGAAGAAACCTCAGGTCGTGGAGCCGAGGCTTACCAATCGACCGAGCCATGTTGTCAACCCATTTCGTAGCTATTTTTGCCAGCTCTTTTCTCCATGCCCAGCTTCGAGTCACGATTTCGAAACCTCCTTTCTTAAAAACTTTTCACAATTCAAGATTTACAAACAATAGTAAATATTCTTTTACTTACAGCTCGTTAAAATTAAAAATATAATTTGATGACAGCCCAAATTCAATAGATGAAAAACAAGAAATAAAAGAAAAAGGATTACATGTATAAGTATTAGTGTTTACGGTCGAGAAGAAGACCTTTTGAAAACCTCCAGTATTATCAACCGCGTCGAAATATGGTAAGGGAACCAACAACGAAAACCCTACAGTATGAACTGTACAGAAGAAAAATCCACTAAGGATTCCAACGAGAAAGGGGAAAAACAAGTAGTAAAGCTACGATGAGAAACAAAAAAACTCCCACCATCAATGATCCCCACGAAATAAGCTGTGAGGATAAAAACTAGAGATTACTCTGCTAGCAGTCAAGGAATACAGTTTGGCGGTTACAAGGGTTAAGGCTACTCACTGAGCCAGACATTGGAGTCAAAGGCCATTACTCTCATAAAAAAAACAATGGTATCAAGGCCATGAGGCCATGAGCCTGCGGTGACTTTCACAACAGCAAAGGGAGGGTAAAATGTGATATTTTAGGGTTTTGGAGACTTTTGTAGTGAACTTTACCAAAGTCAAAACCCCAACCATTAACCGATGACCACGTGGAGTCCACTATGAATTTGATAATTTGGGTTTGATCTATAGTTTTGAGAGCCCTTGGTGCAGCCTGCAAATAAGAAGTCATACATAACCTTCGTTATAATCTCATTCGAAAAAAACTATATTTCCTTTTATTATAAGATGCCTAGTATAAATTGTAAAGGTATCATAGTTATAAATTTTGCTTAAATAGGATATTTATCTATAGAATGGAGTTCATGTAATTAGTATTAGTATGTGCAAGGGTTTATAGTTTATATTTATTCTCTAGATTAATGGACCTTTCACCCATGAAAACAAAGCCTTGTCACTTCGCTCATAACTTTATCATGTAGTCTTTTGCATTTTCATTGGGTAATTACATAGGCATTTAATGAAAATTATACTCGGCTTGAACTCATTAGTTTCATTTTTACAAACGACATTTCTTTTTTACCCTATGAAAACTCCTTAGACTTAGGTGTTATTGCTTATGTGACATTTGAATGAATTTTGATACAAATACATATCAATTACCTTAGTAATAAATAATATTACAATGCAAGGTCTAGTTTGCAACATTTATGCAAGATCTAGTTGTATGTAGGATTTAATATAACAACAATTGGATAAAAATATGATGTACAAGTTATAGTCAAAGCCAAGTAGAAAACATCTATTCCTAAGTTGTGATTGAATTTCCAAGTACTCAAGCTTATAAACAAATAAATAGAAAGTAAATATACAGAATTGACGATACCTTCTTTTTCTCAAAGCGGTAAACTAAACAAATATTCTAGCATTTACTTTTCTAGTGAGGTAATTAAATCTTGATCATGAAACTGGGATACAAAGCGTCTTACCTATATTTAGACATGTACAAGAATTCATCACTTCACTACATTAGCTATAAAGCTAAGTAAGCCTCAGATATGAACCGAAGTTCCTTCATTTAAGCAGAAGTCAAACTTTAGTACATAGTAAACCAACAGTGGTTTCAACTCATGTTACTTCAGATCATCACTTGCTAAATCAATATTTGATACTAAATTATGAAAGCAGATAGTGAAGTATGCAGATACATAAAATAAGTAAAGGATTTGGTTTTAGTTTCCATATTATACTCTTTAAAATAATAAATGTTAGTGATTAAGTTACACATGTCATCGACGCTTTAAAACATTAATTGCTACAAGAAAAGTTTTAAATTTTTATGAAATTTTGGAGTATTACACCAATACCCTGTACGAATCTCAACAGTGTGATGATGTAGCTGAAGTCAAGCATGTGAGACACAACCATCCTGAGAGACATTAAGGAATCCTCTCAAGTGGTCCAAGGAACTCATCAATAAGGTTAATGAAACCATGATACATGGACCTTTGGGTCTATCCTCTGGAATAGATGTGTTGTCGTCGATAGAGGGAGACCTGCAACTGACGAAGGAAATAATGTTTTCTTGACCAGAAGCACAAGGGTGATAACCAAATATATGGGACAATTTGGGGACTGACACATTGAATGGGGGAACAGGGGTAGGGGAGCATGGGATACTCAAACTTCCTTTTTTCATAGTAATGACGGCAGGGATGACCTGGAAGCAAATGAAACTTACTCAGTGGGAGAAGGATCATAGCTGTGATACGGGAATGTAATTGTAGATGGGAAATACTGAGGGAGGTAACTGGACTAATGATATCCAAGGGATCCAAGGAAGACTCATCACAGAATACTCTGAACAAAGGTGACCCGATGGGGGGAAGATGATAAACTATAATATATGTGGTGGTGTCGAAAGACACCATTATGACACAATCTTGTGGAATTTTAGCGAGCTTGAGAAGGTAAATGCTCGTTGGTGTTTTCATTTTTAGAGAGTCTAAAAAAAGGAAGAAGACTCCAATGTGGTCTCTTTTTCGTATGTAGTATCCTGAGTTCGAAAAAGGATAAAAGTGTGTGAAGGAGAGCTCTCCCAAACTTTAGGTAAGGAAGACTTATTTACCATTGGTAGTCCAATCAGGCTGAAAAAGGTTAAACCTATACGAACTGGACAGTCATTCAAATACTTTTATGAGCATGAACAAAACCAAGTTTTCTTGACAAAATTTTCTTGATGAGAATGCTAGAAAAGAGCTTAAAGACAACCCATGTTGATATTTTTTGTAAAGTTTGGTCCCAATTCTTGATAAAGCATAAAAGGCTACAAAGGGAACCATTTATGGCCTGAATGTGCCAGAATGGTCTTTTTCTTGGTAGTCTTCATAGCCTGAAAAAAGGATAAAAGAGGCTACCTAGATGCCCTTTTGAATACTTTAACGAGCATGAAAGGAACCAAGCGTTCTCAGTGATCTTTTCATTCGTTTGAGAGTCAGAAAATAAATTAACAAAAACTCTATAATGGGGATTCAAGTGGTGGCACACAAATCAAGGTGGATTCTGGGAATGGGCCTAAAAAGTCATAGTGAAAGCACGAGACAAGGGTCTCATCAAAAGACAGAGGACAGAAAAATGAGTCTGATGGTGCGAACGACGCCCCAAATGTACTCTGGATGACCTTGTGGCAAATAAAAATAGACCCAACGGAGGCCTATAAACAAAAGGGGCCACATGCCATGTGTCATTGTTACTGTTCAGTGCTGAGTTGGAGTGGAGGACCCAATAAATATTTTGTTTATTTTTCTCATTTTGACCGGTGGTTTTCAGATATGTGACTTGCAGGTAAGAGTAGTCATGAAAACTGTCCTTTTCAATGGTTAACATTTGTGGTTTTATCATTCAGGGGCCCTTGCTAAACTAAAAGGGTTTGCTAGGGTTGGGTTGTGATTTTCGAGGTAAAATTCACAACCTGGGTCGCTCTTTTTGGCCAAACAGTCACAACCCAATCACACATGACAAGGAGATAGTCGTGACGTGGGTTGTACCTGTTCAGCCAAAAGGTGCAACTGAGTCGCAGCTATTCAAGGATTAAGTGCGACATGGGTCACTCGTAATGGATAAAAAGGCGTGACTTCATCTCTGGAATGATTTTTTGTGTGTGTGAGATTGTGCCTGAAAGATATTTGTCTGTTGTGTAGGATGGATCGACCAGTGTGGCGAGAGCAGGACCTTGGGACCTTGTGGACCTAGGTTGATAAATGTAGGGGTGTGGGACATGTTTTCCCATAATGGGCTGCTAAATTATTTACGGATACCATTGATGTGGACTGCAAAGCTGATGTTTGATACAGTGGTCAGTTTTTGGGATACTGACGTAGAGTGCTTAATTATCCAGGGGGAGTGTCTTCAGATCACACTCCAAGAGGTGTACTTTTTGACGGGGCTCTCGATGCTGGGAGTGATCGACGACATGACATCGAAGCTTAGACATAGGGTGACCCTTGATGACCTTTGTGAGAGGCACTGTTATGCCTCTGCTACTATGCATGGGTCATACGTCCTTATGTTGGATATTGAGAGTCTCTTCACTCAAGCGGTTGTAGCGATGGTGTTGCACATCTTGGGGTTGTTCAGGACCCACAAGATATTTGGGCAGCAACTCTAGATGGTGGAGCGTGTGGTGGAGAGAACCTACTATGGGTGGGCCCAGATGTATTTGATTGTGGTTCAACATTCTCTAAATCACGTCAGTTCTATGGGAGGGGATTTATGTTTCCCCTCATTTCTGTTTGCTTTCTTATTTGAGAGAGTCCCGACCCTTCGACCTCACTTGGAAGTGCGGGATGGTGGGCCTCAGGAGCCTCAAATGAGGATATGGAGTGAGATATTGGTCAGGGAGGGAGGTGGCCTAGTAGGCCGCTTTTTCACTCTGGATCTGCTAGCTCATTAAAGGTAGCTTCCAGTCCTCATCGAGGACTACCCATACGCAGGCATGGACTACAAGGGAGACCCAGAGATGCCCCGACCACTAGGACAAACCTGGGGGCTAGATGGTACGTATACATGATGTTTTATGTGTTTACATTCATGAATAGTTTAATGGCTTAGTGATAGATAGTGTGTGACATATATTGATGATGTATTGTGTATATGTGCATATGTCGGATTGCAGTCTCCCACGGGTTACAAGCGGTGGAGGGGTAGGGTGGAAGGGGTGGACCCTCCTGCTCCTGGACCCTGGAGTACCTTTTGGGCACTTCGTCAAGACATCGAGCATCTACTAGATGGAGTTACTAATGATGCTTGAAAACATTTGGATGATGATCTGATTGCTACGTGTTTCCGCACGCCTCGCGAGTAGCTCCCCCTGATGAGGAGGATCGCAGTCGTCGCCAAGAATGTTTGGGCGACGACATAGGGAAACATGGCTATGGAGGATGAGGATAACTCCAGTGAGGAGGAGGACACAGAGGAGGAGACAAATCTGTAGTAATAGGAGGAGGATTCTAATTTTGATCAACAGCTGGTGATGCTTCCCCTAGTGCGGTGGTGCACTAGGATTTTTGTATTGATATGTATGCTCAGCTGAGAAATATTATGGAGCTTCTCATTTTTTATTGAACACTATTATCACTATATATATATATATATTTATTTATTTATGCACGTGGATGCACCTTTTTATGGTTTTTTTAATGTGAGTCTTTTTATGATGAAAATTCCTAGATGATATATGTGACATATGTATGCATGTTTTTATATGATGATGCATGATGCAATTTCTTGGTTTCCTATATGTGATGATGAATATGCCACTCTAGAACATTGTTATCCATTTGGTCTACTACACTATTGAGGTTTTTGGGAACATGTGTGAATGTAATGGATTCAAAATTTTTATTAACTGTTTAGTGCACAGGAAATTTCTAGAGAGGGAAGGATTGTGTACCTGTTAGTGGTTATTCAACTGGGAGACAAGCAGTTGGGATTCTAAGAAGACATCAAGGTGAAAGATACCAAACTGAATGGTGGAGGCCAGGAGACTAGTGACCATCATACTCATCCTAGTTGTTGGTAGAAATTCCAACACACATTCTATCGATATGGATCAATTATGTTGCGGAGAATAGAGAACCCACGCAGCCGAGGCCAGATTTGGAGACCATCTACTTTCTCCATCAGCAAATCCAATGTGGCGATGCTAGGTAGGACCCATCTGGAGCAATCAAGAAAATAAAATGTAAGACTTGTGTTAAGCACGGTGTAAAACAAAAAAGAAAAATATAATACAAGTGACTCAAGGCAGTGACATCAAGCGTAGAACCTCTTGAGGTAGAGCGCGTTGCAAGGATTCTTCAAGAGGTGGCTATCCGAGTCAGCTAGAATGTATGCCCCCTTTTTGAGGCAATGGTGGATGACATAAGGGCCATACCACATGGACTCCAATTTCCCTTTTCCCAACTTGTCGTTGGCTTGGTCATAAACGAGGACCAGATCACCTTCGCTAAAGGTGCGAGGGTTAACATGGGAGTCAAAATTTGACTTCGACCGTGTTTTAGATGCTTCTATGGCTTGGAGAGTAGCATGATGTTCCTCATTGATCTGTTCAAGCAGGAGAAGGCATTATTCTATAAGCGAGGTATTGGGAAGGAGTTCTATGGCAAGGCAGAGTGATGGGATCTGGCACTCAATGGGAAGTACTGATTTGACACCATGGACTAAGTGGAAAGGGGTGAAACTGGTGGCAATTTTTGTCATTGTCTTGTAGGCCCAAAAGGATGAGAAGAGAATGTGGTGTCATTTGGTCTTGTGGTTCCTACCATCCTATGGAGCATGGTCTTGATGATTTTGTTGACAACTTCAACTTGTCCATTTCCCTGAGGGTAGTATGAGGAGGACAAATGGCGCTCGAAATTCAATATGGTTGAGAGTTCTATCCAAACCGCATCTTCAAAGTGATGACCATGGTCTAAAATTATTTGTTGGAAGAAACTGAAATGTGCGATCACATGGTTGAAAAAGAAACGGGTTGCTATGTCGGCCTTACAATTAAACTATTAGATTTTATTAAAATATGATTAGATTATATAGGATATTTATCTAAAATAATAACAAGTTTAACACAATGTATAAGATATAAAAGATACACAAGACACAAATATTTTCATCAGGGAAACCATAAAGGAGAAAACCCCACAAACTTCTTCAGAATCGTAAGATAATCAAAAGCAGCAATAAGAAATTTTCAACAGCTATCTTTCTCTCCTCCTATGATTGTATCTCTCTTTTCAACGCCTTAGAGAGTGTGTGAGGCATGTATAAATGAGGGAGAGCGCCTCCCTATTTATACCCTTTCAATTCACTGACCAAATATAAGACTCGAGCCTACATGTCATATCACATGGGTCCCATTTCTCCTAGAGAGACCACAATTACATATTACATGATGATACACTGAGGACTATTGATCCGACTTACAATAGAGGTTGTACCTCAAGGTATAGACATAATTTAGACATCCCATAAAGGGGTAACACACATCCCCAATGGGGGTACAACAACATACAATTATAATATACATCAGAATATCTTCTGAAGTTACAAATACATCAACACTCCCTCTTAATTAGGAATATATTCTCTCTCTACCTAATAATCAACACATATGGTCAGGTCTTCATCGCATCATCATCATCATAGAGTCATAGAGTCTTCATCATAGATGTTTCCATCATCTTCTTATAATTTGATCATTGTCCCATATTATCTATCATCAGAAGTTTCTATAGTGCCAGCCCTTTTTCATGTTGGATGTAGGCCTATTCCTTTGCCAGATATTCATCTATAGTGTCTCTGCGAGCAAGCCATCAAGTAGGTACATTCCATTACTTATAATATGCCTCTTGCAAAACCTACAAGATCTCCTGGGACTGATTATATGCCACTGCAAAACCTGAAGGAGCATCCCAGGATTGATTACATGCCTTGCAATACCTTTGTACCCTACTTTTACCTCACCATATTCAAATCATCCCATCGTCACATGGAGCATAGCCCACATACACATAGCACAACACTCACATTCACCGGCATGGTAGGAAAAACCTACTACCATCTGGGAAAAGGCTTCCAAAACTTACATCCACTGGCATGGTAGGACACACCTACTACCATCTAGGAAAGGCTCCCATCACTTAAATACACCAACATGGTAGGACACACATACTACCATTCGGGAAAGGCTCCAGCAATTACATCCACTGGCATGGTAGGACACACATACTACCATCTGGGAGAGGCTCCTAGCACTTACATCCATCGGCATGGTAGGAAACACCTACTACCATCTGGGAAAGGCTCCGCACTTACATCCACTAGCATGGTAGGACACACATACTACCATCTAGGGTAAGGCTCTTCACTTACATCCATCGACATGATAGGACACACCTACTACCATTTGAGGAAAGGATCTGCACTTACATCCACTAGCATGGTAGGACACACCTACTACCGTTCTGGGGAAAGAATCTTCACTTACATCCACTGGCATGGTAGGACACACCTACTATGATCGAGGGAAAGGCTATGCACTTACATCCATCGGCATGGTAGGACACGCCTACTACCATCCATGGAAAGGCTCTGCACTTACATCCACTAGCATGGTAGGAAACACCTACTAGCATCTGAGGAAAGGATCTGTACTTACATCCACTAGAATCGTAGGACACACCTACTACCATCTAGGGAAAGGCTCTACACTTACATCCACCAACATGGTTGGACACACCTACTACCATTCGGGCAAAGGATCTACACTTACATCCATCAGCATGGTAGGACACACCTACTACCTGTTACTGAGAGAAATTCCTATGGCTTGGGGTACCACAATAGACAACTTGACTCCAGAAATCAATCTTTTCCAATATGCAATAGAAAATAAATGTCTAACACTAAACGATCAGACCTCGTACCTTATTCCGGACGGTTGAAGTAGATCCCCGTTGAGATTTCCAACTTCGGCTTGAATTGATAAATTACTTACTCAACAACAAGTAAACAATACAAGCATACTATATATCATGGTGTTAGATCTATTCTAGCATATATAATCAACAATGTATAAGCATTTGAAATCATCTCATGGATAAAATATTCATTCAAACACACATTATTGGACAGGAAAATATATTTCTATTAATATAAATCAGAGATTACAATAGATACAACCTTTGTCGGCACGTCTGCGAATTAGAGAAACTGAATCCCCCACTTGGGCCTCCACCACCTCAATCCTCTATCTCTCGATAGCAAGCTCACAAGCAAAAGGAAAGCTTGGGAAGAACACAAAAGTGCTCCAAGGGACAAAGGGATGCAGACTCAAGCATAAGTTTCGACAACAATGGACTATAGTTTCTTTGCTCTCAATTCTCTCATATGCCTTCAATGTACCATAGAGTTCCTTATATAGCTTTTCAAAGGGGTGATGAAAGGTCGAATCCGAGTGATCTCAAGGCATAGGGAAGGCCAGGAGTCAAGTGAGTCAGATCCATGTCAAGGAAAACTCCAAAAGGATTTGGATTTTTGTACACATCCCAATGTACATAGTTTTAGGGGTCAAACCCGCGTATATACGCGATTAAGAGATTAAAAGTCGCGTATAGAATTTTTCACATGTTTTTAGGGATGATCAAGGAAACATCAAAGGAAAAAAAATCGTCCATGGGGTCTAAGGAGTTTGCAGTGGGACAGGGGAAGTCCATACAAAGTGTGATTTACCTAGAGTGGTAAAATCAACTATAACAGATGCCCCTTAATGTGTGAGGTCAAAGGGGTCATACGATGGCCGAAATACATTATAATTCCATCGCAAAAGTGGAGTGATGAAGGATCCCAAATGGAAGACCAGCCACCTAATCAGCATAGTACAATAATACATCTCTGCATATAACTGCAAATACATATAGCAGTCCTGGATACATAAGAGTACAATGGCCATGAATAGGCATGATACATGATATCACATAAGTGGTCATCGCCACGTACAATATACATAGATCAGAATCTCCATGATGAAGATATACAAAGGACCATGATATCCATAATGGCTGAAGATATATAACTGATCAAGATCTCCATAGTGGCTAGAAATATCTGACATATACTGGAATCAAGTCACGAGAGCTGAAATCTCATGAAGAATGGCATAATCAAGGAGGTAGCATATAAGGGATGCCACCAATCTGGAAAGTATTCTACACACACTGCTATAAGTACATGTCCTACTATGCGAATAGAGGTGTCGAGGTCAAACATAGTAATCCATCATCTGATTATCGGTCATTGATGTCTACCGTTAACAGACGCGAGATCACTCACCGATAATGAAAATGGGAATCAAGGTACTAGAGTGAAAACTAACAAGTGTGAATAAATGTGTTGAGGTCAAACACTTGAGAGGATTCTCTGATCAGGGGACATTGATGTATTCCCATAAATTGTCAATGGCGAGAGAACCTTGGCACTGATGACTGCAAGTCTCAAGGCACTCAAAATGACTCTATATTCCAATCCCAGAATAAATGATCTGAAGTCGATGGGATGAAATCTGCTGGAAGGAGGGCATTAAGGCATCCCCCATCATCTAACACGAGGTACTAAGCAAAGCTGTATAATGTGGAAGAACTCGATCATAAGGTGCACAAACCAGTAACTGTACCGGGAATGGCCGACATGCAAAGTCAAGATAACTGAGGAATGGCCGACTCAGGTTTCAAATTCCTTCGAACAAGAGCATAATGACGTATGGTGACTGAATGAAGGTAGCATAGACTCGATATACAAACTGGGACATCTCTGTGACACAGGAGGCATCGACAGAGGCTCCATAGGGACTGGAAGCTTAACCAGTCAGTGGAGATAAACTCAGATAAACGAGTACAGCTCATAAAGTCAAACTATAACCCAACCAATGGATGTGATATATAGTGCTATGTTCGAAGGCAACATAACTCGACAACTACCAAAGATAACATCTTTCCTTATCCGGATTTTTGGTTTTTTTATTTTTTTGGACTTTTTTCAGTTATTTAAAAATCTTGAAAAAGATTAAAATGGATTTATAGTTACAGAATAGGAGGAGAGGAGTGTCATAAGGGAAAACAAACTATTTCCAAGTAGTGGAACATACCTATGCTCAATGCAAGGATACATGTGTAGGATATCGACACTTGGGGGAAAATCTCCTCCCGGTAAAACGGGAAACAAGCTACGAAGGATATAAAAAAATGGCTCTGCATGGATAGACATGAGACAAGCTCGGGCTATATGGCTAAAACGCAATGTCAGGGGAGTCGGCATAAATCTCAATAAGGCAGGCAAAGCTCATGATAATGCATTCATAACTTGACATGAGGGAGTCCTGAGGGAAATAGGCCAACAAAAGATCAAGAGGAGTATGAGGCTCTTGCAAAATGTCATGGCAGTACTATACAATGGACTCCCACACCCTAAAGGAGAAAATGTCAGCATGGGCACCAAATGCAAATAAGGTGCTAACTAGGGTACCCATGTAAAGTGAAGCTCTACCACTGATATCATGCCACTTCTAAAGCAGCAAGAAGGTTCTGTGACATAATAGAGTGGGTTCGTACCTAAGATCATTATGAAATGGTCATAAGGTCATGAAAAATGCAATCGCTGATGAAACCTAACCTATATGCCAGTTTAGACATGATACTTGAGATCAACATGAACGGGTCAATCCAACAGCTGAAATGACATTGAAAAAGGTCCTCTACATCATGAATTATGTCAAAAACGGTCCAAAATGGTTAGAAAATGTCGAAACTAGAGGAAAGGGGGTAAAAATTTTCAAATATTTGAAAAATTTCTATAAATAGTAAACAATTTAAAATATTATAAAACATTTGAAACTTTTACCCATTTGAGCTTAGATTTTCCACAGCGAATTCCAGGAGATCCAGCCGGCGGAATCCACTACCGTTTCTTCCAGGTATTTACCCATGCTCTTATCTTTCATTTTGTTGCAATTTTTGTGAAATTCCATGGTCAATTAAGCTTTCTAGGCCAAACCAAAATGGGCGTTGCGACCCACATGGAAATCGAGGGTTTTTTCGCATATAGGGCTGGATATACGCAGAAAATGCCCTCAAACCCACGTACATATGTGGATGTTTTGAAAATAGTCATGTATGAGGCCGCACATAAGGTTTTTTCAATAATATAATGGGAAAATTGGTAATTTCTTGTGCAGAATGGTCCTAGAGTGGAGAGAGTGTGAACATGGTGAGGTAGAGGAAGCAGTAAGGGCCAATCTAATGGCTCAACAAGCTCTACGTGCATGTGGACTCTACAAGTTTTGGTGTCTTGGTGGTTTGAGGGCCAAACCAAGACTATTACAGATGTTGCTGGATTACTGGGATCTAGACTTGGAGTCTTTCCAGATAGATGGGATGTCCCTCACTATAGAGGTGGAGGACATATACTTAATTATAGGGATTTCTAGACAAGGGGAAGTAGTAAACCTTCGTTCCCGTGGTGGGCCAGGAGGTGGCCTGACTATCGACGAGTACATTGCGGTGTACTGCTATCTAGACACAGAGAAGGTGGGGAGTTAGGTCCCTACCAACGCTATACAGGTGCTGGGCCTAAAGGCCATATTATTGACATTGGGTAGGATAGCAGGCTTGGCATCACTCCACCAAGCCTCGTGGCCTCTAATGTTCTATGCAGTGGAGTGCATGAGACCCACGATTTATGACTAGAGCACTACACTATTGAGCAACATTGAACATCAGCTCAGTGAGTGTAAGGAAGGAAGAGTGCGGAACTTCGGGTTCAGCAGTATACTGAGCACATTTTTATTCGAGCGTGTTCCAGGATTGAGACCCAGAGTGGATGTTCCTCTTCATGGGGTTCGAGATCCGAACCAACGACGTTGGGAAGATGCGATGTGCAGACTGGGGGTGGTAGGGTGGCCAACCCCTATCCAGCTGAGTTCTTTCTATGGTGGCGACGACAGATAGTTGCCATCGATGACTACCCCTATGTGGGGATAGACTTTCGGGGGGATCTGGACATGCCGCTACCACTAGGATCGGCATATGGTGATATAGGTAATGAATCTTGATCCTTTATTTTTTAATTTTTTTTGAGTTATTTAAAATTTTTTTTTGTGTTTTCTTGATTATATGGAATCAAAAAGACATATTTTTGCGTGACAATACATAGAGACATCTACCATTTGTGTGCAAATGTGAGACCACGATGGCCAGAGGGCTTCCCTTGTCATAGACAGAGGGGAAGAGGAGATGATATCACGGTTGTGGATGTGGAGCGGATGCTCCAAAGCATTCATACCAATTTTGTCAGGCTGACACATAGGGTTCCCATGGCGCAAGTCGAGGACTTGCCTGAGGCTATGTAGCGGCAAGTGGTGGGTGTACCACGAGCATGGGTGCGATTGCTCTGATGGCTAGCGAGAGCTGTAGTGACCTTCCATGATCACAACCCTCCTCCTCCTCGATAGGATTAGACACCTGGGAGTGTATACATTTTGTATGCTGGTGGCTCGAGAGCCCCAATTTTGTATCATGACACTATGTATTATCACAATTTGGATTTTATATAATTTTTTTTATGGTGATCGGTTTATTTATTTACATGTGTAAAAATAGTGTTTGTGATGAATTTACTATGAATGAAACAAATGCCAATATAACACGTAGTTAGCATATGAGTCAGCAACTTGATTATTAATTCTTGGAATGTGTATATATGTCAAATTGCCATTCTAACAATCTCACACGTTAGAATCTTCTCAATAATGTTGGATCTCTAACATGGTACAAACCATTAAGCTGTGACACTACTAACTCCGAATCAAGACGTACCTCAAGAGAGAGAACACCATGTGAAATGGCATCCCGTAGAAGCTCAATAACGGCACTATATTCAGCAACATTGTTGGAAGATGGCCGCAAACATATGCCTCCTAAAGACAGTACCTGACCCATAGGAGTATAAATCACCCGAGTAGCAGAGGCTGAGTGTTGAGTGTGACGTCTAGCACCATCTGTGAATCCTATGTAGGTGGAAGATTCCATTGACATCTGCCAAAAGAAATGGAAACTCATCACAAACCGATCACGATAAGAAAAAGACCTAACTATGCAAAACTGTACACTAATATACAACAAGCAGCCTTGGCTGAAAATTATGCATAGTACTTCTTGAGATAGAGCCCATTTCTAGGCTCTGCCAAGGTTGTTCCTTCGTAATCCACTAACTCATAAGCACCCTTCTCTAACACACGTTTGACCATGTAAGGGCCCCACCACATAGGATTAAATTTTCCTGCCCCCAAGGGTTCTTTCGGTTGATCCCACAAAAGGACCAAGTCTCCTCACTAAACCTCCTTGGACAGACAAACTTATCGTACTGGACCTTTACACGACATTTATTGACTTCTAGGGCCACCAAGGCATCCCGACCCTGCTCATCAAGTTGCTCAAGGTGGACCAAATGCTCCTCCAATGGTGAAGTGTCTGGTAAGCGTTCTACAACTAGTTTCAAAGAAGGAATCTCGCATTCAACCGACAATATCGACTCCACTCCATGTACAAGTCGATATGGAGAAAAACCAGTGGCAGTCTTAACAACGCTTCGATATGCCCACAAAGTAGGATATAACATGATGTGCCAATTATTCTTGCTTTGCGCGATGGTTCATTGGAGAATGGATTTGAGTGATTTATTCACTGCCTTTACCTATCCATTCACTTGAGGGTAGTAAGAGGAGGAATGCTCTTGCTTGTACCCTAACTTTGATGCCAATTCTTCCATCATACGGTTCTGAAAGTGCGAGCCATGGTCAGTGACAAGCTCTTTCAGAATCCCAAACTGAGTAATAATTTGGTTGAATATGAAGTGAGCGGCTTTCTCACCGTTGGATTTTACTGTAGGCATAGCCTCAGCCCATTTCATGAAGTAATCAACAACCACTATAATATTATGGTGCCCCCAGCCGAAGCTGGGTTGCAATCCATAAAATCAAGCCCCCACTTAGTGAAGGGACCGACGGTGATAATGGGATGTAATGGCACAGGTTTCGAGTGCATATTACGTGTGAACACCTGGAAAGGGTGGCACCTCTTGACCGCATCCACACAATCGTTAAAGATCGATGGCCAGAAAGAACCCGCTCTTAAGATCTTTTGAGCTGTAGAAAGCCCAGATAAATGACCACCACATGCCCCTCCGTGGCAATCATTCAGCACTACCTCAGCCTCCTCATGAGTTAAACAACATCGTAAAATGGAATCTACCCCACAACGGTACAAAGTGTTATCCACTATGAGGTAGTTCTTAGAGACGTGACGTAATCGTTGTCGTTCATCTCGTGAGAGGTGAGTAAGGGTCTTCAATGTTTGTAAATATATTATGATATCCCCATACCACGGGTCTAAAGTTGAGATTAAGAAGATGTGTTCATCGACAAATGTATCTTCACAAACCAACTCCTCGGCCTCGCTCGGGAAATCCGATATAAGCTCTGCAAAAATTAAATACTTCTTCGACTTTGCCGAAACAAATTCGAGATCGAATTCTTGCAGAATGAAAATCCATTTATTATATTTTCCCCCAATCATCCTTCGAGTGAGGATGAATTGAAATGGATTGACATGGGATACAACCAAGGTCTAGCAAAGGAGAATATAATGTCTCAACCGCTGAACCATATGTACAGTAGCTAAAGCAAGCTTCTTGACATGAGAATAATGAATCTCTACGTCAATAAGGTTCTGGCTTAGATAATATATGACATGCTCTTGGAGCTCCTCATCCTCTTGAACCAAAACCATACCAATCGTCTCCATGGACGTGGCCACATAAAGTAGGAAATCATGGCTATAGTTTGGGGGACTAATCATCGGGGCCGATTCTAGGGCTTGCTTGAGTGCATCGAAGGACTCCAGGGCTCGCTCATCCCAATAAAAGGGGGTGTCCTTCTTCAAGAGATGCATGAAGCCTCTAGTCAAATTGGAAAATTTGACAATAAATCTTCGTAAGAAGTTTGCCATGCCTTGCAAACATTGAAGATGATGAATATTCTTTGGGGGATACAACTGAAGTACTGCCTCAACCTTCAAAGGGTCGACTCTTATACCCTCTTTAGACACAATGAATCCCAAAAAACGACCTAACTTCACACAAAAGATGCACTTGTGAGGATTTAATCTAACTGAATAGTGCTGGAATCTTTCGAATACCAATCTCAAGTGATAGGGATGACGCATTCTCATACAAGAATGAGCAGCCAGGTCATCCAAAAATACTTCGATAATTGACTTGAGATTGTGGAAGATCAAGGTCATTGCCCGCTGGAATGTAGCTTCGATGTTTTTAAGGCCAAAAGGCATTTTCCAATATGCAAAAGTTCCCCAAGGACAAATAAAGGCAGTCTTATGTTGGTCCTTAGGTTTAATTTATATCTGATTATACCCGAAAAAGTCATCCATAAAGGAAAAAACCTCGCTACCCGCACACTCATCCAAAATCTGATCAATAAACGGTGTGGGGAAATTGTCCTTAGGACAGGCTCAATTCAAATCACGGAAATCAGTACATATGCGGATCGCTCCCTGTTTCTTATCCACCGGAATGGGGTTTGAAACCCACTCCATCAAGGGAACGAGATAGATGAAATCGGCGTTCAACAACTTCTCTATCTCTGCCTTAATCGCGGGTGCTTTCCTAGGATTCACCGCACGCAAACGTTGTCGAACAGGCCTAGCGTTGGGGTAAGTCTTAATCTCGTGCTCGACAATACGAGGGTCAATACCTGGCATCTTGTCGTAGGACCAAGCAAAAATATCATGGAATTCCTTGAATAGCTTGGTGTATTCTAGAATCTCAGCATGGGAACATTTCGCCCCAATATAGACATTCTCTATCATGCCAGGATTGCAAGAGATGTTGATAGGAATCGTTGAAGATATGTTAGCCATGTTTCCATTATCCATCTGATCAGGAGAGCTTAAAAGACCCATAGGACTACCAATTCTCTAACTAAGAACCGCCCTAAAATCCTCATGCTCCAAGCGGTCAAGCTCGAGAAGAAAGTACGATCTATGATGGATTTCCTCCCATGGTGGCTCAACTCCTGACATGGCCTCAATAATTGCTTCATCTGAAGGAAAAACCGTATCAAGGTAGTCGTGCACGTGAGAAGACTGTACTGCCCATGCCAACAACACATAAGGGTCCTCTTGCTCCGTTCGTGAAGAGGAAGGACTAGGCTCTGCAACACACATGAGATTAGCTTGATAAGCTATCATAGTTGCAGGCAATGGCACGTCCGTCATGATGGGCTCACTCAGAGTACCCGTGTAGGAAGAATCCAAGGATCTTCCATATGACTCGTGCAAAAAGACACCGATCTCGTAGATGTCAAAGCCTCATCGGAACTAGATCCTATCATAAGGATCGGTGCAGGACAACTAAAGCTTCCCATGAGGGATGGATACATGCCTACACCCACACTCCCAGTTTTCGGCTGAGAGTGTTCAACGATCGGGATCGACGCTCCTGAAGATGCAGTAACAGACGGATTCTTGAATGTCATTTGATCAATCATTACTATCTTCCCATTATGTGGAAAGCATACAACACAGAACAAGGAAGAAGCAATGGCTTGCATACTGTACATCCAGTTCCTACCCAGCAAGAGATTGTAGTCAAGGGGCGCATCAACCACCACGACCTCTATCACAATGATCTTCCCTCCCAAATGGACTTTAAGGGAAGGAAGGATGTCGTGCGGTCTAAAGGATCTCCCATCGAACGCAGTTAACATGGTCGCTGATTTAGAGAGCTCAGGGGAACCCAAACCCTTCCAACATGATAAAGACATCACAGAATCAGCAGCGCCTTCATCAATCACAGTGCGCTTGACGGTCATATTCAGACATTCTACGTGAATCAAAAGAGACACATAGTAGGGAAAGTGAGGCTGAAGTCCTATGGTTTCAAATTTAATCATGGAGGAAGAATCATTGTCATTCACACCAAGGGAAGAAAGCAACACCTTCCTTTGTGAAGGACAACTCTGAAGCACTTCCAATGTAGACATCGCATAAGGAGTGTGGCCCAAATCCTCGACAACTGAATAGTTCTGGGCGGCTCGAGCATTTGGATTGTGCCCCGAACACTTCAGGAATCCCTTAGGAATGCAAGGTGTAGTCTCAGGTTTATCCATAGGTTTCTCAATACGCAAAGGGGACCCTGGTGGATCAGGCTCTTTGCCTGGGCTGGGTTGTGATGAACCATAATCTTTTGCATGGGTCACAACTTTCACAGCATGTACCATGTTAATGTAACCACGACCACTACCCTCCGGCGGATCTTGATCACCACCATACTGGTCATGGGACCTTGAGTTCATATTTTGATTGTGCGGTAAAGGGTTAGTTAGCACAGCTAGGCCCTGTGCCAAGAATCTCGAGGATTCCTCAATATGAGGGCACAAGTAAGTGAGGTGATCGTCCTTACATAACTTGCAAGGGAACTTAACCTTACGTTTAGCTTGCTTGTCCCCCCCAGAATTCTGGTTGTTCTTGTCATTACTATTAGCATTGTCATTCTTATTCCCACCCTTATGATTATTTTTACCCTTTTTTCTATTCCGTCTGGGCTGCTGGTTACCCTTCTGGTTCGATGATTGCACTGAAAGTACACTCACCATTTGGGTGGGTTGAGACAAAGCCATAGCTTGTCCTGAAGCAAATTGGTTTATTGACAATTGACTAACTTGTTTTGCAACCAAATCCACAGGTTTCGCACTTGCACAACCCACAATTCCATCGGCATGTGGTCGAGGTTTGACTTTGGGGTCGAAACTAGAACATGGAGCATTGGGAATAATCTCATATAACAAACTGGACTAAGCATATATCAAGTCCAGTTCCTGCGCCCTAAAAATCGCTTGTTCCTCATTCTGCACTTCGGATGTAGAAACATCCTTTGCTATATATGGCAATAACGACTTGAGGAACCATTCGAGAAGGAACTCCAGTGGTATAAAGGCTTTAATTAACCTCTTCCGTCTACGCCACTCTTGAATATGATCAGAAATATGTGTGGCTTTATCTTGCCGAAATGTCAACAAGATTTCAGTACCAGCATCATAACGTACTGGTAGCTGGAAGTGGTTAAGAAAATTCATCGCAAGGTCGTTGAACAAAGTGAAAGCTCCCCTAGGTAGCTCTATATACCATTTCGCGGCAGGCCCTCTAAGGGTGCATTGAAATATCTGTAAACGGATGGAATCTTAATGTAAGGAATTCGAAGAGAACCATAGGTGAAAAGTAGTAACGTGTTCACTCAGATCCTCTCCCGGTTTTCCCTCGAACTTAGGTATGTCAGAGGGAAGCTTGGTAGGGACAGTCGGCCAAGCCGGGTCATGAGCTACAGGATCATTCGTTAATCTTGACAAGTTAGGAAGATTGAGCGTCGTGAGGAAATGGAGCCTAAGATGATGAGGTCGATGGAATGCTCCCTGAGTCATATAGGTCTGATTACCACCATGGCCTTGGCCATAGTGCCCTCCTCCTGTATGAACTGTATAGGGTGGCGTGGAAGCACCATAGTGTGGTGGAATTTGACTAGTAGGAGCTACAAAGCCATAATTAGGAGAGTAAGTAGGTTGTTGATACCCGCCCCCATAAGGTGAAGAACCTTGTCCATACTACGTCTCATAATAGGGTCCATAAGTCATTGCATGCGATGTCCCATGGGACACTCCGTAAGTAGGAACATACGTTCTGGAAGTAGGAATGTGACCTCTAGAAGTATGAGCATGACCTCCTGAAACAACGGGCGGTACATGAAGCTGAGACACAACCAGTCTAGTAACCGCAGTACGGACATAACTCGTAGCAACGTTTCGGCCCAAAGTACCACATGAATAAGGTGGAGGGTGAACATTTGAAGAAGTAGGGACCGAGGACGGAGGGACTTGAGTAATAATGTACGTACTATTCCCTATCATTACCCGTCTCGGGTCTGGTATCCTAATAGGATCACTAACCCTAGACCTAGGAGGAATATGTGATGTAACTTCCACCACCGGGATGGAAGGTGCAATGTGACTAGTGGTCCCAAACCTCTCCGCATGGTAAGGAATGAGAGTGCCCCCAGGCATAGTGTTAGGCTCGAACTCAGATTCGACATGAAATTCCAAATAATTTGTGGGAAAACCAGACGTAGCATAACTACCATAGCTAGTGCTTGCGAGTTCAAAATGAGTCTCGGCATCCTCCAGCATTCCATACCGGTAATGCATCAATGGGGAATCAAACCTAGAGTGAGTAGGTCTATCATGAAAGGTTCATATCTTAGAAATCACAGGCCCTAACTCAGCCAAGTCGGGCGAAGGATCGTAGGTAGGAGTAAACTCTCCATCATCCACTCGAATGGGAGAAGGTGGTTCATGAATGCTTTCCATATGGTCTCCCATGGTGTGTGAATCCATGTGTGAAATAGTCTGCCTAGACTGTCTAGGTCTCTCTCCCAAAGGAGGAGGAGAAGTAGAAGGCGGAAGTCCTGCTAAATGACGAGAACGGTGAGGAGTCGCACCCAAATCCACAATGACTCAAAAAATAAAAAAGACTCTCTATTTACGCAAACCCTAAGCAAGCTATCATGCACAGAGCAATCACTAATAAAATATAAAGCCAAAAGCAAGCAAACAAGGGCTGGATAAGTGAGCTCTTGAATGAAGCAGGTATGTCTCTCCTAGGAGAGGCTTGAGACTCCCATACACAACAAGCGGAGGTACGTAACCAATTATTGTGGCCCTCAGCTTCAACGTGTAAAGCGACTGTGCTGTCCAACCCCAACCTAGACGGGACACCCGCAGAATAACCCCTACAAAGTACCCCCTTGATATCCTAGGTAAGGCCACTAAGCTCACCTCAATATAATCAATGCTCAGGCAGACAGTCCCAGGCGGGATTGGTCGTATGGGCAGGGTAGCAAAGCCCGAAACTCTTGAAAGAGCCCCCAGATACGAATAAAATCCTGGAAATATCTCCGGTGCTACTCAGTTATGACTAGGGGTCATCCCAATCAATAACTGCTCACACTGCCTCGTGCTTAACTCCCTTTTGAGAGGAGGATCCTGAGAAACACTGGTTATACCAAGGATTTCACACACTCACCTGGACAGACACATAGATGTTGTTGTTTAGTGGTCTTGAAGTATTTACTCACAATGAACTATTCCAAGACCCTAAAACCTAAGCTTGTTGGTGCACCCTAGAAAAGAAAAGAGTGTAATTCATTTTAATTTAGCGTTGATTTTAATTAGCTTTATTACTCAAAATAGGGATATGACCATGCAACTAACGGTGTTATGACACAACATGAAGTAAAATGCACACCTAACAATCAATGCAAATGCATTGTGTCCATGAAAACAGGGTATGCTACTATGTGAAATGCACAATTTTTCTTCAAATGATGAATGGAAGTTATCCTATATGAAGTCCTAACTAGTACTCCAAAGCAAATCTAGTGCAAGTACAATGCAAAATGCAAAATGCAATGCATGATGATAAGCAAATGTTTTTGGATTTTTTGAAATAGAATGAGATACAAAAAGAAAAAGAATGATTCTACAACCCCTAGAATCTGCAAGCACACTCAAACAGTATTCAAGCAAATCACTAAGATAAAAGAACTCTAATGCACTAATTCCAAACAAAAAATCGAAAATGCCATGACAAGAACCTTCTTAAAAAAAAAAATTTAGCCTAAAAAAAACGTTTCTGGTCAGAAACAGAGGTATAAACAGACTCAAGCAGTGCCAAAGGAGACTCAGCAATCATCAAAATTCACCCAGCAACCATTTAACTTCCACAAAAAGGGAAAACTAAGGGCATACGCGACTGTTTGCAGTAAACCCATGTGTATACGCAGAAATCACAGAGAAACCCGCGTGTATACACGACTGTGAGTTAAAAACTCGCGTACAGGAAGAAAGGTGCATAAAATCAAGGCAAACAGACAAGCTGATACAAAATTCACACCAATCAGACACTACCAGGCATACATGCCCCCAGACCCGACACATAAAAAAGAGAGAAAGATCAATTCAAATTCATTGAATGCCGATAGAACAACCCCCAAAGGAAAACTACTAGGAACTCCTCAGCGGAGTCACCAATTCTGTTATGGAGAGAAATTCCTATGGCTTGGGGTACCACAATAGACAACTTGACTCCATAAATCAATCTTTTCCAATATGCGATAGAAAGTAAATGTCTAACACTAAAGGATCAAACCTCGTACCTTATTCCAGATAGTTGAAGTAGATCCCCGTTGAGCTTTCCAACTTTAGATTGAATTGATAAATTACTTCCTCTACAACAAGTAAAAAATACAAGCATACTATATATCATGGTGTTATATCTATTCTAGCATATATAATCAACAATGTATAATCATTTGAAATAACCCCATGGATAATATATTCATTCAAACACACATTATTGGATAGGAAAAGATATTTCTATTAATATAAATTAGAGATTACAATAGATACAACCTCTGACGGCACGTCTGCGAACCGGAGAAAATGAATCCCCCACTTGGGCCTCCACCACCTTAATCCTCCATCTCTCGATAGCAAGATCACAAGCAAAAGGAATTCTTGGGAAGAACACACTAGTGCTCCAAGGGACAAAGGGATGCAGACTCAAGCATAAGTTCCGGCAACAATGGACTATAGTTTCTTTGCTCTCAATTCTCTCATATGCCTTCAATGTACCATAGAGTTCCTTATATAGCTTTTCAAAGGGGTAATGAAAGGTTGAATCCGAGCGATCTCAAGGCATAGGGAAGGCTAGGAGTCAAGTGAGTCAGATCCATGTCAAGAAAAACTCCAAAAGGATTTGGCTTTTTGTACACATCCTAGTCTACACGGTTTTAGGGTTCAAACCCGCGTATATATGCGATTAAGGGATTAAAAGTTGTGTATAGAATTTTTCACATGTTTTTAGGGATGATCAAGGAAACATCAAAGGACAAAAATGGTCCATGGGGTCTAAGGAGTCTGCAGCAGGACAGGGGAAGGCCATATAAAGTGTGATTTACCTGGAGTGGTAAAATCAGCTATAACACTACCATCTGGGGAAAGCCTATGCACTTACATCCAACCATGGGAGGCCCAGCCTGCCACCATGTCGAAAAGGCTCATGTGTATCTACATCTTCTGAAATCATCACTTCCCTTTGGAGGGAACCTCGATTTGAATAACACCAAGCTTCTCTCTGGAATACTCGAACTTCACTCTAGCCATTTCTAGCATAGAATCACATCAGGGATGATTACATCCAAGGATAACCTGTGAGCTTCACGAAGAATGATTACATTCGAGGACAACCTACATGACTAATTACGTCTAATAAATATATGAGCTTCACCAGTATTTTATGCTTAGACAACCTGTCTCACCGGATATGCTAGAACTCATCACTCCCTCTTTTGAGAGATCTCAATATGGATCACATACTAGAGCTTCACTGCTCGTCTCTGTATCATAAAAAAATGCAAGTCAGATCAATCAAATCAAATAGTAGCTTTCAAAATAAACATACTACTTCACAAATAGCCAATCAATTGGAAACATAATTTGCCTCGACTGTACCCAGCGCCATGCAGGACTGCATCCTGCCAAACCAGTATCCCATACTGGATCTCAAATTGAAGAAGCAACCCAATATGCTCTTCTTCTCAATGGTGCTACCAATCCAAATCAACATAACCATGTAGGTTAGTCTTCTGATTCATATCATACTTGAGCCCATACTCAACTGTACCCTTCAGATACCTAACTGCATGCTTTGCAACCAGGTGAGCATGTCTCGGATCTGTCAGGAACTCGCTCAACTCGTTCACAGCAAAGCATGTGTCTGGTCTTGTATTCATTAGGAACATCAATGAACAAATCATCTGATGATACATTGTGGCATCGACCGTCTTATATGAAGCATCACTCAATAGCTTCAGGTTTGATGCCATAGGTGTGGCCATGGCCTTGCAGTCCATCATCCCAAACCTCTTCAAAATCTCCACTACATACTTCCCTTTTCCAAGGAATATTCCATCTGTACTCTGCCACATCTCCATTCCTAGAAATTAGTGCATCAGACCCAAGTCCTTCATCTCGAACTCGGCAACATGTATCCTTCTTCCATATTTAATGAGTTCCTCTTTTCCTTTCAGGAACAGGTCATCGACATATAACATGAGCATCACTGGTCTTCCGCCTTCAACATTGAAGTAAATGTTGGAATTATCTTTACTCTCAATAAATCCTAGAGCCATTAGTAAGCTATCCATCCTGTTTTACCATGTAAAACCTCAGGATCTTCTAGAGTCACTCCCTCTGAAGTGGAGCATCATTCTCCCTCTTCCTTTCGTACTCTATGCATTGGAACATTTTGTAATGGAGTGACAAGTAGCTTCCTCTGCTACTAATATTCTTTGTATCCATCTCAGGACATTGGATACCAATATTGTGGAAATTGAACCCAAGAGATAGAACAATTACACTCACAAAATTGCTAATCAAACATGCAAAATTAACACCAAAGGAGACTGAAATTGGAGCATAACACTAATCTGTATTGAATAAGTGTACAATAGCCAATATTGTGAAGTAATAGGATTCGGAAATATATAATTACATGAGATATTCGAATGCATAAGGACTCCATTTGAAAAGGTCAAAAAGTAGGCTTACTAAATCTAGTCAAATCCCCCATAGGTGCATAAAGCAGTTTCCAAATCCACCAAGATGCTCACGAATTAGCTAAGTCAAGTAGGCAAGATAATGAGGGATGGAAATACAAATCATACATGATTTTATTAGGAGAAAAGGAGGGAGTATGATGTGGGAAAAAAACAAGTCAACTACACCTGGTCTAACTTTTGCTTTTGCCTTAATTCTCAAAAAAACATGAAGCTTTTCAAAAAAGGAAGATATGCACTTTAGAGGATCTGGAATAAACCAGACATGCTAAATGTGGTTTCCAAGAATTTTTCCAAGTGCTCCATGACTTAGTTTTAGCAAGTGTTGACTTCTAAGTCATGTAGAAGGCAACTAGCATAGAGCGAAATCTAGGAGACTAGGTAATAAGAAAAAAATGATTTAATTAATGTATAAGGTAGGTAACTATGGGTTGATTATTCCAACACCCCCCCTTAATACTGAATTTATGAGTAAATATCAGAAAACTATAGGGCCTAGCAACAAGGCTTAGTCACCCTTTACATACTGCTTGTCCATACAACCAAGGAAAGAGGCAAAAATCCAGTGGAAAAATCCTCCCTTAAACATGGATAGGAAAAATAAAATTTGGAAATCTTGTCATCAATCATGCTTCACAGCATGATCATGAATCCCCAGTAGTGATTTGAGATTGCTGAATCTCTTCTCACAAAAAACTTTGGTGAATATGTCTGCTACTTGTTTTGAAGATGCACAAAATAGTAGATGAATGGTGCCATCATGCACAAGTTGTCTAATGTAGTGCATATGGATCTCAATGTGTTTGGTTCGCTGTCTCTGAACTGGATCATTACAGATTTGAATGGTGCTCTGGTTATCACAATAGATAATAGTTGAAAAATCTGATTCGAAGCCACTTTCTCCAAGTTTTCCCTGCAACCACAAACATTGACTTGCTGCATTTACAACTCCTCTATACTCTGATTCTGTAGATGAGAGTTCTATGGCACTCTGCTTCTTGCTTGACCAACTAATTGGTCCTTCTACAAGCATGAACACATATCTTGATGTTGAATTTCGATCTGTGTTGTCACCTTCCCAATCACTGTTAGTAAACTCAATCAAATCAAGATCAGATTTTTCTTTGTAGAAGATCCCATGAGTTCTTGTTCCTTGAACAAAGTTAAGGAGCCTTTTGGCTTCCCTCCAGTGGATCTCATGAGGCTGATCCATGTATCTTCAAGCCACACTAACTGCATAAGATAGATCAGGTCGAGTGTGTGTAAGATAAAGCAAACACCCAATCAACTGCCTATATAGTGTATTATTTACCATAGGAGAAGAACCTACTTCTTCAAGCTTAACTCCTGAAAGGAAGGGAGTCTTGCTTGGCTTGCAATATTTCATGTTGGACTTGCTCAACAAATCTAAGGCATACTTGGACTGATGTACTTTGATTCCATGTTGGAATTGAGCAATTTCGAGACCCAAGAATTGGCTCAACAATTCCAAATCTGTCATAGAAAATGCATGGTTCATTGCATCCTTCAAGGAGGCAATCTCTTTCTTTGAAATTCCTATAATCAGAAGGTCATCCACATACAAGACAATAATCATCAAGGAACCATGAATCAGATTCAAATAAACATTAGTATCAAACTTGCATCGAACAAAACTCAATGACAATAGAAATCCATCAATCTTGGCATACCAAGCCCTGGGGGCTTGCTTGAGCCCATACAATGATTTCTTTAACCTACACACTAAAGATGGATTAGAAACAAACCATTCAGGTTGCTGCATTTAAATCTCTTCAGTGAGATCTCCATTTAGGAAAGCACACTTCACATCCATGTGATGTACCTCCCACTGCTTCGAAGCTGCAATGGCTAAAGCTAGCCTTATGGAGTCCATCTTTGCCACTGGTGCAAAGGTTTCATTGTAGTCAATACCATGTACTTATAAGTATCCCTTGGCTACCAATATTTCCTTATATTTCAAAGGTGAACCATCAGCATCAAACTTAGTCTTGAAAACCCACTTACATTGACCTAGCTTCCTCCCCGGGGGAAGATCAACCAGTTCCCAAGTGTTGTTATTCCGGAGCGAGATGAATTCTTCTTTCATGGCTGTTTGGCACCAGGGATGATTTTAAGGAACCATACTTATTTAAAAGTGTATAAATGTTGGTGAATATTACCAATTCTTAAAACGGCAACTATAAAATGATTGGCGATATTTTTCAAAAAATATTTTAATTTCCAAGGATTTTATATCGTTTATATAATAATTTGGCGATTTATAGGGTGAAAAAATTTTACCCCATCAAAATTGGACGAAACAGGGCTTCAAAAAATGCAAAATGGCGAATCTTTTTTGGGAGAAAAACATGGAAAAATAGCCCATTGGGCTAAAATTCGCCCCTAAAATTATCCCTATTGTTTGCCATCTTGGATCATGTGCTGCATCTTCATATGTTTGTGGATATGATTCAACCATCAGATATCACTTTTCAGCAAATAAAGGATCTTTCATACAAAGGGCACTCTCAAACTGATATCTAGTCCTCCTAGTGTCACTAGGATTTCCAGCCAGTTCCCCAGCTGCATGAATGGTATTTGCTTCCCATTTTGGTCTTGTAAGAATGTCAAGATCTGCAATCAAATCATCATTATCAGGCATATCAGAATCAGTAAATGTTAGCTGGAATATTTCACCTTCTGCGGACAGTGAGGTGTTCCACTGGTCTAAATGGTTCAGATCCGGAACAAATGAAGGACAGAGGTTGAATACCCTCCCTGGATGCCGTAGATACCTGGAATGTGATTCTTTGATAGTAACCCTGTGTACCTACAATCAGCTTAAACATGCAAACACATCAAAGCTTCCAGAATATAATCTACTGATCCATGTTAGTGACTAAGGAATCTAACAACATACATGTGAAATCAAACAACAACAATAATGTGGGACAGAAATCAATTTGCATTAAGATAAAAATGGAGAAGTTTACAACCAATCAAGCCTTAGTGTTGACATGCATCTCCATGAAACCAAACACTCTCATCCCCATAAGCTCCGACTTTAGCTCTCTATGCTCTCCAATGGCTTGGGCCAAGTGATCAATCCAACAACATAACAATACCTTAAGAGTTCTCTCCCTCAACCACGAATACGAGCTTGTATTTATAAGGCTCAATGGATAGGGATGGTTGAGAGATTAGTGGATGAGGTGGCCTCTAAGATCCTAGGATGAGGGATCTCGAGCTCAACTGACCCACAATGATAGGGATAAGGGAGGACACGAGGCTCATGATCTAGAATCCTCAAGAATCTTCTCTTTTTCCCTTTTTACCCAGGGTACTGTGTTTCTCCTTCAATGATGGAGTGGTTATGGTAAGAAATGATTATGGACTAAGGGCCATAGGCGGTGGCACCGCTTGTGAACAACAAGGGATAGGTGGTGCGAACAAGGTACCGCTCCTAGACAACAGGGAAAGCACGGTGTTGGGAATTTTCATGAAAGATTGACAATTAGCATGGGTTTCCACTCCAAGTGCTGGGATTAAGGGAAAATAGGTATTTCAAAGGTCTTATCACATGATGATGACATGATTTTGGTATAACAGGATGCCCCCCAAAGCATGAGTCTTAGAGGGATATGATAAACGAGAGATTTGAGAGAACAAGCCGTTGCTACGAGGTGAAAATGTCAGCTCGATCAGAGCATGTTGTCAAGTAGGCATCTGCGGTACGTCAGTATGTTGAATCATAGACACAAGTAACCAACTCATGGATGCAGACCAATACAAGGCAGATCCATGAGAGGAATAAACAAGCATGGCTACTAGAAAACAACATAGATCCATGTGATAGAGGACTCAAACTTGGACATAGCTACCAGGCATACAAATGTAGATCTATGTCATACAGACGCAAATTTGAGCATATCCACAACCATACAAATGTGGATCCATGTTAGATATACAAAACTCCATCGCAACCTGGGGAAAATCAATGAGTGCTTTAAACAAATGCCCAGGGTCTTCGTCTCGTCTTCCACAAAGTATGATTCTATCCATGTGATTACAATGATCTGAAGTCGAACATGGTAGAAACCACTTGATTATCGGCCAATGATGTGAACCGTTAACAAGTGCGAGGGAGATCACCATTAATGTCAATGATTCCCAAGGTACTCTAGTACAATCTATTGAGTGCGAATAGATGTCCTGATGTCGAACACCCAGTTGATTCTATCGATCAAAGGCCAATGATGTGAACCTATGTCGAGAGCGAGAGAATCTGTCATTAAGGCATATAGATCTTAAGGTACCAAATATTGTTTCTAAGACTATTTCCTGGATGATGAGCTGATGTCGACGGGAAAAGTCTTGTCGAAGGAGGGCTATGATGAGTCCCACATCGACGACATGAAACTTGGAACATAGTTCTGGAATGATGTGAATTTAGTAACCATAAGACTGACTCAAAGATACTGACACAAAGACTATGTAGACTGCAGAGGTAAAACTTCTTCAAATCCCCTTTGAACATCGGGTAACACGACAAAAAGACTTGGCAGCATGACTGGACGGGACATACACACAATGTGACAGTGGAAAATGCATTCTTTTGAAAGACTCAAAGGAGTGACATGACTCATGAAAGTGGATCGTCGCGGAGAACAATTGAATACCCAATTGAATGACATGATGTGCAAACAAGTGCCATGTTTAAAGGTAACGAAAACCAACTACCATTATTTACAAAATGATTCCCTTCCCATTTCCCCCATCATGATCGATGAGTGCCTCTTTTTGGTTTTACGAGTTCAAAGAGGGTAACAAACACTCGATATAGCTCATTAGAAGACAAGTCTAGACTCATATGTTTTATGAACCTGAGAGAGGAGGGCTTCGTTCTCAAAACAGGTCTCTCAATGTTTGATTTAACGAGTCCACTGAAAGAAAACTTAGTATCGTTAATGTTTAGAGAGTCTGAACGAATACGGAAGAAGACTCCAAAGGGGTCCTTTTTCATATGATTTAGTCTCTAAGGCCCAAAAAGTGTAAAATCATACCTTAGAGAACTCTTCCAGTCATGATTGGTTGGAGTGTTCCTTTTTCATAAATATTCCTATCCGAACCAAAAAAAGAGATAACCTACCATCGGACGGATGACTCTTCCAATACTTTAATGAGCATGAGGAAGACAAGATTGCTCGACGATTTTTCATATTTAGGGAGCCTGAAAAGAGTTTAAAGAGAACTCCATGAGGTTTCTTTACACAATGTCATTTTTTACGAGCCTGGAAAGAATCATAAATGGACTCGACGATCTTTTTGTGTTTAAGGAGCCTCAAAAAGAGGTGAAAAGAAGACTCCATGATGCTTCTTTGCACAATGTCAATTTTTTACGAGCCTGGAAAGAAACTGAAATGGACTCGGACCTTTGATACTAGGTTTAAAGAGCATGACCAAAGTGTTGTAATGAACGCTCATCGACCTTTTCCATTTTATGAAAGTGTGAAAAAACCATAAACAAAATTCCAAAGCTTCTTACTATGGTTCTCTTATCCTGCAATCGACTCAGAAACAAGTGTTAAATGCATTTAAAACCAGCATTAAGGGATTACGATAGATAAAATTTAACTAAAATATGATTTTATATCAAAACTATAGTATGTCAGACCCAAAAATGCCTATATAAGTCATGTAAATAGTAAAAAATCAAATCATTTCACTATTTACCCATAGTGGAGAGCATTTGGAGCACTTTCTTAGCTAGATCTTCAGCAGCTAATACCGAGACTTTCCATCGTCCATTTTTAGCACCGTCAATTGCAGGTAACAGCTAACACCCTGTAGAAGGAGCAAGTCAATAAGTTGACTTAAACGATAGCCAACTTAGTCGATCATTCGACTAAGTCGATGGGCCGACTTAGTCGATTAGCCGACTAAGTCGATCGGTCGACTAAACTAGAGATTAGGTCATCCACCTAAGGTTGTGTCGGTTCACCAAACCGACAGGTAGTTATTTTGTAAGCATTCTGTAATCATATATATTAGGTTGTTAAGCCAGATGAGAACTCAGTTCAGTTCTGTGTGTTGTATGGACTCATTCGTCTAATATAATTTGTTATTTCACCTATTTGTTCTTATCTCTTGTCTCTGTTATATATATATATATATATGTTTTAGTGTGTATTATTGGTAACCGTATGTGATCTATGAGATTACAACATTGGTTCCGTTGCTTGTAGTACATGACTGAAATGTATGCAAACAAATGATACCATAGCAAGAGATTAAGGACTAGTGGGAATGTAAAGTTGCAAACTATTTGCAGAATTACGTGCGAAGGAACAGATTAACAATCGCATAAGCAAAAGAAATATTTTTCATAGAGATGCATGAAAAGTTTGTCGAATTGGTGCCACAACTTTTGAAGAAATTCCTGGATGAGAAAGCCAGATGAGATTAAAGAACAACAGTTGCTGGGAAAACTAATCCGCGGAGGTAGAACAAACTTGTCAGAGTGGTTTAAGAAAATTGCCGACGACTTCTGTGAGGACCAAGCAGTCGAAGACAGAACTTCGGTGGAAACAGTCAAGGATAAATTTTACACAGATCTCACCAAACAATTTATGTGTTCCTTACCGACCTTGCTGTTCAAATTCCTAATTGAGAAGGGAGTAGGACATATTGTTGAACCTCGTCCATCACTTCACAAACTGCCATCAAACTCTAATTGGGCGGAGAAGCAGAGGAAGTGGGAAAAATTTATTGTAGAAAGGGAGTGGGAATATTTCCTAAGCAAATAGACTAAACTATCTGGGCTTTCTAAAAAGAATTAGGTAGGCTATGGGGGGGGTAGCTGGTCATATGTCAAGATAGAGTATAGTGGATCCTAGTCGACTATAACCAGATATGAGGCACCGGTAATGAGCAGTCAACTAAAAGGGAACTCAAGAGGATAGTATCATATGAAGGTATATCGGACATTCAGAAAATAGAGAGAGAAGAGAAACACCAGAGAAGGGAAGAAAGATGAGAAAGAGCCTTAGAGCTGCACAGAGGAAGAAGTCTTAGGGAGATCGACCAGGAAGAGAATCCACTAGAGTCAGGTCATGACCGACGTGAAGAAGGCGTGGAACAAGAAGAATCCCCTACGGAGGAAGAATTGTGGATAGAGCAGCCAGAAGCTCTCTAATTAAGAGCTCCCAATGAAGGCACAACCCTCTCTCCATTAAATCTATGTACTCGAATACAGACTATTATCGAAGAGGACCTCCAACTACGAACTGGTGACTTTAGTATATGGAGTCGACTAGGTGATGACACATACACTGGACAACACCTCATCATACGTCGACCCGAGAAAGGGAATTGGGTGACCTTTCAAGTGGCACCATCCCTCCGAAGTATCCACTTACTCCTACTGACACATGAAGGAGCACCCCCCCCGCCAAACACAGCTTTAGAAGACATAGACCATTCAGAACTGCGGACAAATAGTTGCAGTGGACCATCGGCAGCAGAAGTTGACATCAACCGACTACAAGTCGACGAAGAATCGACAACCGATAGGAACGGAAGTTCCATTGACCAAATTTCTGCATAGACGAATACACCAATAACCCCACCACCCTCACCACCACCCGCACCTCCACCGCCACCACCTCTTGAGAGCAGTGATAGTGATTTAGACATGGGTCATGGATCGGCTCACATTCCTCTATATGAGGGGGATGAGGACCCAAGACAACATTGGTTTGTCTGTGAGTCGACTTGGGAGGCCAACCAAGTTACAGACAAAGATAGACAAATGGCACAGTTCACAGGTGCCTTAAGGAAAAGGGCATTGACATGGTACATTACCTTTTCGGAGAGACAACCTAGAGCAACAAAAGCTGAGATTAAGGTGCATTTTTTGTCATTTTTCAAAACTCCAGATGCTAAGCACCTAGCCACGAAAAAACTCAAAACTACATCACAAAAGCCAGGGGAATCTGTCCGTGACTACAATAAGCGTTGGAAAGACCTTTTGAGCCAACTGGACTATGTTATTGATGAACAGTTACTAATCCAGTGGTTTCTTGCAGGATTATCTCAGAAAGTGTGCTGACACATCAGTCTGAAGACGTTCAAAACTTACGAAGATGCGCTAACAAAAGCTCTTCAAGTCGAGATGGATGAGGACATACCCGCTTACCCCACGGACCACATATTGGAAGAATAGCTCAAGAACATATATAAGTCTCTAAAATAGTTAAGCCTCAAGAATCAGGAGATCTAGTGCACCAAATGCTCGACGACCGGCCATTCCAAAGATAACTGTCGATAGGATTACAACCGACAAGACGTTCGATTCGTACAGACCAAGTCATTTTGTGACTTTTTCCAGGAGCACGAAGATCACTCAACGAAATATTTCCCGTTCAACACAAAGAATGACAAGGCCTCCTGGTGTGCCATTTGCGAGACCAAAAGTCATAACACGGTCGACTGTCAGTTGAACCTGAAGAACCAACAGAACTATCAGGCGGTCTACCAAACTAATGTAGTAGCACAGCATAACAAGCAAAAAAATCTAGCAAATGATCAGAATGGTCACAGATACGATGGTCGACGTTATGAGCACTGGTACGACAATCGACATGTAGGCTATGGAGGAAGAGGTCAATTCCCTGGGAATCGCGACAACCGATCGCGTCGACCCATCCAGTGCTTCACATGTTATAAAGAAGGACATCGGTATGCATACTATCCATATAAAGACAGCACTGATCTCAAATTCTGTACTCACTATGGAGTAGGGGATCACTCACTTGAGGATTGCCCTACAATGTTATAAAAAATTAATACGAAAAAAAATGTTAATGTCTTGTCCTGTGTGCAAAAAAATGATGTAATAAACACCAAAAATTTACATATTGTAACTCAACAAGGAACAAAAACAAGAGCTGATAACCCATGAATCAGTAAAATAAAAGACAAAAATGTCTATCCTGACCCATTGAAAAAAAAACAAACATACAAGGATGCAACCAATGTATTCAACGAAATTGCACGACAAGAAAACATTCATGACATTCGACACAACACAATAAACGAATTAATCCAGCTCATTCAAATAGACAATTCAGTATCCCAGTTCATCGATTTGTTGTATGAAATAAAATGTACCAACCCTGAAAAACAAACAAAGAACATCTGTAGCTTAAATAAAAAATACAAAGGTGATGCCGACCCACTTGTCGACCTGGAAATCGAGGGATACCACGTCCGACAAGTAGTACTCAAATTCGGTTCACAAGTAAACATCATGACTCGTGACACTTGGGAACAAATGGGCCGACCTCGACTCTATGAGTCAGGAATATACCTGAAACTAGCCGACCAAGGCCTAATTGAGCCCATTAGAGTCTAGAAAAATGTATACACAACTATAAAAGGAATCTCAACTAAGGTCGACTTCGAAATCATCGACCCAAAGGAAGGATCCAGTTCCTTCCCAGCGTTAGTCGGTCGACCTTGGGGTAGAAAGCATCCATATCCTTGGACAAGGAATGAATAAAATTAAAAGGAAATGGACAAAAGTTCATTGTACCCATTCATCCATCTCAAGGGGAACCTTGGACTGAACCTATTGATGAAGAAGTCAATGTCCGACAACTCTACCAGATCCAAAACAATGCAGACTACACAGAACCAAATATCCACGGAGAACTTCACTTAGGAAACCAAGACTCAGTTGGTTATAATTTTGATGCTGAATTATATGACTGGGAGATCGAGAACTACAAAACACAAGCAAGAGGGTGCTGTACTATACAAAAAGTGTAGAAAAAGCCCATCCAACAGTGCTTCATAGTGTCCATTGTCCCAAAAATATTTGAGAAGAAAATTAAGGAACACCCTACCTTACAACCGACCAACCTGCATACTACACAACTACCAAGATATAAGGAAAGGGAATCACCAGTCATGCATATCGAACAAGTTTCCAAAAATATTGGTGAACAGGGCCGACTTCAAAGCCTAGTTGAAACTTTTACAGGACAAGTTGCTAGATGGTGGGATACCCATCAGACAAGACTACAGACCTGGACAACTGCTTCGACTTACTTTGTTGAAAGGTTTGGAGGAAAGAAGATAACCCAACAAGCTCAGATACTTGTATTCAATCAAGGATAGAACCCAGAAAATCATATCAAAACCTGTGAAAAGGAGTGGAGAAGACTTCGATACAAGGATGAACGAGCATGGCCACACTTGTTCCCATCAACCCTAGCTGACTTACCAAACAAATGGTATAAGATGGAAGAAGCTAGAGGTGAAACCTTCTTATGGCACGAACTCAGGGAAATTTTTATTAAAGATTTCAACTTTATACCTCAAAATAAAAACTTGTTCAAAACAGTAAAACAAATTAAAGAATTTATCCAGCTGACCGAAAATAAACCCTTACAAGATCATCGAAAGACAAGGAAATGTAACAAAATACAAACACAGCTAAAGCCACAGTCGACAAGATTACAGTTAGAAAACGAAAACATAGAAGGAAAAAGCTTTAGATGGAAATCCAACCATGTCAAAACAACAAAACCTATTTCCACAATCCTGAAAGTCAAACAACTGACAAACAAGATACCAACAGAATGACTGCAGCCGACTTCCTTGCCACATTCTCATAGTTCAAAGAAGGAAGTCGACCGATCAATGAAGCGAAAGCACCATAATGGCTAGATGCTAAAGTCAAAACTAAATAATTCGACATCTCAAATGATGATCAACCAAAAATGGCAAAGATTGGTGACTACTGGAGCAAAGAACATACCACAGAGATAGTGCACTTACTAAAGGAATTCCAAGATGTATTTGCTAGAGATTACAAAGACCTAGAAGGCTTAGTCCATGAAATGGGAGAAATGAAAATTGATACTAAACCTGATGTTCGACCTGTGAAGAAAAGGCCTTATAAAATAGCTCACAAATATAAGGAGATAGTAAAAAAGGAAATTGATAACATGTTATCAGCAGGCATCATCTACCTGATCGACCAATCAGAATGGGCAAGTCCAATGGTGGTACAACCTAAGAAACATGACCCAACCAGATTAAGAATTTGTGTCGACTTCAGGGAACTAAGCAAAGTAACACTGACAGACCCATTTCCAACCCCTTATGCAGATGAAATCTTGAACGAAGTTGCAGGACATGAATGCTACTCATTTATAGATGGATTCTCAGGCTATAACCAAGTGCCAATAGCTAAAGAAGACCAGAAGAAGAAAACCTTTGTGTGTGAATTTAGTTCATTTTCTTACAAAGTTATGCCTTTTGGATTAAAGAATGCACTTGCAGTGTTCTCTCAAATTGTTGTTAAAACATTTCAAGAATACATTTACAAGACCATGGTAGTATACTTTGATGACTGGAGAATATACTCCATGCTAAAAGATCATTGCAATTGGCTCAGACTTATGCTGGAGAGATGTCGACAAATTCAACTCTCCCTAAACATCAAGAAATGCATATTTGTGACCCCCATAGGGATATTAGTAGGGCACATTGTCTGTAAGGAAGGTATTAAGGTTGACTTTGCAAAGATCAAAATTATCCTTGACCTAAAACCACCAGTAAACCCCAAACAAGTCAGGGTGTTACTGGGCCACACAAGCTATTACCGAAAATTCATAAGATATTATTCAGATATGACCTATCCTCTTGAAGAACTATTAATGGAAGATCAAGAGTTTAACTAGACAGAGGAGTGCCACATATCATTCAAAAAACTAAAAAGAAAACTGGTCGAATCCCCCATTCTAAAGTTTCCAAACTGGTCGATCAAATTCCATGTTCATATTGATGCATTAGGCCTAGCAATAGGAGCAATCCTAACTCAACCAGGAGACGATGGAATGGATTATCCCATAGTTTACAGCAGCCGAAAATTAAACAAGGCTAAAAGAAACTATTCGACCATAGAAAGAGAAGCCCTAGGAATGGTCTTTGCACTACAAAAATATCAACATTATGTCTTAGCTAATCCATTTATATTCTATACAGACCATTAGGCCCTGAAGTACCTCGTCAATAAACCACTACATCATGGAAGGATCTGTCGATGGCTACTTCTTTTCCAATAATTTGAGTTTGAAGTCGTTGTTTGACCAGGCAAGTTAAATGTCGGTCCCGACCATTTATCCTGAATTGACACAGGAGAAGAACCGACAGGAGTCGATAACGGCTTACCTGATGCACATTTATTTTGGATAGAATCAGTCCCAACAGAACTAGAAGAAATAGCTCAGTTCTTAGAAGATGGACATGCACCAGAAGGTATGAGCACCAAGAAAAAGCAGATCTTAGCTATGAAGGCTGCTCCATATAGTCTCATTAATGGATTTTTATACAAAATGGGATTGGATGACATCCTTAGAAGGTGTGGACTAGAACATGAAAGAGACCACATTATGCATGAAGCACACTATAGACTTGCAGGAGGACACTTTCAAGCAGACACAACTACGAAGAAAATCCAACAATCAAGATTATGGTGGCCGACACTCCACAGAGATTGAAATTTTTTGTTAGTCAATGTGAAAGATGCCAACGACTTGGTCAACCCCTACCTAGCAAAGAAATTAATTTGATATCACTAAACCCAAGTTTCACATTTGAAATTTGGGCCATAGACTTCATAGGACCATTTTCTATACCAGCAAAAAGGACAGGTGTAAGGTATATCATTACTGTAGTCAAATATGTCACTAAGTGGGCAGAAGTTGAACCAGTCGACACATGTTCTAGTGAGATAGCTGCTAAGTTTATCTATGAGAATATCATCACTAGATTTGGATGTCCACTAACCCTGATTAGCGACCAGGGGACACACTTTATCAACAAAACTATCAAAACCCTAACCGACTAGTTCCAAATCGACCATCATCGGAGTATAGCATACCATCCTCAATCAAATGGAGCAATTGAAGCATTCAATAAAACATTAACAAGAGGATTAAATAAAATATGTAATGCTGACAAGGATGACTGGGATGAGAAAATACCTGCAGTCTTATGAGCATAAAGAACAACATATAAATGATCGACCGACCAAACTCCTTTTTGACTAGTCTATGGACAAGAAGCAGTAATTCCACTACACTTCAGACAACAAACACCTATTATCACAGAAATACTACATGTCAATGTCAAACAGGGAAGGAAGGACCGACTATTTCAACTCAGCAAGCTCGAAGAGCACTGACTCATGGCTATACAACACCAAGAAATCCAAAAGCAACAACAGAAAGCATGGCATGACCGCAACATCAAGAACAAAAACCTATCAGCCGGAGACCTTGCTTTACTATACAATAGTCAGGTCAAAGGAAAACCTAAGAAACTCCACACAGAATGGATGGGACCTTATGTTGTTGAAGAGATACATACCAACGGATTAGTCCGACTAAGGACGCTACAGGGCATAGTATTTCGAAAGCCTATTAATGGAGCCCGACTAAAACGCTACAGAAACTAACCTATTAAAAAAAAAATCGACTAAAAGCCGAGAACCCCTTAGTGAAATCGACCACCAAACCGACACAATGGGCCCCAAACAAACTAGAGCCTCGACCAAAGCCAAGGAAATACAGGCTGCAGATACACCTTTAGTCCGCAGGTTGAAAAACATCAAAAACGCTAAAATGCAGGAAGGTTCATGGCAAAAGCTATGAAATGAAATACAAGAATGGGCCTTTGTTGACAAAAAGGCCACTCAAGTAGCAAAGAAAATCAAATGCAACACTCTCTTTAGCTATGCCAACACATCACTTATGGCTAGCTTTGGTGGCAAGAAGGAAACTACTGTCAAGTTCATCATCAGTCGATATCACAATGGCCGGTTCTACTTTGACTAGCCAGTCGACATCTTTGGAGATGTCATCTCCAAGCTGACCGGTCTCTCTAATGAAGGAAACCCCGTACTAGTCAGAATCAAAGAAGGACTGGTCGAAGAGCTCACTGGGTCACCTTCTCGAAAAAACTCCAAGGGGTTGATGATTAGCCAAATCACAACCTGAACGCCACATATTGTGGCCAAAATAATTGCAATAACACTCACTCTAGCAGGTCGAGGCAACGACCTTAAGTTAGACATGCTAGAAGCTATCGACACCATTGCGAGTGAAGCAAAGACGAGGAGTGAGCAAAGAAATAAATAACTCAAGGACAAAAAGGACGAGCAGGTCGAGTTTCTTGACAAATACAGGAATTTGGCCTAGTCCGTCATGCCGAGCCCCATAGAGATCGACACAGACAAACCGCTTGAAAGAGCGTATCAGCTATTTGAGAGCATGGTGTCGACCCTCCAAGCTCACATTCAGGAAACCAAGGAGGAACAAAAAGAGGAAACTTCCTGACTCCTAATGGCACAGCACACTACATTTTTTGAAGCATATAAAGTACTGCAGGATCATATGGAGGAGTCTGTCGTAACTGAAGAAGTACTAAGAGACTGGCCTGATCACTATGGGAAAGTTTATCAGCAGACTCGACATACTTGACAAGGGATTCAAGCATTAGAGAGCAAAAAAACCACTAAGGAAGCACTCAGGACGACAATAGAAGAACAAATAGTTCTTGAAACTGCCAAACTACAGAAACTAGAAAGGGAAGCACATTAGTGGGTGCAACAAGCTCTCCCTAACTTAGAGAAATTCGACATCATCTGCTCGCAGATGAAATGACTTATTGATACTGCAGAGGAGAAGGAACAGTTCATGGGTCCCGACATGGAGTGGATAGCTGAAGTCTCCATCTCAGAAAAGATGTCGATCTTATCAGGCTTGACCACACTCACCATCGACATCCAATTTTTTTTGGAGAGTTGGACATATTTACAACATCACCTCGCAGTTAGAGCCCTAACCATTGTAGAAGTCTGCGTACAGAAAAGACCGACCATTAGACTTCATAGCCCACCGCAATAACTATTAAAGGCCAGCAAGAATTTTGTACCTCCCTATTTCTTCAGGACGAAGAAAAGTTTTGTTCATGGGGGAGATGTAGAAGGAGAAAGTTGATAAGTCAACTTAAATGATAGCCGACTTAGTCGATCAGTCGACTAAGTCGATGGGATGACTTAGTCGATCAACCGACTAAGTCGGTCGGTCGACTAAACTAGAGATTAGGTCGGCCACCTAAGGTCGTGTCGGTTCACCGAACTGATAGGTAGTTATTTTGTAACCGTTCTGTAATCATTTATATTAGGATGTTGAGCCAGATGAGAACTCAGTTCAGTTCTCTATGTTGTATGGAATCATTCGTATTATAATCTATTATTTCACCTATTTGTTCTTATCTCTTGTCTCTGTTATATATATATGTTTTAGTGTGTATTATTGGTAACCGTATGTGATCTATGAGAGTACAACACACCCTATTCTTTCATTTCATAGTGTTTATTTTGAGTTTTGGTGGGGTTTTGGGCTCATATGGAAAGCCCTAAAACCTTAAAAGCGGGAACCATGACTACCCCTTGCGGGATACGCGGTACCACCCTAGAACTCCGTCTATAACATGGTTGACAGGCAGTGCCACTGCCTGTCTCCAACAGTACACAGGCAGTGCTAGCCATGGAGACTTTAAACTAATAGCATGAGCAATAATAAGTCATTCCTTTGATTTTTAATGATTAGGAATGATTCTAATGCATGCTATGATTGTTTTTGGTAGGTCTTGGTTTCTAAAAACATAGTGATATGGGAAGAAAGAACACATGACAATGATGATGCCTTTGCTAAGAGAAATGCAGGTTGTATTGCCGCATTACGTGACTGTGGGCTCCTGAAGTTCTTCCGGACCCCAAGCATGGTGTCACATGAGCAGTTACTGGAACACATACTACGGATGTGGAATCCAGAGCAGTAGTATTTTGAGGTGGGGGCCCATATTCTTACAGTGGAAGTAGAGGACATCTACTTCTTAACTGGTCTCTCGAGACGGGGTGCCCCCGTCTCAGTGACAGGTTCCTGTGGAGGGGATATCACCACTCGAGAGCTTATAGATCGTCACTGTGTTCCAGGGACAAGGACATCGAGGAAGAAAATCCACATCAAAGCAGTGATGGATGGGCCCCTACGGATCGTCCTATTTACTATGTAGAGGATGGCTGGGATTCAAGGTGTGCATCAGGCTTCTAGGGCACACATGGTGTATGCCATAGAAGCCATGGAACCCATGGTATTCAACTAGGTGGAAGCCATACTTCCAATCTTCAAAGATCAGCTGACTAAGTGTTGACAGGGAGATCTAAAGCAGTTTGGATTTGGCTCCATTTTAGCCTGCTTCTTCTTCAAGCAGGTTCCATAGATGAGACCTCAGATGGTCTTTCGGAGTCTGAGAGCACAGGACCCCCGTATGCTGAGGTGGGTCCAGGTCATGGCTTGTACAGGAGCAGGTAGGGGAAGGGTGAAGTTCGGTGATATTTTCTTTAGATGGCTCCGAGATCAGATCCTCATGGTTGAGGATTATGCTTACGTAGTTACGGATTTCACCAGAGATCCTAACCTACCACTCCCACCTGGTGGACAGTGGGGTGACATCGATAAGAAGCAAGAAACCCTAAAATGGATGAAATGTTTTTATGTTTTTGATGTTTTATATTTTTTATGTTAAGTGATGAGACCTATATATTCTCATGCAGATGTTGGAGCAGCGCGACTTGGAGGAGATTCTCCGTTGGATAGGTGAGTTGGAGCCCGCTTTGTAACACGGGGTGATGATATCATTGGGGAGCTAGAGGAAAACCTAGAGAGGTTGACCTTGGATATCCCAGATGCTAACATTGATGACCTCCTGATGAGATATCAAAGATCCATAGTGGGAGTATTGGGTCAATTTAGTAGGCTGCTACGTAGGGTAGCTCGAGCAGTGATGTGCTATCGTGAGCACCACTAGTGTATGAGATATGTACTGAAAGTTGACAGCTTCAGGATTTTGTATGATGATTTTTCCTGAAAGCCTACGTGCTTTAGATGAGGTCTCGAGACCTATTTTTTGTAAACGTTTTCGTATATATATATATATATATATATATATATATATATATATATATATATATACAGACTTTTACACGGTGTTTATATGTTTCAAATGGAAAATGCATTTTCTATGAGTTTTATGTGTCTTTGAATGTTTATTTACAATGTACCATGTTTGATTTTGACATCATGAATGGGAAATATGTCAATCTAGGATGTAATTAGCTAATGAGTCAGCAACTACATTACGTTCCCTAGGGATATGCCTATAAGCGATGGTTTCAAATGACCTTTCTAGCAAATGTACTTTTCGGAAGAGGTTGAGGAGCATGGGGTTTCTAATGGTGTAAACATGGTTTAAATGAAAAACCACGAGTTGTGAGTCCATCAAGACTACTAGATCATGAACATCCTGGGAGGAAACTTCGATCAGAATACCGATGATTGCTTCATACTCGGCGATGTTATTAGTAGTGTGACCTATACAAACCGCTCCTGAACTGACCAAATCTTCAGCTGGGGAATAGAGGACCCAAGCAACCAAGGTGAGATTCAAGGTGTGGTGGCAAGCACCATCAGCGAAGCCATAGAAATCCATCTGCACGACCAAAACATGGTATAAACAGATGCAGACACTAAACTCAAAACCATCTTGAAAATACTAAAAGCACACTGAAATCAATCAATATACATATATACAAGATACTATCCTAGAGAGACCTAGGCATAGTACCTTTTCAGGTACAACCCATTGCGGGGTTTCCCCAAAGGGATTTCATCATAATCAATGAGCTCATAAGCTCCTTTCTCTAACACCTTAGAAATAACAAAAGGTCCGTACCACATGGACTCAAACTTACCCTTCCCTAGTTTGTCATATCTCTTATCATAAATCAAGACTAGGTCACCCTCGTTAAAGACATGAGGTTGGACAGATTTATCATACTGTGCCTTGACGTGTTTCTTATGTGCCTCATTAGCCAAGGAAACATCTCTCCGATTCTCATCAAGGTTACTCAAGTACACAAATCTTTCTTCCTCTACGAAAGTGTCTGGGAGAAGTTCGACGACAAGTTGTAAAGATGGAATCTGACATTGAATCGGTAAGACAACTTCGAGTCCATAGACAAGTTGGAATGGTGTGAAACCAGTGGCTATTTCCAAAGAATTCTGATAAGCCCATCGAGCAGAGAAAAGAATGTGGTGCCAGTTGGATTTATTATCTCCAACCATCCGACGAAGCATAGTTTTCAAAACTTTGTTAATGGCCTCTACCTGACCATTAGCTTGTGGATAATATGGCGTAGAGTTTTCATGGTGAAAACCTAGCTTAGCACTTAGTTCCTCCATCATTTGATTACAGAAATGGGATCCATGATCAGTAACGATGGACTGCAGAGCTCTAAATCTAGCTATGATATGATTGAACAAGAAGAGAGCGGCAGTCTTACCATCTTTTGCATATGTAACCATGGCCTCAGCCCATTTTGTGAAATAATCAACGGCTATAATGATGTAACCATGCCTCTCAGCTGAGGCAGGCTTACAATGCATGAAGTCAATGGGCCAACGGCAATGACGAGGTGTAGCGGAGCAGGTTGGGTGCGCTTTTTAGAATAAAAGTTTCGACAAGGTGGGCATTTCTTAATAGCCTCATGATAGTCTTTGAAGACGGAAGGCCAGAAATAGCCAGCGCAAAGGATTTTCTGGGCTGTAGCCATCCCGGATAAATGACTGCCACATGGTCCAGAGTGGCAATCATTCAACACATGTTCAGCCTCCTCATGGGTGAGGCATCATCGAAGAATAGAGTCAATCCCACGTCTATACAAGGTATCATTCAGGATGAGATAGTATTTCACGTGGTGACTGATATGGTGGCGATCATCACGGGATAAATGTGGCTGAAATCATTGTGTTTGGAGATAAATAAGCAGATCTCCATACCAAGGATCGGTAGTGCTAATAAGGAACAAGAATTGATCCAAAAATGAATCACTGGGCTCATATTTCGTCGAAGCACAGGGAAGATCACACATAAGCTCGACAAAGACCAAGGATTTCTTTGATGTGGCTTCGGAAAATTCCAGATCAAACTCCTGAAGTATGACTATCCAATGGGAGTACTTTCCCCTGAGCACCTGACAAGTCAGGATGTAATACATCGGGTTCTATTCTACCAATATGGTGGTAGTGGGGAGCAGAATGTAGTGATGAAAATTTTATACAGCAATGACCGTGGCCAATGCTAATTTTTCCACACATGAATAGTGAGTTTCAGAATCCATGAGATTCTTACTGGCATAATAAATCACATGCTCCTGACCGTGGAGATTTTCCTACACTAAAACCATAGCAATGGTAGTAGCAGAGGCAGCAATATACAAGAGAAAGTCCTTTGAATAATTCGGGGGGTGTATCATGGGTGAATGCGTCAGAGCGTGTTTAAGATTATCAAAGGCACATTGGGCCTGGTCATCCCGGAAGAATAGAGTGTTCTTCTTGAGGAGACGCATGTAACCGTGCATTTTCTCTACGAAATTGCACACGAAACGACGGAGAAAGTTTGCCTTCCCTTGCAAAATTTGGAGTTCAAGGAGATTAGTTGGGGTTGGTAGATCTAAAATGGTGGCAATTTTCAAAGGATCAATTCGAATGCCATCTTTGGATACCACAAAACCTAGCAGATGTCCCGTCTCAATGCAAAAAACACATTTATGCGGATTGAGCCATATATTATAATGATGGCATCTCAGGAATATATCTCTAAGATGACCAGGGTGGTCCTCCTGTCGCAGTGAATGAGTAGAGAGGTTGTTAAGTTACGGTTCAACAATATGTTTAATATCGTTAAATGCATAGGAAATCACGCATTGGAACATGGCTCCATCATTTTTCAAGCCAAAAGGTAACTTCTTATATGCAAAGGTTCCCCATGGAAAAATAAATCTCGTCTTATGCTGATTGGAGGGTAATATCTCAATCTGATTATAGCCAGAAAAGCCATCCATGAATGAAAAGATGATACTTCCAGCACAGTTGTTGATAATTTGATCGATGTGCAGGCTAGGAAATTTGTCCTTGGGACAAGCTTTATTCAAATCCCTAAAGTCGATATAGACTCTAATGGTGCCCTGCTTTTTATTGACAGGGACAACGTTCGATACCCATTTCCTTAGGGGTACAGGATAAATAAACCCAACTTTGAGAAGTTTCTCAATTTCAGCTTTAATAGCTATGGCCTTCCGAGGATGGACTTGCCTTAGATTTTTCCTGACAAGTTTAGACATGGGATAGGTTTTAATCTCATGGAACACAATGGATGGGTCAATCCCCGACATCTCTTCATGGGACTAGGAAAAAACATCACGGGATTCTTTAAAAAGTGCCTTGTATGCTTCAGATTAATTTGCCGAGTAGTTTTTCCCAACATGAACATGCTTGATAGTATCAGTCTTGGCTGATATGTCAATCGGATTCGTCTAAGTAATGTTGCAAAGGTTTCCTTCATAATCTATATATTGCAACAATATAGGAATTTGGGGTACGTTGACAATATTAGTAGGAAACAAGGATGCAAAATCATGGCTAACCGAACTGGTGTTGGGGAGGAACATGGATCTATGATGGTGATCCTCCCAAATGGGCTCATCTGTATTCATGATCTCCATAATGGACTCATCTAAAGGAAAAGTCTCAGAGAGATAATCTAGAACAGGAAGAGAAGGCTCTAACCAGTACGGTAAATGGTAAGGATCCGAAGCCGCTAGATGAAGGTCATCCGTGTGATCATCGGAAAAGGTTTGAATGGTGTCATACATAGCTTCGTGTGGACTCAATGAGGTAGACTCAACAACTTGCTTACCCTTGGGTTCATAATAAAATGAGGTGATCATATGGACTGTCATGGTATCCATGATAGGAGGAGTGGATGGAAAAATCCCCATAAGGGATGAATCCTTCAACATGCCTACCCTAATCGACTGGTAAGGAGGAGGGGACTAGCCTAACATGGGGATGTTATTAGCCGTGGAGGTAGTAACATCTAGTGTACATAAATCAAGTTGATCAATAGTAACAATTATCCCTAGATGTGGAAATTGGACTGTTTGGAATACTGTTGAGGTGACAGCAGTCATGGCATAGAACCAATTTCTTCCTAGAAGGAGGTTGTAATCTAAAGGGGAATCTACCACTTCTACTTGAATGGTAATGGTTTTTCCCCCCATTTTGACCACTAGGGCTGATATGAGACTATGGGGTTGGAAACCCCATCCGTCAAAGGTCTTGAGGGTCGTAGGTGATGTTACAAGCTCAGGAGAGCCGAGAGCCTTCCAACAAGACAGAGACAAAACTGAGGTCGAAGCTCCTTCATCTAGTACCGTTCGAAAAACTTTCTTTCCCACTACTTTTGTAATGATCTAAAAAGAAAGTTTATGCGGTAATCTAGGCTTATAGTTCTCAACATTGAAATGAATCAGGTTAGTGTTATCCGGGTCTAAAGCTCCTAATGCTGTCAACAAGTTTTTGCGCTGTGTAGGGCAACTTTGGAGTACTTCTAAGGTAGACATTGAGCAAGGTTCCTGAGCGAGCTCTTCAACCACATTATAAAATTGAGCAGCTCGGGCATTGGGATTAAAGAAAGCCTTCCGAAGAGTGCTCTCAGGTGGACGCAAAATCATGTCGAGAGTAGGTTTCTCGATAGATAAGGGGACAGTAGACGAGGATTCCAGAAAACTAGTAGAGGGATCTTTCCCTGAAGAAGAATGATCTTCTTTCTTATCGGCGGGTTTGTCATAATTCTGAATTTGAGTTTGCAGATTGATAGTATCTGAGGACATCATATGAATTTCCTCTGACGAACTAGAGTTACTCTGATTAGACATGTGGTCTATCAATTGTTGCTGAGAGGGGAAAGGATCCGTAAGTACTATGGGTGCAGGATTGGACTTCAGAAACTGGGAGATTTCATCCCGATGAGGACACTCTGAAAAATGGTTGCCTCTGCATAGCAGATAGGGATATTTTTCCTTCCTTTTCCCTTTATCATTATCATTGTTGGTTGGTCTTGGAGTCTCCTGTTGGTTTCTAGGTTTTTTATTTCTATTTTTACCTTTCTTTTTATCATTACCCGAGGTTTGAGTACTTTGAATAGAGTTAAACTCGGCGGAAACCTTAGGAGTCAAAGGATTAGGGGTGGTAGTTTGGGGTTTCTTGGCAGGTTTTGCTATAGACAGGGACTATATTGAACCAACAATCCCATCAACAGGTACTTCTGCTAGTGGCTTGGCGGGATCGGTGCTAGGGTGAGGAGCTTGACGAATCAGGTCATAAAGAGTTCCAGACTAGGAATAAACCAACTCTAGGTACTGAGCCCAACTAATAGCCTGCTCTTCAGTAACGATACCGCCCATAGACACATCTAAGGAAATAGGAGGCAACAAGGATTTGGTAAACCAATCAGCTAATAACTGATCCAGAATAGAGGCCTTGATAAGCCTTTTCCACCTTCTCCACTCATGAATATGATCGGATATGTGGGTGGAGGTATTCTGTTGCAGAGAAGTTAAAAGATCAGTGCCCGTTTCATAACAAATAGGGAGCTGAAAGTGTGTAAGAAACACAGTTGCCAATGCGCCAAAATCCACAAACGAATGTTGTGGGAGTTCAATGTACCACTTTGTGGCTGTACCAGTCAAAGTTCACTAAAAGAGTCGTAACCGAACAGATTCATCCATGAGGGAGTTTGAAGAACACCACAAATGGAATGTCATAACATGGTTCTTTGGATCGTCTCCCTGCTTCCCATCAAATTTTAGGATATCCGATGGTAACTTTACTGAAATGGGAGGCCACAAGGGATTGTGTTGAATGGGGTCATTAATCAACTTGGACAAGTGAGGTAAGTCCAAAGTTTCTATGAAAGTTAACTATCGATTGGGTTGCACATACTAGTAATATTGATATGGCATATAATTACCAGTAGGACCAAAATTTGACTAAAAAATAGGTTGTTGTGATGAAGAACTAACGGAAAATACACCCGCAGGGGGTTGATTTCTAGGATTAGGACCGTTAGGACCACTAGGGCCTCCCGAAGGAGGACCACTATGGCCACCAAGACCACTAGGACCACCGGGACCACTAGGACCACCAGGACCACCAGGAGGTGAACCATTAGACCCTTATAGAGCCACCAGGAGGTAAACCTCCAGAGCCTCCGAAACCACTAGGCGGAGGGTCACTAAACCCTCCAGAGCCATAAGGAGGAAAGCAACTAGGCCCTCCAGGACCACTAGGACCACTAGGACCAAAAGGAGGAAATTTTCCAGATCCTCCGGGACCATTAGCCCCCCAGGGGGAGGACCTCCATAAGGCAGTCCTTCGGCACCTCCCGCAGTATGTATAGGTATCCTTCCCATAGCTGGAATGTAAGGCTAGTTGGGTTGCCCCCATGGCGTAAAATTGTTACTAGGGTATGGAATTCCAGCGTAAGGCATTCCTGTAGTATTGGGTGGATGATTACCTATAAGTATTTGATAACCATAACCTCTAGAAGTTTGAGCAGTTACAGGTTGTGCCCCCAAGGGATGACCTAAAATGGATGGGGGATTAACCACATTAGTATGGTTGGGAGGGACATAAACTGTAGATGGTTCTATGTTAGAGGTCTGCTCTTGACTAGGTACAATTCTGGTGCCAGATAACATAGGTCGTGGTGGGGTTTGCCCCCTGGCACTAGAATGTACTGATGAAACGGGAATTGAAGGTTGGGCCCCAGGTGCAGAAGACCTGGGAAGATTGGGAACAAAAATAACATGAGAGGTGGTGGGGGTGGTAATTTGACCTAGGTTGTGTGGTGTTACTGCATGATCTATAAGCGGTTCAATGGGTCTCATAGAATTGACAAGTGAATGATATCCTACAGGAACAGATGTGGAACATGATGGTGTCGGGCCTAATAGTTCATCTATTTGCTTGTCAATCTCCTATGCATGTAGAATGGCAGCACGGTATTGCCTTCATTCTTCTTCATCTTTAGAAGAGTTTAAACGGGTGCCAAATGAGGCAATGGCTTGTCCTATATAGGTATCCCAAAATGGAGCATTGGGACCATAATCCAGATGGGTTGTATCATCAACATGACCTTCCATGGGAGAATGGAATGAGGTATTTCCCCGAGAAGGTTGTTGGACCAAGGGAGGCGAGTGTGAAGAATATGGTACTCCACTTTCTGCAACCACATTATCTCCCACTTGGGAGGTGGTAGTAGCTCCTTGATCGATAGCTTCCATTGGATTTTCTCCTAAACCAGGAGTAAAATTGGGTGACAAGCCTCGTACTCTTCTGGACTGTATTAAATCAGCTAGTTTGTACAGTTCCTATCTAACCTAGGGTCTGAAAAACTAGAAAACACACCAAAAAAATTTCCCTACACAAGCTATAGGTCAAAACAAGCACAGTTAAAATGATAGGAGGAGTTCAAAAAGTCAGGTCTCTCACCAGGATTGTCAAGAAGGTGCCACTCGCAATATACCTCGAGGGTACATGCGTAGTAATCTCCCCGAATGCTATTTTAAGTGTATGGCTCCAAGCAAGACAGCCAAAGGGCTTTTCTCAGATGGATAGGGTATCCTAGTGGGGTCTCCTGATATACTCAAGGTACGTGGGAGCTTGAATCAGTAGTAGTGTTGTCTAATGCATAATCGTACACAAGGGGCCTTCCGATATACAATTGAGTACATGAAGTACCTTTCTATATACCTCAAGTGTACATGAAAGGCCATTCGATATACCAACGGTACATGGAAGAACCACACGAGTCTCGGAATGTAATGCGGACAAACAATGATAGCTCCTACGCTTAATGATGCCCGAACACGTCTCTAACCTATCACTCCAATTGCTACGTAAATTTTAATCTATAACTACCATTAATTTTAAAGTGGATGGTTAGGTGAATGCATGATGTTTTGACATAAAAGTAAAACCATGCAGTATGCTTGTGCAAATATTTCACTTTACCATTCAGTATGCCTACTTACGGGAGGGAAAGAGAGTATTTTCTTTTGTTTCAAAACTAAAAATGCTTCCAAACAACAATCTTGAACACAAAATCAAAGACAAGCAACAATTTTCCAAACTGATTTCTCTTTTCTGAAAGTAATGAGAAGGGGAAGAATCTCTTTTCCTAAAAGAAAAACAAGAAGCACACTATATGCAAATGCATTCTATTTTTTCAATTTTCTCAAAACATAAGCAAATCAAACTTAAAACTACCATATTTTTTATTTTGATTGAGATAGTTCTAAATGCATAAGAGACGAAAGAACATGAAGATCTTGAAAGCTTGTGAAGCCAATCAAAGAACCAATGTCCAACGCTCAATGATGATAATCCTAGTCTCAGTAAAAAAAATTCTTTTTTAAAGGAAAGAAAAAGAAGTTTACTATGCAAACAAGAAATGAAACCTAGAAGCTAATCTAGTGTTCTTATTTTAGTCTATATAATAGAAACAAAAATAGATCTTACTTATACCCTAATATTTTCAAGAAACAAGAAATCCTTTCGCAAACACAACCAACAAGCACCAAAGTGAATGAACAATAAAAAAGCCTAATATAGCTTTTGAATTTCCTAATCAAACCAATCTTAAACCATATAATTTCAAGCCACAAGCATTAGATTCTGTCACACAAGCCTGACAGTGCAGGACTGAAAGCAATACAACTCAATTTTTTACAAAACAAATGAGGAAAAACGGCCTTGGAATGATGCCTACCTGGCACCGCACTTCTCAGGTGTTGATAGGGCAGTTCTATCCCAGCACCACTTCTCACCAACAGGATACAGGCGGTGGCATCGCGTGCTTCCCTCTCTATTCAAGCAGTGGCACCACCCCTCGTACACTGCATGGGTGTAGTTCCCTATAAAATTCCAAAACACAAAGAGAACGATAGATCCAGTCAGAAAAAAAACTAGATCAAGGTCAAAATTGCTAGATTGAGTATAAAAATAGAGCACAAAAGGTTGAAATGATTCATATCTGAACAGATTTGGAAGTTTCAAACCCAAATTGACTAAGTTAGAAAGTAGATCTGACTGAAGAGAGTTGGAGAAGGAGCCTAGATTCGAACAAGAGTTGAGAACTGAGGAAGATCAGAACAACTGATACATATCTCTATTCTCTAGTGGAGTCACCAGACTTGTTAGCTGGAATATTTCACCTTCTGCAGACAATAAGGTGTTCCACTAGTCTGAATGGTTTAGATCCAGAAAAAATGAAGGACAGGGGTTGAAGACCCTCCCTAGATGCCGTAGATACCTAGAATGTGATGCTTCAATAGTAAACCTATGTACCTGCAATTAGCTTAAACACACAAACACATCAAAGCTGCCAGAATATAATCTACTGATCCATGTTAGTGACTAAGGAATCTAACAACATACATGTGAAATCAAACAACAACAATAATGTGCGATGGAAATCAACTTGCATTAAGATAAAAATGGAGAATTTTACAACCAATCAAGCCTTAGTGTTGACATGCATCTCCATGAAACCAAGCACTCTCATCCCCATAAGCTCTGACTTTAAGTCTCTATTCTCTCCAATGGCTTGGGCCAAGTGATCAATCCAACAGCATAACAATAACTTAAGAGTTCTCTCCCTCAACCATGGATATGATATTGTATTTATAAGGCTCAATGGATAGGGATGGTTGAGAGATTAGTGGATGAGGTGGCCTCTAAGATCCTAGCATGAAGGATCTCAAGCTAAACTGACCCACAATGACAGGGATAAGGGAGGACACAAGGCTCATGATCTAGAAGCCTTGAGAATATTCTCTTTTTCCTTTTTTCCTAGGGTACCGCGTTTCTCCTTCAATGACAAAGTGGTTCTAGTAAGAAATGCTTATGGACTAAGGGCCATAAGCAGTGGCACCGCTTGTGAACAACAAGGGATAGGTAGTGTGAAGAAGGTACTGCTCCTGGACAACAGGGAAAGCGTGGTACTAGGAATTTTCATGAAATATTGACAATTAGCATGCGTTTCCACTCCAAATGCTGGGATTAAGGGAAAATAGGTATGTCAAAGGTCTTATCACATGATGATGACAATATTTTGGTATAACAGCAAACTCATTAGTCTCTCCACTTACAATCAATGGATCTGGTGGTGAAGAAGAATCTCCAACTTCGACTGCTACTAAAGGCTCTTCTTGGAACTAAACACTTCTTTCAATGAAATATTTGTTAGTGCTCAAGTTGATCAGCTTGTACCCTTTTGAATCTTCAGAATACCGAACAAATAGGCACTCTTGGCTTTGGGGCTGCAAAGCCTTTCTCTTTTTAGTTGGAATTCTAGTCCAAGCCTTTGAGCCAAAAATCTTGAAATGGGTCACATCTGGATTGTGCCCAATCCAAGCTTCGAAAGGAGTCATAGAATCAAGCTTCTTATGAGGAACTCTATTCTAGATGTAGGATGCACAATTTATAGCCTCGGACCAAAAATTTGGTGGAAAAGTCTTAGCCTCCATCATGCAGGTTGCCATCTCCTTCAGTGACCTGTTCTTTCTCTCAGCAACACCATTTTGCTATGGTGTGTAAGGGATTGAATGCTGCATCTGAATACCTGCATCTTTACAATAATGAATGAACTCAGACATGACATACTCACCACCATTGTCAGATATGAGGATCTTGAGTTTCCTCCCATACTAGTTTTCAACCAAGGCTTTAAAGACTTTGAAAAGGTCAAAAACTTCAGACTTATGCTTTAGGAAGTAAACCCAACAATACCTGGAAAAGTCATCTATGAAGGTTAGTGCATATTTGGCTTGACTCATGGACATATGAGGAAATGGACCAGCAATGTCACTGTGGATCAACTCAAGAGGTGCAGAGGTTCTCTCATGACTAGCTCTCTCAAATTTGTGCTCTGGGTGTTTTCCTAGGATACAACCTTGATAGACTCCCTTGGGAAACTTGATCTTTGGAATCCCTATAACCATATCTTTTTCACTAAAATCAGAAAGATACTTGTAGTTAAGATGGAAAAATATTTCATGCCAAATCTTGCATTCCTCATTAGCATGAATCAGAAAAGCATAGGGGTTTGAGTAGGGTAGAAAATGGGAAAACATGTATACCTTCGAAGTGTGATCAACAACACATTTTTCTATGAATTTACCATTCAAAATCTTAGTGATTTCAACATCATCAAGGGAGAAGATGACCTTCTTTGGAGACCCAATGTGAGTCATCTGATACATTGACAAGAGATTAGAGGCAAGGCCTGGAACATACAACACATTATTGAACTTACCATGGACAAGATCAATCCTTCCTTTCCCCAAACTGTCAGTGAGAGAGTCATCTCCCAAAACTATTGGTGGACCTTTTGACATGTCAAGAGAGGAGAATGCCTCTTTTTTCGAAACCATATGTGCCAGCAACCAAGGCATGTACTCTCTCTCAGTCCTCTATATTTGATCCTCCTTTCCTCTTCTTTGAGCAATCAAGAAGGGAGATGTTATTCTTCTCCATGAGTTGGTTCAACATGTCAATTTGCTTCTTCATACAAGAGCTCTTAGGATGATATCCCTTACTGTAGTATGCACACTTGCTCATTTCTCCTCTGTTCTTCTTCTTCTGGAAGTTCTTCTTGGAACCTTGGGGATCCTCTTGAGACTTGTTCTTGTCTCTCTTTTGGTCAGGTGGCTTTTTATCTTTTTTTCTTTCATTTTGAATCCACCCTTGAATCTCCAGCAACCAAAGCTTGGTCCTTGGAAGGTTTTATGGTGCCCACCATCACCAACTTATCTTGTTCTTATGTGAGGGATTCCATGAACTCTGCAAGCTTATGCATATTCCAGGCTCGAGTTGTCAACTTGGTGGCATGGAAGGTCGAAAAAAAATTGAATAGTCAGGGCCAAGCTTTAAGAGTATGTCCAAAACTAGTTTCTCTTCCTTCTTTTCGATCCCACACTGTTTTAACTAAAAAAAAGGGCTTTAAACTTGGAAAAATAGAGTTGCAAGGATTTGAAGCTATTGGGACTCAAGGAGATGACCTCATTCTCGATTTGATGTCCTCTCATCTCATATGTCTTACCAAAAATCTCTACAATCTTCTCCCACACTTCATTAGGTGATTTCAATCTATCAAGATGGAAGAGGAGGTCTCTTGAAATGCTTAGACACAAAATACCATAGGCCTCATCCCTCCTGTTGTGCCATTTGATTTTCTCTGTAGCTACATTGGGCTCTACCTTAGTTTCCATAGTCACCCTATAGAGACCTTTCGCTCTCAACAATATCTCCATCTTAGCTTTCCATTCAAAGAAATTAAATGGAGTCAAGATGATCTTCTGAGATTGGTCCATAGCTCAGAAAATGTGCCCTTCAGTTAGCAGAATATGCTCCCAGTAAAGATGTCAAACCTGCAATAGCAATATGGAAGGAGATAAATCGATCTACAAAGGCTCTTATACCATGTGTAAATTGAACCCAAGTAATAGAACAATTACACTCACAAAATTGCTAATCAAACATGCAAAATTAACACCAAAGGAGACTGAAATTGGAGCTTAACACTAATATGTATTGAATAAGTGTACAATAGACAAATTTGTGAAGTAATAAGCTGCTGCAATATATAATTACATGAGATATTCGAATGCATAAGGATTCCATTCGAAAAGGTCAAAAAGTAGGCTTACTAAATCTAGTCAAATCCCCCATAGGTGCATAAAGCAGTTTCCAAATCCACCAAGATGCTCACGAATTGGATAAGTCAAGTAGGAAAGCTAATGAGGGATGGAAAGACAACTCATACATTCTTTTATTAGGAGAAAAGGAGGGAGGATGATGTGGGAAAAAAACAAGTCAACTACACCTAGTCTACCTTTTCCTTTTTCCTTAATTCTCAATAAAATAGGCATCTTTTTAGAAAAAGTAGATATGCACTTTGGAGAATTTGGAATAAAGAAGACATGCTAAATATGGTTTCTAGGAAGTTTCCCAAGTGCTCCATGACTCAGTTTTAGCAAGTGTTGACTTCTAAGTCATGTAGAAGGCAACTAGCATAGAGTGGAATCTAGGAGACTAGGTAATAAGACAAAAATGATTTAATTAATGTCTAAGGTAGGTAACTATGGGTTGATTATTCTAACAAATATCATCTATCTTGAAATTTGTTGAAAATTTATTCTCTCACCAATCTGTGAGCTTGTACAATGCCTTCTTTAATTTGCACACATGAGTCTTCCTATCATGTGTTTCAACTCCCAGTGGCTGCTCTACGTATACTTGAATCGCCACTGGTGCAAATGTAGCCTATGTCTTCTATCTGTGAGAAGCCTCCTGCTACAAATATTTCCTTTTATCCCACGATGTTTCCATCTACTGCATGCTGGATCTTGTAGATCCATATGGAAGACACTATGGAATTCCCTTAAGGTCTCAACACCTCATCCTAGTCATCATTCTTCTTGAACTGGTACTCTTTGATCATAGTCTCCCCTTTCTTCTTGTCTACTTCTTCATAGCTGGAAGGCTCTGCATCAATGATGTCTCTCAATAGTGTCACATATGTCTGAGGCCTATTTATTTCTTTGGAAGTATCATCATACTATTCTTCATCTTGGATTATTTATCATGCTTAAGGTGGTATTCATATCTCGAGGTGGATCTACCGTTCTCTTTATATTGTTCTGAAGCTCTTTCTGTCGCCATGGTGTCTTTGACCCAAGAAGCTTCGGGTTCCTCTTCTGAACTGTCGTTACTTTTTCTTTGGAATGATCTACAAGTAAATTTCATTTGCATTATTAGAAACATATCATAATTTCCAAAACATATTAATAGTGACAAATATATTTCACATAGCCATGTGACTATTTTAGCCAATGCTACAACATTCATCCATATCGTGTATACATGCAATAAATTATAGATGCATTCTACCCTAATGTTATTAAGAGTGTGTACTATTCCTAATATGCCAGCAAAGAGATTTCAATATATATAAGTAGCAATATGGAATTTTGTACAACATCATTGACTTCTTACCCATCATGTGAATTCAGTGGTATAAATGCAAATAATCAAACATGCATACCACATCAAATGAATAAAAAAAAATGAATAGCCAAACAATATCATGAAATGACAATTGAATACTTATCTTTATTTGTTTTGTGGGTAGACTCCTTCTTGATCCTTCAGCTTCATCATCTTCTTCATTCATAACAACATCATTTCTTATCCAAATGCTAAGATGGATAAGAGGTTCTTCAAGAATTGAGTCCTTCATATTCCTCATCGCTTGAGGGATCTTCTTTGAATCATGAGAGCTTGATATTCAGTTTCTCCCATCTTCTCTTCTCTTATTATGAGTTGAGATTCTTCTTGTGTGCACTCTTCCCAGAGTTTTTTGAAGGTAATCACTTCCTTATGGCACACATTCCTTGAATGAATGAATCCCATGATCGTGGGAGGCCATTCAAGGTGGTTATAACAATCTCTTATTTTTCTTCGATTGCTTCATCATAGCATCGAACACTTCCTTTTGGTGTCTTCAAGGATGACACACGAGGGATGAGATGATTTTTAATAGAATTGACAATGATTCTCTTGGCTCTAGCCTTAGCCTCATCTCCCTCTGGCTCTTAGAACTTCCTTACTGAAATACTGATCCAAGCCAATTTATTCAAGGATCATGAAGGTCCTATACTTCCATACTCTAAATTTGTTAGCTTCACAAGTCTTTTCATCAAGCTGGTGTGTTTATTCATTTTGAAATGAGAACCTCAAATGTAAATAGAAAAATTTTAGATCTTATCGATTTGAGGTGTCCATCCTGGTTCCAGAGCTGGTTGATCTAGGGTTTGTCATAGAAACCCTAATTTTCAAAACATAGAATTTCAAACTTCTGATTGGATAGAAATATGGGACATTTCAAGGTGAGTTGTCCAATGTACTCATTTCTAAAAATAGTGGAGGGAAGCTCCTAGAACAGGAAGCCCTAGTTTTCCAATTTCTTCTGTAGAAATGACCTATTTTGATTCTACTGTATCTCTGAAGTTTTGGATTATTAAATTATGAAAATTCTCATTGTTATAGCCTGAGAGTATTCTTTCCAAACCCATAGGTTAGAGCAGAAATGGATTCTCAAAGTGGTATTTATGCTGAGTTTCCCATTTCAATGTTTTACATTCGGAGTCTAAAAAATGTACCACAGAAACTACAGTCCGTACCCAACCTGGAACATCTTTCAAAATTTCATTTGGACCTTCCTTTCTCGAGATATAGCAAATATCCCTAGGTCACCTGTTTATGACTGTATTCTAGAGGAGAATGGAACCCTGATTTGGAGGAACCATATCTCCTGAAGTATAACGAATCTGAGGTTGAAACTTTTACAAAGTGTACAGAAATTTTTTATATTGGTCCTGTAAAAGTTTCATCTTATGTTCCTTCTTCAATCTTGCGTCATAGAGAAAGTGCTAGAATGACTAAATTCAGTCTTCTAGGGTTTTTTGGCATGAAACCCTAATTTCCATTAGCTACCATTGTAGTTGTATTTTGTTTGCATAGTGAAACTTCTCCGATTAAGAAACTGCTAGCACCAAAAAATGCGCCCTAGTGAGGAAAGATAGCCTAGCCCTCCTTACTTTATACTCTATGGAGAGAACACCTTCAACTAGGAATCCCTAGTTCCTGTAGCTGTACAGTGCCTTCTTTCAGAGAGGCTCTGATACCATGTTAGATTTTCTTAAAATCTGATTAGATTATCTAGGATATTTATTTGAAAGAATAACAAGTACAATAAAATGCATAAGATAAAAAAGATACATATGACACAAATATTTTCGCAGGGGAAACCATAAAGGAGAAAACCTCACAAACTTCTTCAGAATAGTAAGATGATCAAAAGTAGTAATAAGAAATGTTCAACAACTATCTTTCTCTCCTCCTATGACTGTGTCTATCTCTCCAACACCTTAGAGAGAGTGTGAGGTGTGTATAAATAAGGGAGAGTGCCTCCCTATTTATACCCTTTCAATTCACTGACCAAATATAAGACTCGAGCCTACATGTCATCTCACATGGGGCCCACTTCTCCTAGAGAGACCACAATTACATATTACATGATGTTACACTAGGGACTATTTCCCTCACTTACAACAGAGGATGTACCTCAAGGTATAGACACAATTTAGACATCCCGTAAAGGGGTAACACACATCCCCAATGGGGGTACAACAACATACAATAATAATATACATCATAATATCTTCCAAAGTTACAAATACATCAACATAAACATAGGCATGGCCTCGGCCCATTTTGTGAAATAATTAATGGCCACGATGATGTAGTTATGGCTACCGACCTAGGTAGGGTTACATGTCATGAAGTTAGTTTCCCATTTGCAGAAGGGACCGAATGTGACTACCGGGTGTAATGGAATGGGGGGAGTCATTTCTTTTGGAGCAAAGAGTTGGAATTTGTGGCAGTGTTTGACTGTCTCGATCTAATCAGCAAAAGTGGTATGCCAAAAATAGCCGGCATGTAGAATATTTTGAGCAGGCGCCAAACTAGAGAGGTGGCCACCGCAGGATCCAGTATGATAGCCATTGAGGACTTGTTCAGCATCATGATTGGTGAGGTAACGATGTAATATGGTATTGATGCCCCGATGGTATAGATAATCCCCAATGAGGAGATAGCGAGCAACTTGGTGTCGGATGCTTTGTCTATCTTCGTGGCTTAGGTGAGTCTCAAATTTATGGGTGTGCAAATACAAGAGAATGCCCCCATACCATGGATCTTCCATGGAAATTAAAAATAAGAATTCGACAGGAAGGTTGAATGTAATCGATGGCGACACGGAAAACAGAGGCAGGTCTATCATCAGTGCAGCTAGCACCAAAGATTTAGTGCTCTTGGGGGCCACAAATTCCAAGTCGAAATCGTGGAGGACGAAAATCCACTCATCCATGTGACCTTGTAGGATGCAAAAACTAAAGAGGTACCGCATAGGGTTGGATTCAGCCATGACTCTAATATGGTTTGCAAGAATGTAATGGTGTATCTTTTGGACCGATAATACGATGGCGAGGGTCGTTTTTTATTCAGTAGAATATTGTAAGGGGGGACCGGTTAGCTTCTGACTAACATAGTAAATCACATGCTCTTGACGAGCATTGTCCTCCTGGACCAAAACTCCAACGATGGCATTTATGGATGCCGAGACATAGAGGATGAAGTCCTTGGTGAAGTCAGTGCAGACAACAATGAAGCAGAATCTGCAGCTTTCTTTAATGCATCAAAATCATCTTGTGCATGCTGATCCCAAACAAATGGAATGTTGGTAGGAAGCAAGCGCAAGAATCCATGGGATTTTTTCACGTATTCTGGTATGAAATGATGAAGTAAATTGGTCTTGCCTTGGAGACTCTATAATTGGTGCAAATTCTATGGTGAGGGTAGATCGAGAATGGCTTGAACTTTGAGAGGGTCAACCATAATCCCTTTGCGAGAAACGATGAACCCAAGCGGATGGCCAACTATGACACAAAACACAAAATTGAGCGGGTTCAAAAGGATTTTTTACTTGTGACATTGTAGGAAGACTTGTCGTAAGTCATCTAAGTGTTGTGAACGCTTCCATGAGCCAGCGGTGAGGTCGTCTAGGTAGACCAGTATGATGTGGATAAGGTCATGAAAGCAGTATGTCATGGCTCGTTGAAAAGCAGCTCCATCATTTTTAAGGCCAAAGGGTGTCACTCAATATGAAAATGTACCTTAGGGGGTTCTAAATGTGGTCTTGTACTGATATTATTTCCGAATCTGAATTTTTATTCGAAGAAGCCATCCATGAAGGAAAAGACCTCATTTTCGATGTAGGCATCAATGATTTGGTCAATGAAAGGAGTAGGGAAGTTGTCCTTGGGACATGCAAAATTCAAATTGTGAAAATCCGTACAGACGTGGATTGTACCTTGTTTTTTATTCACGAGAATAGTATTAGAAACCCAAGTGGTATATGCGATGGGGTATATGAAGCCTGCTATGCACAGCTTATCAATCTTGGCTTTGACCACAGAAACCTTTGAAGGGTGAATAGGTCATTGTTTCAGATGTACGAGTGCCACATCATGCCATGTATCAATGTGATGTTCAACAATGTATGGATCCAACCCAGTCATCTTCGTATAGGACCAAGAAAATATGTCATGAAACTCGTGAAAATGTGCTTTGTAGGAAGTGACTTCTTCAGGGGAGCATGATGCTTTGAGTGTGATTTTTTCCACCACCTTCGGGTTGGTTGAGACGTTGACTTTAATAGTGGGTGATATGTTGGCCATGTTTCCCTCTTCAAAGGCGTTGAGAGTTGAGATGGGGTTTTTGAACCAATCCACCTAACCATGGATGAAGTCCTTGGCTTCAACTGGATATTGATCTCATGTTGATAAAGGTTCCTTGGGGATAAAGAATGGATGATGGTGCATATCATACCATGGGTATTCAGGAGCTAACAGGGCTTTGAGGATCTCCTCGTTGTTGTTGAAATAATGGTTAGATAGATCTAAGGGATGATATATGGTTGCGGAGATGGAAGGGTTGGTGGAGCTGGAGATCATGTAAATGGTTGTGGTGTTTGAGGAGGAAATCAGAGGGTGAATATCCTCGATGAAAGTGATATCGGACTCATGAAAGTGTTTTCAAAGATCGTGAAAGACAGACTGATACTCAGCCAAGTCCAAGAAATGGTGTGAATAATGGCCATACAATTTGTAAATTGTGCATGCATGGTTGGTCCTCAAAGACTTGTTTTTGACTACTGAGAGAGTTGAGATGATGACTACTAGAGTCTCATCGGCTGTATCCATAGCGTCTATGTGTGTGCACAGGATGGGTGTCTCTGGGAAGTTTTAAGTTGCATGACCATGGGCATCACACAAGGTGCAAGGTGGATTCGATCGAGGCTCAGCTGTTGCTTTAGAGGCCTTGCCCCAAGTATTCTTTGGGATAGGAGGGGTAGGTTTGGGGGTGGATAGTGTGTTTGATGGGCCTAGAGGAGGGCATGACTCTACCATGATTGGTAGAATGGGAGTGTGCACAACCTAAGGCATCGGAGGTGGGTAGGTGGCTCAAGGTACCACACACAAATCCCCAACATAAAATTTGGTAAATTTAGAGTAGCCATAACAAGTTTACTCACGATACTGGATGGTGGGAACAAGAAAAGAATTGTGTGGATTGGGAAATAACCCCAGTAATTCTTGGGTGATATAGGTTGGGGTTGCGACTGATTTTGTGGTGTGGTTGGGATGGTACTGGATGAAATAGTACACAACTCAGCTATGTCAGCCAGTGTGGTCAGAGGTGGCAGAGATGGAAAGGTGTCTGCCATAGGTGCTTCGGCAAGCAATCCTGGTCCCACTACGAATAAGAATGGGATGGAAACACCGTCGATGGTAGTATCAATGGTAGGGATGACATGTTTTGGTGTGGCCAATCCTTGTCAATCGTAGTATTTTAACTGATCAACTGTCATGATCTTTCCATCATGAGGGAACATGAGGAGTCAAAAAATGGTGGATGCCACGGATCTCATGGAATACATGTAGCTACGTCCAAGGAGGAGGTTATAATCAAGTTGGGCATTAATGACCTCGATGTAAATTAAAACCATTTTACTAGCTAATGAAATAGGAACATTTGAAAGAATTCCCTCAGCCTTGGTGGAGCGCCCATCGTAAGCGCGGAGTGCGGTAGTGGATGGTTGGAGGTTAGGGGACCTGAGTTTTTCCCAGACAAAATTGACACAACATAGGTTGATGTCCCTTCATCAAAGATACATCGGTGTATGACCAAATTCTGAATTGAAACCAGAATCTGGAAGGCGATGGTGGATGGCATTCTGGGTTCTCCTTGGTCTAGATTAAACATGATCAATCTGGAATCAGAGGGGTCGATGACACCTAAAGTGGATAACAATGCCTTCCACTATGTTGGGAAAGTTTTGAGCACCTCTAGAGAGGACATGGTTGTAGGTGATTGGGCCAAGTTGTCAACGATGCTATAATTTATGGAATCTCGAGTAGTCGCATTGTTGGTGATACATCGTATAGGAAACTGTGGACCTCTGGCCGCCCCATCCGTGGTTGGTTTAGGTAAGTGGAGGGGCATGTTCGAAGTGTTAGAAATGGATGTCACTGATGGGTCAACGGTTCTTGCGGCAGAGCCATACTAGTTTCATCTGGTCTGGAGGTTGACTTCTTTAGTTGACAGTGTCATTAGGTGATGGACACCAGTCTCAGTAGGCGGAGCCACGGCGGGGGCTGGGGGAGATACAGGAGTAGCTGGGGCCAAGGGTGTGGTGGAAACCAATCCTTAGAGTGGTAATGGATTTTGGAGCACCATAGGTGGAGGACCGAGCAATGGGTATATATTCTTAATAGTCATTTTATTAATTTGACAGTAGTCAATGCATAAGCGTAGAGTACCTTCCTTCTTTTTAATGAAAATAACAGGTGCTCCCCAAGGAGACATGCTTGGTATTATATAATTTTTATCAATAAGTTCCTTTAACTATGATTTTAATGTGGAAATTGAACCTAAGAGATAGAACAATTACACTCACAAAATTGCTAATCAAACATGCAAAATTCACACCAAAGGAGACTGAAATTGGAGCATAACACTAATATGTATTGACTAAGTGTACAATAGCCAACCTTATGAAGTAATAGGATGTTGTAATATATAATTACATGAGAGAATCAAATGCATAAATATTCCATTCAAAATAGTAAAAAAGCAGGCTTACCCAAACTAGTCAAATCCCCCATAGGTGCATAAAGCAGTTTCCAAATCTAGGTAGATGCTCACGAATTGGCTAAGTCTGATAATTTAATTGTAACTTCGAAATGTATTCACTTGTATTTCTTATGTATTGTACCCTGATGTTTATTTCAGGATGTGTCTATAATGTATTTGAGTCATGTCATGCCCCGATGTTCCTATCAGGAGGTTCTATAATGTAAACAAGTCATGTCAAGTCATTGTGGGTAACCCTCCTATTGATTAAGGGTTAAAGTCCCCACAGTTTCAGGGCACTATGGTTATTAGACTCTCCTAGAGAAGTCAGCCCTAGTGAGTCATTTTCAAGTCGAGAATTAGTATAAATAGAGTGTGAGCCTCTCTATTTATCACACACTCATACACACTCACTCACACTCAGTTGTAGCGCATAGCTGAGGAAGAAGAAGACACTAGGGCTAGGAAGAAAGAGGCTACTGCTGTTGAGAGATCATCTTACTGTTTTGGGGTTTTACTTTTGGTGCTGATTCTATCTCTGGTAGTACTCAAGAACAAGACACCTGAAGAAGTCTTTTCTAGCAAGAAACCATAAGTTAGCCATCTCAGAATATTCAGCTGTCCAGTATACATACACATTCCAAAAGAAAAGAGGACAAAGTTAGATCCTTCAGGAAAGAAGGGTATATTTGTGGGATACTCTGAAAGCTCAAAGGCTTACAAAATATACTTCCCAGGATTCAAGAAGATCGACATCAGTAGGGATGTAGCATTTGATGAAGACTCAACTTACAACAAATCCAGAAAGAAACTTGCTGAAGTTCCTGAAGAATCGGAAGCACCCAGAATTCATGACACAACCATGAACAAAGAAACTCAAGAAGAAGATCGATAATTTGAAGAACCTCAAGAACCTGTAGATCCACCTCAAGAGAAGCATCCTCATAAGAGGAAACCTGCTTGGGTACAAGAAGCTATCCAAGGTGCAGAAAGATATGGGGCTCCAGAAGAGAATCACAGAGAAATAAAGAGGACCAGGTCCTGCTCCGAATATGTAGCATTATTATGTTATTTCATCGATAAAGAACCTTCCAACTATGAATAAGCGGCGGAAAGGAAAGAATGGAAGGATGCTATGATCGAAGAATATCAATCAGTCATGAAGAATGATGTCTAGGATATTGTCCCAAGACCAGAAGGGAAGTCAGTTGTAAATTCCAAATGGATCTACAAGATCAAGCATGCTGTAGATGGTAGCATAGAAAAATATAAGGCAAGATTTGTTGCTTGTGGCTTCTCCCAGAAAGAAGGAATAGTTTATGAAGAAAATTTTGCATCTATAGCCATATACAATTCCATCAGATCAGTACTTGCTCTGGCTGCAGTGATGAAATGGAAGATACACCAAATGGATGTCAAGACTGCTTTCTTGAATGGTGTAGTGGAAGAGGAAGTGTATGTGGAGCAGCCACTTAGTTTTGAGACACATGACAGGGAGTCTCATGTGTGTAGATTGAAGAAATCCCTGTACAGTTTGAAACAGGAACCCAGGACATGGTATGGCAGAATTGACAACTTTCTATCCAGTTTGGGCTTTACCAAGAGTAAAGCAGATTCCAACCTTTACTAAAAGGTTGAAGATGGAAACCCAGTGATGCTCCTACTGTATGTAGATAATCTGTTTGTAATAGGTATGGATGGGTTGATTGCTGATACAAAGAGGAATCTTGCTGCCGAGTTTGAAATGAAGGACTTGGGTATGATGCATTATTTTCTAGGCATGGAGGTGAGGCAAAATGCAGATGGAATTTCCCTGGGACAAGGGAAATATATGGTAGAGATCCTGAAAATATCCGGGATGATGGACTACAAGGCCATGACCACACCTATGGCATCAAACCTAAAGCTATTGAGTGATGCTTCATCAGAAGTAGTTGATGCTATGATGTATCATCAGATGATTGGGTCCTTGATGTACCTATTTAACACAAGACTAGATATTTGCTTTGCTGTGAACACCTTGAGCCAGTTCTTGACAGACCCGAGACATGTTCACTTGATTGCTGCAAAACATATTCTGAGGTACCTAAGGGGTACAGTTGATTATGGGCTCAAGTATGAGGCGAGTCAGAAGATTAACCTGGAGGGTTATGTTGATTCATATTGGGGAGGTGGTGCCATCCATAGGAAGAGAACTTCAAGGTGTTGCTTCAGTATGGGATCAGGTGTGATCTCTTGGTTTAGCAGGAAGCAATCCTGTGTGCCACTGAGTACAGCTGAAGTAGAGTATGTCGTAGCTTGCTCAGCTAGTTGTGAGGTAGTATGGCTGAGGAAGCTATTATCTAATTTATTTGATCTCCATTTGGATGCTACTTGTATATATTGTGACAACCATAGTTGTGTGAAGTTGTTAGAGAACCTGGTGTTCCATGACAAGTCAAAGCATATCAAGATAAAGTATCACTATATTAGGGATATGGTGCATAGAGGAGCAGTGAAGCTCCAGTATGTTGCGATGGATGAACAAATAGCTGATGTGTTGATGAAGCCATTATCCAGAGTGAAGTTTGAGTACTTCAAGGAGAAGCTTGATGTTCTCTAGACCGAGGTTCCTTCCAAAGGGAAGTGATGAGTCGGTGAGCCATTCTGTCATGGTGAGAGGATTGGTTCCTTCCATATTAGATATGAGTGTTGAGCCATTCTGATATGACTGTACGATTGGTTCCTACATGATCAGATATAAGGGCTATTGGCATTCTCTGAATGGAGGTGCCTGGTCAGTTACCAGGAATACTCGGTCTAGGACTGAGGTCCATTTTGATATGACTGTGAGATGTAGTCTTACATGATCATATGTGAGTGCATGGCCATTTTGATGTGATTGAGGGATGTGTTCCCACTTGATCAGATATAAGGGCTATTTCCATTCTTTGAATGGAGGTACCTGGTCAGTTACCAGGAAATCTTAGTCTGGGACTGAGGGCCATTCTGATATGACTGTGGGATGTGTTCTCACATGATCAGATATGAGTGCCTAGCCATTCTAACGTGATTGAGGGATGTGTTCCCACTTGATCAGATATAAGGGTTGTTTCCATTCTCTAGGATAATGGAGGCACCTGGTCAGTTACCAGGAACCCTCAGTCTGGGACTGAGTGCCCTTCTGACATGGTGAGAGGATTAAGTTCCTTCCATGGTTAGATGTAAGTGCTGTGCCTTTTCACAGATGGTAGTAGGTGTTTCCTACCATGCTGGTGATTGTAATTGCTGTGCCTTTCCACAGATGGTAGTAGGTGTGTCCTCCCATGCTGGTGGATGTAAGTGCTGAGCCTTTCCACAGATGATAGTAGGCATGTCCTATCATGCTGGTGGATGTGAGTGCTGTGCCTTTTCACAGATGATAGTAGGTGTGTCCTATCATGCAGGTGAATGTAAGTGCTGGGCCTTTTTGACAGGGTTGTGGGATGTGTTCCCACATGGTCAGATGTGAGTACTGGGCATGCCTTTCTGAAATGGTGTTGGATGTGTTCCTCTCATGGTTAGATGTAAGTGCTGGGTAGGCCATTTTGACTTAGGGTCGGATATAAGAACTGAAGAACACCTACATGGTGGCTAGGCCTACAACCAGCATGAAAAAGTGTTGGCTCTGTAGAACTTCCTGTGATGAGAAGAATCACGAGATAGCACCCGTGATGATCCAATGATGATGATCCAGATCGAGTGATGATCCAGATCCATTGATGATGCTCCAGTGATGATCCTGATCGAGTGATGATCTAGATCCAGTGATGATCCAGATTGAGTGCTGATCCAGATCTGAAAATGAAGATAGCTTGAAGATGAAGATGACTTGAAGATGAAGATGACTTAAAGATGACGAGGACTCAAGGATGATCTAGATGATACAGAGAAGAAGACTTGTGCTAATAAATTGTGTCGAGATAATACCTTCCTAGTTAAGAGAGAGTGTTAATGTAATTGTAACTTCGAAATGTATTCACTTGTATTTATTATGTATTGCACCTCGATGTTTATTCTACAATGTGTCTGTAAAGTATTTGAGTCATGTCATGCCAAAATGTTCCTATTAGGAGGTTCTATAATGTAAACAAGTCATGTCAAGTCATTATGGGTAACCCTCTTGATTACGGGTTAAAGTCCCCACAGTTCTGGGGAACTAGGGTTATTATACTCTCCTAGAGAAGTCGACCCTAGTGAGTCATTGTCATGTCGGGAATTAGTATAAATAGAGATTGAGCCTCTCTATTTATCACACACTCATACACACTCACTCACACTCAGTTGTAGCGTATAGCTGAGGAAGAAGAAGACACTAGGGCTAGGAAGAAAGAGGCTACTGCTGTCGAGACATCATCTTACTATTTTGTTGTCTTACTTTTGGTGATGATTCTATCTCTGAGGAAGTTGTGGGTTTTTTTCCATTTATGGTTTCCCCGAGGAAAAACACTATGTTCATTGTCTCTTGTGTTTGATTGTTGTGCTTGTTATTCTCTCAGTTAAAGATCCTAATATAATGCTAGCTTAATGTTAAAAATATAACAAAGTCAAGTGGGAAAGCTAAATAGGGATGGAAATATAACTCATACATGATTTTATTTAGAGAAAAGGAGGGAGGATGATGTGGAAAAAAACAAGGCAACTACACCTAGTCTAGCTTTTCCTTTTGCCTTAATTTAGAAATAAAACAAGGCAACTTTTCAGAAAAAATAGATATGCTCTTTAGAGAATCTGGAATAAAGCAGACATGCTAAATTGGGTTTCCAGGATGTTTCCCAAGTGCTCCATGACTCAGTTTTAGCATGTGTTGAGTTCTAGGACATGTAGAAGGTAACTAGCATAGAATGGAATCTAGGAAACTAGGTAATAAGACAAAAATAATTAAATTAATGTCTAATGTAGGTAACTATGGTTTGATTATTCTAACACCCCCCCTTAACCCTAAATTTATGAGTAAATATCAGAAAAATATAGGGCCTAGAAACAAGGCTTAGTCACCCTTTACATATTGCTTGTCCATACAACCAAGGAAAGAGGAAAAAACCCAGTGGGAGAATCCTCCCTTAAACATGGACAGGAAAAACAAAATTTTGGAAATGTTGTCATCAATCATGCTTCACAGCATGATCAGCAATCCCTAGCAATGATTTGAGATTTCTGAATGTCTTCTTACAAAAAAATTTGGTGAATATGTCTGCTACTTATTTTGAAGATGCACATAAGAGTAGATCAATGGTACCATCATGCACAAGTTGTCTGATGTAGTGCATATGGATCTTAATGTGCTTGGTTCGCTGTCTTTGAACTGGATCATTGCAGATTCAAATGGTACCCTGATTATCACAGTATATAATAGTTGAAAACTCTGATTTGAAGCCACATTCTCCAAGTATCCCCTGCAACCACAAACGTTGAGTTGCTGAATTTAGAACTCCTTTATACTCTGCTTCTATAGATGATAGTGCTATGGCACTCTGCTTCTTTCTTGACCAACTGATTGGTCCTTCTGCAAGCATGAACACATATCCTAATGTAGACTTTCGATCTGTGTTTTCACCTGCCCAATCACTGTCAGCAAACCCAATCAAATCAAGATCAGATTTTTCTTTGTAGAAGATCCCATGAGTTCTTGTTCCTTCAACAAAGTTTAGGATCCTTTTGGATGCTCTCTAGTGGACCTCATGAGACTTATCCATGTATCTCAAAACCACACTAACTGCATAATATATATCAGGTCAAGTGTGTGTAAGATAAAGCAAACACCCAATCAACTGCCTATATAGTGTATTATTTACCATAGGAGAAGAACCTGCTTCTTCAAGCTTAACTCTTGAAAGGAAGGGAGTCTTTCTTGGCTTGCAATATTTCATTTTGAACTTTTTCAGCAAATCCAAAGCATACTTGGACTGATGTACTTTTATTCCATGTTGGGATTGAGCAATTTCGAGACCCAAGAATTGGATCAACAATCCTAAATCTGTCATAGAAAATGCATGGTTCATTGCATCCTTCAAGGCGGAAATATCTTTCTTTGAACTTCCTGTAATCAGTAGGTCATCCACAGAAAAAAACAACAATCATCAAAGAACCATGAATCAGCTTCAAATATACATTAGGATTAGACTTGCATCGAACAAAATTCAGCGATATCAAAAATCCATCAATCTTGGCATACCAAGCCCTGGGGGCTTGCTTGAGCCCATACAATGATTTATTTAACCTTCACACTAAAGATGTATTGGAAACAAAATATTCAGGTTGATGCATGTAAATCTCTTTAGTGATATCTCCATTTATGAAATCACACTTCATATCCATCTGATGCACTTCCGACTGCTTCAAAGCTGCAATGGCTAGAGCTAGCCTTATGGAGTCCATCTTTTCCACTGGTGCAAAGGTTTAATTGTAGTAAATACCATATAATTTTGAGTAGCCCTTGGATACCAATATTGCCTTATATTTAAAAGGTGAACCATCAGTAGAAAAATTATTATTGAAAACCCACTTACATTGAACTAGCTTCCTCCCTAGGGGAAGATCAACCAGTTCCCAAGTGTTGTTCTTCTGGAGCGAGCTGAATTCTTATTTCATGGATGTTTTCCATATTGAATCATGTGCTGCATATTCATATGTTTTTTGATCATATTCAACCATCAGATATAAATTCTTAGCAAATAGAGGATCTTTCACACAAAGGGCACTCTCAAATTGAGATCTAGTCCTCTTAGTGTCACTGGGATTTCCAGCTAGTTCCCCAGCTGCATGAATGGTATTTGCTGCCAATTTTGGTCTTGTAGGACTATTAATATTTGCAATCAAATAATCATTATCATACATATCAGAATCAGCAAACTCATTAGTCTCTTCACTTACAATCAATGGGTCTGGTGGTGAAGATGACTCTCCAACTTCAACTGCTACTAAAGGCTCTTCTTGGAACTAAACACTTCTTTCAATGAAATATTTGTTAGTGATCAAGTTGATCAGCTTGTACCCTTTTGAATCTTCAGAATATCCAACAAATAGGCACTCTTGGCTTTGGGGCTGCAAATCCTTCCTCTTTTTAGTTGAATTCTAGCCCATGCCTTTGAGCAAAAAATCCTGAAATGGGTCACATCTGGCTTGTGCCCACTCCAAGATTTGAAAGGATTCATACCATAAAGATGCTTATGAGGCACCCTATTCTATATTTAGGATGCATATTTTATATCCTCAACCCACAACGTTGGTGGCAAAGTCTTATCCTCCATCATGCAGGTTGCCATCTCCTTCAGTGATCTGTTCTTTCTCTCAGCAACATCATTTTGCTATGGTGTGTAAGGGATCGAATGCTGCAACTGAATACCTGCATATTTACAATACTAAATGAACTCAGAATTGACATACTCACCACCATTATCATATCTGAGAATATTGAGTTTTTTCCCAGGTTGGTTTTCAACCAAGGCTCTAAAGACTTTGAAGAGGTCAAAAACTTCAGACTTATGCTTTAGGAAGTGAACTGAACAATACTTGGAAAAGTCATCTATGAAGGTCAATGCATATTTGGCTTGAATCATGGACATATGAGGGAATGGACCAGCAATGTCACTATGGATCAGCTCAACAGGTGCAGAGGTTCTCTCATGACTAGCTTTCTCATACTTGTGCTTTGGGTGTTTTCCTAGGATACAACCTTGACATACTCCCTTAGAAAACTTGATCTTTGGTAACCCTATGACCATATATTTTTCACTCAAATCAGAAATATACTTGTAGTTAAGATGGATAAATATTTCATGCCAAAGCTTGCTTGCTTCATTTGCATGAATCAGAAGAGCAGAGGGGTTTTAGTAGGGTAGAAAATGGGAAAACTTGTATACCTTCGAAGTGTGATCAACAACACCTTTTTCTATGAGTTTACCATTTGAAATCTCAGTGATTTCAAATTCATCAGGGGAGAAGATGAAATTTTTTGGAGACCCAGTATGATTCATCTGATACACTGACAACATATTAGAGGAAAGACCTGGAACATACAACACATTATTGAACTTACCATGGTCAAGATCAATCTTTCCCTTCCCCAAACTGTCAGTGAGAGAGTCATCTCCCAAAACTATTGGTGGACCTTTCGACATATCAAGAGAGGATAATGTCTCTTTTATTGAAACCACATGTCTAGAACCTCCAGAGTCTATGATGAATCTAGGTGAGCTTGATGTGCCAACAACCAAGGCATGTACTCTTTCTCTGTCCTCTAAATTTGATCCTCCTTCCCTCTTCTTTGAGAAATCAGGAAGGGAGATGTTATTCTTCTCTAGGAGTTGGGTCAACATGTCAATTTGCTTCTTCATACAAGAGCTCTTAGGATGATATCCCTTACTGCAATATGCACACTTGCTCATTTCTCCTTTGTTCTTCTTCTTCTGGGAGTTCTTCTTGGAACCTTGGGGCTCCTCTTGAGACTTGTTCTTGTCTCTCTTTTGCTCAGGTGGATTTTTATATTTTTTCTTGATTTTTGAATCCACCCTTGAATCTCCAGCAACCAAAGCTTGGTCTTTGGAAGGTTTGATGGTGCCCATCATCACCAACTTATCTTGCTCTTGTGTGGCGGTTTCCATGAACTCTGCAAGCTTAGGCATATTCTAGGCTCAAGCTGTCAACTTGGTGGCATGGAAGCTCGAAACAAAAACTAAATAGTCAGGACCAAGCTTAAATATTATGGCCAATAATAGTTTCTCTTCCTTCTTTTTGATCCCACACTGTTTCAACTGCAAAACAAGGGCCTTAAACTTGGAAAAGTAGAGTTGCAATGATTTGAAGCTACTAGGACTCAAGGAGATCAGATAATTCTCGATTTTATGTCCTCTCATCTCATCTATTTTTCCAAAAATATCTTCTAGCTTATCCTACACTTCATTAGGTGATTTCAATCCATCAAGATGGAAGAGGAGTTTTCTTGAAATGCTCAGGACACAAAAGACCATAGGCCTCATCCCTCCTATTGTGCCATTTAATTTTCTCTGCAACTGCATTGGGATCTACCTCAATTTACATAGTTACCCTATAGAGACCTTTCTCTCTCAAAAATATCTCAATCTCAGCTTTCCACTCAAAGAAATTGAATGGAGTCAAGATGATCTTCTGAGATTGGTCCATAGCTCAGAAACTATGGCCTCCAGTCAGCAGAATGCGCTCCCAGTCAAGATGTCAAACATGAAATAACAATTTGGAAGGAGAAAAATAGATCTAAAAATGCTTTTATACCATGTGGAAATTGAAACCAAGAGATAGAACAATTACACTCACAAAATTGCTAATCAAACATGCAAAATTCACACCAAAGGAGACTGAGATTGGAGCATAACACTAATCTGTATTGAGTAAGTGTATGATATACAACCTTATGAAGTAATAGGATAATGTAATATATAATTACATGAGATAATAGAATGCATAAATATGCCATTTGAAATAGTAAAAAAGTAGGCTTACCAAAACTAGTCAAATCCCCCATAGGTGCATACAGCAGTTTCCAAATATAGGTAGATTCTCATGAATTGGATAAGTAAAGTGGGAAAGATAAATAGGGATGGAAAGACAAATCATACATTCTTTTATTTGGAGAAAATGAGGGAGGATGATGTGGGAAAAAAACAAGGCAACTACACCTAGTCTAGCTTTTCATTTTGCCTTAATTCAGAAATAAAACAAGGCAACTTTTTAGAAAAAAAGATATGCACTTTAGAGAATCTGGAATAATGTAGACATGCTAAATTGGGTTTCCAAGATGTTTCCCAAGTGCTCCATGACTCAGTTTGAGCATGTGTTGACTTCTAGGACATGTAGAAGGAAACTAACATAGAATGGAATCTAGGAAACTAGGTAATAAGACAAAAATAATTAAATTAATGTCTATTGTAGGTAGCTATGGGTTGATTATTATAACATTTAATTCATTTAGTTCCACTATATTCATTGGATAAGGGGCTTTTGATTTGGGAACTGCACCAGGTACCAACTCAATAGTGAAGTCTAACCCCCTTTTCGGAGGTAGTCCCAGAATTTCTTTTGGAAATACATCTGAATACCCCCTCAGGATTGGACTATATTCCAGTTTTAGTTTATATTCATTATTAAAATGATATTCATTATTTATAGTTATAGCAAAGGCTTTACAACCCTTCCGAACAACTCTCTTTAATTGCAAGGCAAAGATTTGCCTGATAGTTTTTTTCCTAGGAATTCCTGTTATGGTGAATGTTTCTCCTTCATTATTTACACATGTAAAAGTTTTATTGAAGAAATTCAAAAATGCTCTATGCTGTTCTAACCAGTCCATACCAATTAACATGTCAGAAGAGCCTAAAGGAAGTACATTTAGCTTCACATATGTTTCAAACTGATTCATAATTACATTACAGTCTTTTACAAAACTAATCACTTTTAATTTTGCTCATGTAGATAGTTGAACTAACCATGAATTTGCAAACTTTTCTATTGATAAATTGATTTTTTCTACTAAATTAGGAGAAACATAACTCAGGATAGCCTTGGGGTCAATTAAGATAGAAATGGGTGTTTGATTCAGCTTACCTTCTACTTCCACCATGGAAGTTTGATAATTATCCTGCCTATTTTCCAGCGCCGCGTTGATCCTGGGCATCACCCTTGCTAAGTCACTAACAATCATCTCCTCCTGCACCGTATGAATGTTGCTGACAGTCTTCTTTCTGTTAGGACATACTGATGCATAATGAGGTCCATTACAATCCCAACACTTTACTAGTTCTTTACGTTCATTATTCTTAATGTAGTTGTTATTATTATTAGCAGGTTATTTATTTCTAGGGCCATTAGGGTTTGACTATGAATTACCTTTATTTCCTTGGAAATTCTTATTAGGAAAATTACGTGTGTTATTATTCCTAAAATTGTGGTTAGACATGAAACCATTCTTCTTTTGTTAAAAATTATTAGACCTCTTAGCCCTCCAGTTTGGCATACTTTCCCCTTTTTGGTTCTGTTCATAGCAAAAAAATTCCTTTCACATAGCCTCCTCAAGGGTTTTTGGATTATCGTATTCAATTCTGTCTTTAATGTGAAAAGGTAAACAACTTAGAAACCACTTCACCTTAGGTTTCTCATCCACAATGTAAGGCATGTAACGTAATAAACTTAAAAATTTACTGTTTAATTCTTTCATGTTCATAGTTCCCAACTTCAGTTCCTAGAATTCCTTAGCTCGCTCTTCATAGTACTGTTCCAACAAAAACTTCTTTTTAAAGTATTTCTTAAAGGTACTCCAGTTAATGTTGTTTTCCTTAATACCTTTTACTCGTTTTAATTCCTTCCACCAGATATCTGCCTTTCCAATTAAGATGTAAATGACCATCCTTGCTTTTAGTTGGTTAGAGTAATTATAGATTTGGAAATACTTTTTCATTCCAGACAGCCATGATTCAACTTCCTCTCCTTTCTCAGTTTCACCATTGAAAGTTGGTGGTTTTATCTTCTTAAATTCTCCCAAAATTTCCTCATAAGGCTTAAATTTTCTTTTCCTAGAATGGTAATTATCTTCACTGCTCTCAATAGTGTATTGGCGATTCTTCCTGTGTGAGTCACCATAACTTTTAGAGGACGAACTACTTTCAATTTTAGACTATTTGGAATTTTTACTTTTATATTGGTAGGACATGTTTTTGGATCCTATTGGTTTATCTTTTCCTCCACTCTCTGGTTCAGCTCCTCTTTCATTCTTTCATTCTATTTTTTAACTGTTTCCATTTCAATTCTTAACTCTTTAACAGTTTGTAATAATTTTGAAGAATTGTTAGTTATTTCTTCCTTAATCAGTTCTCTTTTAGAATCACTTTGTTCATTAAACGGGGACTCTTCATCTGCATATTCCTTAAGTCTTTCCATACCAGTAGTTCTAGATCATAAATTTTTTCTAGTAATAACATTTCAAAAGAAAAATAATAATCAGTATCCATGCATTTTATCTACTGTTTGTTTAGGCAGGTTGAATCGCATTCAGGCCTAGTGTCTGAATGTGTGCTTTGATACCACATGTAATACTCCAAAATTTCATAAAAAATTAAAACTTTTCTTGTCACAATTAATGTTTAAAACATCGATGACGTATGTAAATTAATCGCTAATAGTTATCATTTTAAAGAGTCTAATCTGGAAACTAAAACCAAATCCTTTACTTATTTTCTATATCCGCATACTTCTCTATCTGCTTTCATAGTTTAATATCAAAGATTTATTTAGCAGGCAATGATCTGAAGTAACATGAGTTGAAACCACTATTTGTTTACTATGTACTAAAGTTTGACTTCTACTTAAATGAAGGAACTTCAGTTCATATCCAATGCTTACTTAGCTTTATAGCTAATGCAGTGAAGTGATGAATTCTTGTACAGGTCTAAATACATGTAAGACGCTTTGTATCCCAGTTTCAGGATCAATATTTAATTATCTCACTAGAAAAGTAAATGCTGAATATTTGTTTAGTTTATAGCTTTGAGCAAAAGAAGGTATCGTCAATTATGTATATTTACTTTTTATTTATTTGTTTATAAGTGTAAGTACTTGGAAATTCAAGCACAACTTAGGAATAGATGTTTTCTACTTAGCTTTGATTATAACTTGTACATCATATTTTTATCCAATTTTTGTTATATTAAGTCCTACATACAACTAGATCTTGCATAAATTTTGCAAACTAGATCTTGCATTATAATATTATTTATTACTAAGGTAATTGATATGTATTTGTATCAACATTCATTTGAATGTCACATAAGCAATAACACCTAAGTCTAAGGAGTTGTCATAGGGTAAAAAAGAAATGTCATTTGTAAAAATGAAACTAACGAGTTCAAGCCGAGTATAATTTTCATTAAATTCCTATGTAATTACCCAATGAAAATGAAAAAGACTATATGATAAGGTTATGAGCGAAGTGACAAGGATTTGTTTTCATGGGTGAAAGGTCCATTAATCTAGAGAATAAATATAAACTATAAAACCTTGCACATGCTAATACTAATTACATGAACTTCATTCTATAGATACAGATCCTATTTAAGCAAAATTTATAACTATGATACCTTTACAATTTATGCTAAGCATATTATAGTAAAAGGAAATCTAGTGATTTTCGAATGAGATTATAATGAAGGTTATGTATGACGTCTTATTTGTAGGCTGCACCACGAGCTCTCGAAACTATAGAGAAAACCCAAATTATCAAATTCATAGTGGAATCCACGTGGTCGTCGGTTAATGGTTGGGGTTTTGACTTTGGTAAACTTCACTACAAAAGTCTCCAAAACCCTAAAATCTCACATTTTACCCTCCCTTCTCTGCTGTGAAAGTCACCACAGCCTCATGGTCTCATGGCCTTGATACCATTGTTTTTTATTATGAGAGTAATGGCCTTTGACTCCAATGGCTGGCTCGGTGAGTGGCCTTAACCCTTGCAACCACCAAACTGTATTCTTTAACTGCTAGCAGAGTAGTCTCTGCTTTTTATATTCACAGCTTATTTCATGGGGATCATTGACAGTGGGAGTTTTTTTTGTTTCTCGTCGTAGCTTTACTACTTGTTTTTCCCCTTTCTCATTGGAATCCTTAGTGGATTTCTCTTCTGTACAGTTCATACCACAGGGTTTTCGTTGCTGGTTCCCTTACCATCTTTTGATGTGGTTGATAATACTGGAGGTTTTCAAAAGGTCTTCTTCTCAGTCGTAAACACTGATACTTATACAGGTAATCCATTTTCTTTTATTTCTTGTTTTTCATCTATTGAATTTGGGCTGTCATCAAATTATATTCTTAATTTTAACGAGCTGTAAGTAAAATAATATTTACTGTTGTTTGTAAATCTTGAATTATGCAGAGTTTTTAATAAAGGAGGTTTCGAAATCGCGATTCCAAGCTGGGCATGGAGAAAAGAGCTGGCAGAAATAGCTGCTAACTGGGTTGAAAACATGGCTCGGTCGATTGGTAAGCCTTGGCTCCACGACCCGAGGCTTCTTCTGTGGTACTGTGTAGGGTTTGAATGATGCTATTTCACCGAGCTTCAACTTCCTTACCGTGGCTCTGTTGTACATTGTTTTATTTAGAAAGGCCATGTGGCCGTGTTTTGATGACTTTCTGGTAAATCCATTTGGCTGTAACTTGTTTACAGTAATTATTATTGAGACAAGCCATTAGGCCGTGACTTTGTTGTGAAGTGATGCGATTTAAAAAAAATGTTAGGGTTTTATTTCATAGGCTTGTGTTTAACGGATAAGATTGATAGTCGTATGGCTTGACCTTCGGGTTGTTAATACTGTTAATGGATACAGATAATTTGGTTTTGAAAAGAACCTGTGTATGTTTTAATAAACTTTGCAATCTTTTAAAAATTATGGTCTTCGATTCTAAGGTGTTTATATTGATTAAATTTGTATTTTATTTAAATATTAATATAGGATTTTCTTATTATGAAATGATAGTAGAAGAAGTGCAATTCTTCTTGGTTGTAGGGTTCAACCCTGTGACTTGGTCTGGGTTGTTAATATCATAAATTAGTTTTAATTTAAGTTTTTAGGTTATAAATATAACTTTGTTTATTTTAATAAATTTCTACTCTGTGTGTAAAATTGATTTCGATTACTTATTTGATTTTAGTTTATACTTGATAAACAGTTTAATACTGTTTCTGTGTAATTTTTATTTAATACTGGGAATTTATAATATGGATATTAGAATTGTAAAAATGAAGAGTTTGAGTTAAGAGAAAGAGGGTAAAACTGTAAAAGCCCTATTCTAGGAAGAGGAAGTAAAAGAAAATTAGTTGAGAGTTTTCCCTAATTTAGGGTTTGTACTTTTTTTATATGAATTAAAATCTCTGCAGTGTTATTGTTTAACTATAATGTATTTAATGCTTGATTTTTACTTACAGTAGTAATAAAATTACTTATGTGTTATTTTCCAAACCTAAATGATTACTATAACTTCATTTTACTGTTTATTAGTTACTCCTACTTATGTTATTTTTTTGTTCCTATAATATTTAACAACTATGTATATTTATAATAAACTAAGCTTATAGCTAGTAATTATTACTATGTTAAAAAGAACACAGTTAGACAAACTGTGTACTGGTTTTTAAAAGACCTCCCTTTATGATAGTTCTTGTTTATCTTTTTAACATATGTATTCTAACTAAGGAAACTTCTGCACATTACTGTAAGGAATCAGTATAAAGTAAATAAACATAATCCTACATTCTTGATTTGATTTAACCATCATAATTTAATCTCACCTATTGTACTAGAGTACTACCTTTTTGAAGGTGTGGAAAAATATAGTTAGGTATTTTATTCATCAGTAAATTTAAATTAACCCTAATCATTCATTCTAATCCATATCTAATCCAAAATTCATCTATCTTTCATAGTAAAATATTTTCTCCAAGTAATTTTAATAACAGATGAAACAGACATATAAATATATTATTTCCTAAATTCATTCATTCTTGTTTCTAAGATTGCATAGAGAAATTAGAAATAATACGTAGAACCTAGCAATATAGCAGAGGAGACAACAACTTAAGGAGCCTATTCCTCCCAACCAACTCCTGAAGACTGCTGAATTGCAATTCTTAGGACCCTCTAGCATGTCTACCGGTCCACCTTGTTGAAAGCATTGGGTGAGAGAATAGGTTTAGAAACCTCTACAAATCCATGGAGTAATCAGCAGTAATATTTCTGCCTATAGTAGTAAGAACTTAGCTCAAATCAGCTGCACTAGTTCAGTAATTCAACACTTTTCACTCAAACACTTCTACCTGTCCCCTCCATCGAATTTCTTGTGCACCAATTTCACTCAGAAATTTCACAAGTAAAGAGTGAAAGGCCTCAGCTGAATTAAATGGGAAGTTTTATCAGCATGCCTAGGTATTTTGGGTCAGTTTTCACTTAATGAGCCACCTGCTCTTGTTCCACTTTCTTGGGGAACATGACCACAAAAATAGGGAAGTTGCCTCATGCAACAACTAGAAGTAGTTCGAGGATGCTACAAAGTGTCAATCTGCTTTCAACCCAGCCTATTCCACCAAGTGGCCAGTAAAACACTCATTTAACAGTGTCCTTAAGTTGTTGTCTCATATTTCATTTATTAATTAATAAATTATTCAGCAATTACATGCAATTATCCTTGACCCCACTTGGTCATTAATTACAAACTTTATAATAAAATTAAAACATAATGTCTCCTAAAACATAAAATGTTTTTGCAATTTGGGGTATGTAACAATTGGTCCGTGCAGTATTTGGTCAAACACCCCAGTTGTCACCTAACTCTAGCACATTGGTGAGTCTATTAAGGGACCCAGACATGTTCATGTCCCTTGTGATTGCTGGGTTGCATTGGAAACAATGTTCAAAATCCCCAGAGCAGTGCTTCTGTATAGCTTCATGGTTGATGCGACATATTGTACCACTGAGACTTTGACTCTCCATCAATGATTTCCTACAGTTATGCCAACTTCTAGATCTAGCAAAGCATCAATTGTGCATATATTGCATTCCACGGTAATTCCATGGTTCCTATGTATCCGTTCTTCAGATCAACATTGTATGCAGCCTCTTATTGAGGCCACCATTATGTAACATCAGTTGTATATGTATTGATCGGCTCCCATATTTTTGAGCCTTGATTCCATTGTTTATTATTTTTACATTGTTACGAGCATGGTTATTCTCGCCTTGTCCATATACATGCCATGTATTCTTTGTATCTCACCCATTGTTGGGAACCAATATTAATACAAAAACCAAAAGCCACCATGTCTCGAACGAGGAAGCGTCGCTTCTTCACAGGTCTCTCCACTACCCATGATCCTATGATGTATATCGGCCATACGATGAGCTCCTGCCCTCACACATGAGGGGGCAATCTGTTAATGCAAAAAATTGATCAACTAGATCTACATGGACTAAACCACATACATACATCTTTTTCCTACCATTTTCCCCTCATTTTTCCCTGTTGTCACCTCATTTTTCCAATCATTCCATATCCCCACCATCTCCCATCCAGTATGTTGAGGCGTCCTTTGTATAACTAAACAACCTATGAAGAGGCGGCCCATTTCCAAATTTGGGGCACAGTGGCCCATTTTCAAGAACAAGAGAAGGTATACTTGTCATATTTTTTGTTTATTTAGTTTAGTTGTAGTTGCTTACTGGTTTTTTGTTTACTAATGTTTTTTCTGCTGTAGCTTTCAATCATGAACTCTACCTTTCTATCCCATTGATTGAAGGGAGGTTCTTCTGCACATAGCAAGGGTGAAAACCATGCTACATATTCTATATTTCCTTTTCTCATGTGAATGTTTTTCTTGTTATCTTTTCCATTGTGTTGTATTTCATGCTTGAATAAGTTTATATTGAATCAGAATTCATAATGATATGCTCTGGTTCATAGGATTCAATTATTCACAAACAAAATTCCTCTAAATTTAATATTGGATTCATATTTTGGTGCCCATATTAATGGAATGTTCATCTTTCCTTCTTACCACCAGACAATCAATAACTCGACTGTGAAAGAGTGAATATCTGCCTATGTGAATAAATATTGTTGCAAAACCCCTTTTTATCTATAACGACTTATGATTTTGACTCCATGCCCAATGATACCCTATTGTTTCAGCCATTATTATCATTAAACTTGTTAATCTAAGAATATCTCTGGCCATTCTATTTATTTGTTGAGAGATCCCTCTCTAGTAGGAAATAAGCCATCTTTCCTCTTAAAGGTTACCTTGGAACTATCATTCCACAATGAAAGGATAAATTCCAAGGGATACATCCCCTACAAAAATAATATTTTTAATTAACTATGAGTCCTCCTCATAGTGTTTGGATCTTGTAAGTGGTAGAACGTTTTCCCTATTTATTGTCTTACATTAACTTTCATAACTTGGAAATCCACCTACAACATGTCCTTCTAACATAATTCTTAAAAATCCAAACAATAATTATTGTTTTCAACATTTAAATTTCATTGCATTACCCACAACATTCATGAAATGATCTCAGAATTATAACACTAATAATTCAATCATTATCAGTTAACAACATATTAAATGGAATAATATCATTCACCATATATACATTACCAACACATCATGTTGGTTGTGGAGCCTAATCTTCCAAATCTAGAGATATTATTCAGTTGTGTTTGTAACCCATTTGTACTGTACACTCATTCCCCCTGCCTTGGGGTTCGGGGGAGGAACCCCCAAGAATATTTTTTTGGGATGTATGTTGGCCAACAGTTTTGCGGACCCATGGTATTGGGTTAACCGTAGTATTTTTCCATGGTATTTCCCCTATAAAAGAAAGCATTGTAACATGACTATGTATGGTATTATTTTGTATTGGAAGAGAGACCGTGAGAGCGTGAGGAGGAAGTGCAATGGTTTTACTGCAGGTTGTATCCCTTCACCTTTCTGGATTGTAATAAAAGGACTAACAATTTATTTGTGGATGTAGCCCATCTTTTGGGTGAACCACATTATATCTATGTCTCTCTGTAATTTTTTAATGTGTTTTTCATCTTGTTTATGATTTAACTGTATATATGTTATTGCTCTGCAGTCCTATTTTCTAAGAATTGGTATCAGAGCCAAAAGGTCTATTTGGTTGGTAAACTCACAGGAAAGAAAGGTTCCTGGTTCTAGTGGGGGCAATGGCGGAAGAAGGAAAGTTTAGGGTCGAGAAATTTAACGGAAAAAACTATCAGTTATGGAAGATGAAAATGGAGGATTATGTTTACCAGAAGGATCTGTACCTACCATTGGGTATAAAAGAAAAACAGTCAGTGGCTATGAAGGATGAAGAATGGGAGGTTTTTGACAGAAAGGCATTGGGAACAATACGGATGTGCCTGGCTTCATCGGTGGCCTTCAATATTTTGAAAGAAAAAACAACAGAGGGTGTGATGAGTGCATTGAGTAAGCTCTACGAAAAACCCTCAGCTTATAACAAGGTATTTTTAATGAAGCGTTTATTTAATATGAAGATGTCGGAAGGCGGATCTATTGCTGACCATTTAAATGAATTTAATACACTTACCAGTCATTTAAGTTCTGTACAAGTGAACTTTGATGATGAGGTTAGGGATCTTCTAATCTTGTGCTCATTTCCAGAAAGCTGGAATAGCTTGGTCATGGCTGTAAGTAACTTTGTCCCTAGTTCAAACACTCCTAAGTTTGATGATGTTGTTGGTGTTATTCTTAGCGAGGAAATGCGAAGAAAAAGCATAGGTGATACATCAGGTAATGTGTTGAACATGGAGAGAAGAGGGAGACAAAACGAGAGAGGAAGGAGCCTAGGAAATTGTAGCAAGTCTAAAAAGGGAAGATCCAAGTCCAGATTCAAAAAAATAGAGTGCTAGAATTGTGGTAAGAAAGGACATATGAAGAAAGACTGTCGAGCACCAAAGAAGAAAGGTGAGAGTCAACAAGAGACTACTCAAGAAGCGAATGTAGCAGGTGATGTGTTACAAGATGCTTTGATTATTGCATTAGATAATACTAGTGATTACTGGGTAGTAGATTCAGGGGCTTCATGTCATGCTACACCCCATAGGAAATTCTTTCATGATTATGTTCAAGGTGATTTTGGACATGTTTTATTGGGGGATGATGAACCATGTAAAATTGTTGGAAAGGGTAAGGTACGGATTAATTTAAATAATGGAAGTGAATGGTTTCTAAAGGATGTAAGGCACATTCCTGTTATGAAAAGAAATCTGATCTCAACAAGGTAGTTGGGAGATAGCGGTTGTTTGTCTATGTTTGGAGAAACATGGTGGAAGATCACTAAAGGATCACTGGTAATAGCAAAAGTGTTATATCTCAAAATGACACATCTCTACCTATGACCACTTTCCCATGATTTCGTCGCATGTCGACACTTCCATGACAACACTTCATGAAAGTCATTGAAAGTCACTGAAAAAAGACATAACTTGGAGGACCCATATCTTGAGTTTTTTAAATTCCTTTGACCTCATATCTACACCATTGGAAATATATTTTTGTTAGATAAAAATTTCTAGAAGACACCAAAGTCTGAAAATGCCCAGAAATACCCTAAAAATGAGTTTTTTGATGTGTACACGAATTTCCTTAAGGAAACCCGCGTACGTACGCAAGTTACTATATATAATAGTCACGCACGCCTTAAATACACAAATTTTTGCATTGCAACCCATGTATACCTCCTCGTGTATGCGACTGTTATTTCTGCAACCCACGTACACCTCCTGAAAATGTCAAAAAACACGTATTTTGAAATTTGGGTAGTTTGGGTAGTTATGCAACCGACTCCTTCAGTTGTAACTACTTTGTCTTCGACCCTAACTCTTCATTAAGCATATAAATAGAGGTAGGGAGGTCCATTAGAGGAGACTTGAATATTTGCATCATTATGCTGGAGGAATTGGGACTCTCTTTGCCCACAACTTTTCCTTAGAAGATTTCTCCTTGTGTTGTAGAGCTTGGAGGTTGAGTTCCTTGGAGAAGAGAAGTAGTAGAACCGAATCAAGGTTTTGTGAGGTGCCGAACTTGAAGAGAAGGTATACTTGTACTTGTTTTCAAGATTAATAAAGATGTGATGTCCTTCTTCTTCCCAAATCATTGTTCAATGTATGATTGAATCTCTATTTATGGTAAGATGTCGATGTTAATCAGATTATTATTTCATGTTTCTTTGATTATCATTAATTTATATGTGGTCATATTGGTTTGAGGAAGGTATAATTCGTTTTGCAGGTCTCTTGTAGTCCAAGTCTCTCAACAACCAGCCTCTCTTAGTTAGGTTGGACCCAGTCACCTAGCCTCTAGTGGTCATTATGGGGGAAAACTATCACCCTCTGTAGATCATGTTGAGAGAAAACAGTCAGCCACTGCTAGTCATGTTGACACCGTTGAGAAAACTAGTCATTTGAAGTGCAAACTTAAGTTCCCTTGTAAGCTATACGAGGGAGATCATCTTACTCACCAGGTATCTGCTATCGTAGAGGTGCAAAGAGTGTGGTCCGAGACTCAAGAATTTCCTTCTCCTGAACAACCTATAGTTTCTCAACAACCTACTCATCCTTTGGTTGATGAAGTGGTCGAACCAATCTCAGCTTTGGTTGATCCCACTCTTCTTTTGGAGAGTGATCCTGATGTGATTGAACCAATGTCATCTTTGGTCAATCCCACTCTCCCTTTAGAGAGTGACTTTCACGAAGCGGTTGAATCGATTCCATTTTTGATCAATCCCACTCTTCCTTTGGAGAGTGAAGTGTCTGCTAGTCACATTTTCTTCACTACCAGTTCAGAAATTACTGAACAAGGGGGCACTGAACTCGCTTCGGATCAACCCCCACCAAGCTCTCAGATTGCTTCCTTTGATTGGGATAGCCTAGTTGAGCCATGACTTCCTTCTGATGCACCTTTCCAGATAAAGGTCAAATTTGAATAATACATGATTGTTCATTGTATTGTTGATGAAGGAGCCTTAGTTAGTATTTTGTCTACTCATGCTTGGTGAGGCAAGGGATCTCCCAGCCTTGTGTTTACTGTTAGTCAGTTACTGACATTTGATAGAAGAGCTTGTATAGCCTTGGGAATTCTTGATCAAACACTTGTTACTTTGGGTGGGAAGACCGTCTTAGTTGGTTTCATGGTGATAGAAGACCCCTTGGACTTCAATATGCTCCTTGGACGTGATTATGTCTATGCCATGCAAGCTGTGGTGTCAACATTCTTTCGTGTGATGTACTTTAATCATGGCAAATAAATTGTCACTATCGATCAATTGGATTTTATTTATCCTTCTCCTGACCCAACTAGAGACCAGGTCTTTCCTTTATCGATTTCCAATGTTTTTATAGACACTACCCCACCACAGGTGAGCTATGTGGCCTCATGTCCTTTGCATTCAATTGCTACTGAGAAGCAACCTTTGTTTTCATGCTTAACTTCTTGGGACTTGGTCCCAGCAGTTGACTAGGTGAGTCATCCTATACAGACTGTGGAGCCTGCTCTCCACTCTGTCTGTCCATTTGAAAGTTTAGACACGTGTCCTATCTTGAATGATCTCCTTCCTTCAGATGAAGTCTTCCTAGATTCTTTGATATAGTCTGATCTTCTATTGGATGTTGGTTCTGTTGTGACTAAGTTTAACCCTGATTTGCTTAATAAGCCTGACCTTTCTTCTTATGTTGGTCTTGTTGAGTCTTTTGACTCTCCCTTTGAACATCAAGTCAGTGATCCTGATGAGTTTGATTTTTCTTTTGAATTATTCAACTCCTGTGATACTGAGTTTGTTCTTGCAGACTCTATCTCCCTTATTGATTTTTTCTCTCCTTCTAAGGTTGATATTACTGATTATAAACCCTCTATCCTTGGTTCTATAGAATCTTCTTCAGTTGATTCTGCCTTGACTTTACCTTTTGTAGAAGATAGCAAAGTCACATGTGTTTTTGCCAAAGTGACCCGCATCAGATCATTTATTCTGAATATGATTATGATGTTGTTGTTTCTTGGAGACATGATTTTTAGTTGGATTCACAATTGTTTACTGGCCTTGTCTTATTGTTAAAGCTGTAACTAAATTTTCATGTGCCCTGCTCGTGCTTATGAGCCTGATGCTAGCTTTCATGCTTTTAGCTCGTTGTATAAGCCCTCATCTTTGTTCTCATCACCGCTTAGCCTTGTATCATTTTTCCTTTGCAACTTGACACCCTTTACCTTGAGGAGACATTCCCTAAGTGTCTTTACCTTTCTCTTGTTCCTTGCATTATGCATAGGTTTGTTCCTCATGCTTGGAACTAGTTTTGCTTGCCCCTAACACTCGTCTCCTTGAATTTAGAGCATTATTTCTGCTCTCCTTCAAGCTCGTTAAAAATAGTAAGGAGGCCATGAGTTGACTTTTTTGGACTCATTAAAACTTCACGAGAAATATTTTGAGTTTATTTAGGCCCAGGTCTGACTCCTCAGAATAGAATTGACTGCCGAGTAAACTTCTCCATTCAGGCTCGTTAATAATATGTGAATGGGCATCTACATTTGTGGTAGGTTATCGCTTTCTCGGACCATGTGGAATAATACGAGAAAGGAACACTCTTTTCTTTGGAATTGAGAATATCATTCTCAGGAATAAGTTTATCACTTTTCCAGACCTAAGGGACTAAACTTACGGAAAAGGAACCCCCGGTATGAGCTTAGTTTTCTCTTTTTCGTGCTCTGGACCTAAACATGAAAAAAATTCCAAGTGTACTTTATGTCTTTGTCATGGTCGTTAAACCCTAAAGAAAAAAGCATTGATTTTATTGTTGTAAGCTCCATTCCTCGTAATCAAATGGATATTTTCGAGTGATCTTTCCTTCCTTCACACTCGTAAAACTTAGGCTATATGCTGGTTTTGAAGGAGCATTGGGTAGGTGGTAATTTAACCTTTTTCAGACCTTCCTGACTAAGTACGAAAAAGGTGCACCTTATTTCTTCAAAAGCTAAGAGAGTTCTTTTGTGGTTTGTTTTATACTTTTTCGGCCTCAAGAGACTAAATTGGACGGAAAAGGACCCCCCTGGAGTCTTCTTTGGAGTTTTCAGACTCTCTAAACTATGAAAACACCATCGAGCATGTACTAGTTCGGGCTCGTAAAATCCACAAATCAATGCTTTATTAAGCATTCTTTTGTCTTTTCTTCGATCTTGCAAAAAATGAAGATGGTCCCCAGTTTGCTTTCTTGGACTCATTAAACCTTTACAAGAAAGAGGGGAAGGGAAGTTCATTCACATGTTTTTTACATCATGGAAGCAAGTCTTGTTTCTTTGAACAAAGCATCAGTTTTGAGTCTATCAACAGTTGGGTTCTAGTATTTTGACCTTATCTCGATTCAGAGTTTTTTACTCCTCCGGTTAGTTTCTTTTCCAATTATATGGGGAATCTGTCAATGTCTCCTAAATTGCAGATTTGTGTCGTTGGTTATTTCGTGTCGAAAGCTGCCTAAGTCACTTTTTGTGTCATGCTCGCTGTTCAAGAATTAAAACCTTTGTCGGCCATTCTGCAGTTTCCTTGACCTTTTGTGTCAGCCATTCCCTGGTATCAGTTCATTACATTATGTCTTCGGTGGTCCTTGTCATGAAATTCAGTACCAATTCTAGATCCAATTAGTCTTTGACTTACCTCATGTCAGATGATGAAGGATTCCTTAATGCCTTCCTTCCAACAGATCTCTTCCTATCGACTGCAACACATCTTGCTCTGGGAATGAGATTTAGAGTTTTATGACAGTACCTTGGGGATTGTTGTCATCAGTGGCAATTTCCCTCGCTATCGGGTAGTGGGAATATCTTAATGTCTCCTACTCGATAGATTATTCAAGTGTTCGACTTCAAGTTCTTGTATTCACACTTCTTAGAATGTACTAGGTGCTTTGGGGACCATTTTCATTAATGGTGGTTTCCCTCGTGTTTGTTAACGGTTCTCATTATTGACCGGTAATCAAACGATTTCCTCCATGTTTGACTTCAACCCCTTTATTCACATGGTTAGGATTCATACCTTTTGGGCAGTTTAGATTGAAGACCTTGGGCCGACAATAGCATCATCATTTTTGCTATTCCCCAAGTTGCGCAAGACCTTGTTACATTTTATACGACATTTTGTTGAGACATAGATCCACCTTAAATTTTTGTGGCTATGATCGATTGTCGAGTATGGATCCACCTTGTTCATTTGTGGCCATGACTCCTTTAGATTTGATATGGTGCCTTTTTTCATATTGAGTGACCATGATAGTTTCATCAGTTATACATATGTTGGATCTGCATGTATCTTTATGGTGATGTTTTGTATATGGACTTGTATGTCCCAGAGATCATTTTTTTTTTACATTTATCTCTCTTTCAGGTACCTTTGTTCGAGCCTTTCTATCTTGGATTCTCTGCTCTCTCCATACTTAGTTGTTTCCTTTATAATGTATTTCGGATATCATCTTCCCCTCTAACCTCATACATTAGGGGGCATCTGTTATAGCTCAAAATGACATATCTCTGCCTGTGACCACTTTCCCATGATTCCGTTGCATGTCAACACTTCCATGACGACACTTCATGAAAGTCATTGAGAGTCACTAAAAAAACCCTAACTTGAAGGACCAATATCTTGAGTTTTGTAACTCTGTTTAACCTCATCTCTACACCATTGGAAATATGTTTCTGTTAGCTAAAACTTTCTAGAAGACACCAAAGTCTGAAAATGCCCAGAAATACCCTAAAAATGAGTTTTTTGATGTGTACACAAGTTTCCTTAAGAAAAACCACGTACGTACGTGAGTTGCTATATATAATAGTTGCGTATGCCTTAAATACACAACTTTCTACATTGCAACCCATGTATACCTCCTCGTGCATGCGACCGTTGTTTCTGCAACCCGTGTACGCCTCCTGAAAATGTCAAAAAAACACGTATTTTGAAATTCGGGTAGTTTGGGTAGTTAGGATCAAGGTTTCGTAAGGTGTAGAACTTGAAGAGAAGGTATACTTGTACTTGTTTTCAAGATTAATAAAGATGTTGTGTCCTTCTTCTTCCCAAATCATTGTTCAATGTATGATTGAATCTCTGTTTATGGTCAGATGTTGATGTTAATCAGATTATTATTTCATGTTTCTTTGATTATCATTAATTTATATGTGGTCATATTGGTTTGAGGAAGGTATAATTCATTTTGCAGGTCTCTTGGAGAAAGAGGAGAAATAGGAGCAAGAAGAGGATTGAAGGGCTGCTTGGATCAACCTTCAATTGGCTAAGGTATGAACCATTCTAATCTCTGATCTTGCTTGTATTTACTTGCAGAACCATTTGCATCCACCTTTCAACCCTAGTACGTTGATGGGATTTTAAAACCTAGCCATAGGAAACTTTCCTTTACAACAAAAAGGAGATAGGGTGGATACGTTATATTTATTTCCTCATAATACTAATTATTCTATCTTTGTAGCTTCCACAGAAAAAGGTGCAGCGATGTGGCATCATAGGCTTGGCCACATGAGTGAGAAGGGGATACTGATTCTCCACTCAAGGAAACTGCTTCTAGATCCGAAGCAGGTAAGTTTGGAATTCTATGAGAATTGTGTTTATGGAAAATAGAAGAGAGTTAGATTTCTCAGTGTTGGGAAACAAAGAAGAGTGAAAAGTTAGAGCTTGTCCATACAGATGTATGGGGACCAGCTCAGGTGCAATCTCTTTGTGGCTCTCGTTATTATTTTAATTTTATTGATGATGCAACTAGAAAAACTTGGGTTTATTGCATTAGATAGAAATCTGATGTGTTTGATACTTTTAAGAAGTGGAAAAATCTGGCTGAGAATGAGATAGGAAAAAGGTTGAAATGTCTTAGATATGATAATGGAGGCGAGTAGTGCAGCAAGGAGTTTGACAATTACTGTTCACACAATGGGATTTGCAGAGAGAAGACAGTCCTTGGAACACCACAAGAAAATGGTGTGTAAGAAAGGATGAACAGAATGATCATGGAGCGTGCAAGATGTATGAGATTGCATGCAGAGTTGCCCTTACAGTTTTCGGCTAATGCTGTAAACACTGCTATTTATTTAATAAATAGAGGGCCTTCAAGCACTTTGGATGGTGGCATTCCAGAGGAGGCATGGATAGGTAAACAGGTAAAATACTCATTTTTGAGAACTTTTGGTTGTGAAGCATTTGTCCATATTGATAAAGATGATAGAACAAATCTTGAGGCTAAATCCAAGAAATGTACCTTTATTGGATATGGGGTTGATGATTTTGGTTATCGCTTATGGGATCTTAAAAATTGCAAAAAAATTAGGATTAGAGATGTAGTATTCAATGAAAAGGTCATGTACAAATATTAGTTGCAAGGAAAGAAAGAAGAAAAGGAAAACACAGAGTACACAATGCTTGATGAAATCAAAGAAAATGAAGTTCCAAAGGCACCAAAAAATCAAGAGCAGCAGCAGGTACCTAAAACTGCCGCAAATGTAAGAAAGTCTACCAGGTTAAGTAGACCCCTTGAACGATTATCTCCTTCACTGTATTATTTATTCATGACTGATTCTAGTGTACTAGAATTTTTTGAAGAAGTAATGTAGGTAGAAACTAGAAAGAAGTGGGAGCAAGGCATGGATGAGGAGATGGACTCATTGCTAAGAAACTAGATTTGGGATCTGGTTAAGTTGCCTATAGAAAAAACGGCATTGTAGAATAAATGGGTTTATAGGTTGAAGGAAGAAGATGGAGGAAAGAAGCGGTACAAGGCTAGACTTGTTGTAAAGGGGTTTGAACAAAAGAAAGGTATAGACTTTGATGAAATATTTTCTCCTATTGTTACAATGACTTCAATTAGAACTATTTTAAGTCTAGTGGTGGTAGAATATTTGCATCTTGAACAGTTAGATGTAAAAATAGCCTTTCTCCATGGGGATTTAGGGGGAGATTAATCCAGGCCTAGGCTCATTGAAAAATTCCACTTCTGTGGAAAGCCCAAATTTTTGACAGCAGTGTCGGGTCCAAAACTGAAAAAAACTTATAATTGGATTCTACTTCGACAGAAAGATGCGCCCTAGGGAGGAGAGTTATTCCAACCTTCTTTTGCTGAAAATCTATGGAGATATCCATAAAGTAGGAAGCCCTAGTTCCCATAGCTACATAGTGTCTTCTTCTCAGGTTAGCTCTGATACCATGTTAGATTTTTAACATTAAGCTAGCATTGTATTAGGTTCTTTAACTGAGAGAATAACAAGCACAACAATCAAACACAAGAGACAATGAACACATTTTTTTTCCTCGAGGAAACCATAAATGGAGAAAACCCAGAAAATTCCTCAGAGATAGAATCAACACCAAAAGTAAAACCCCAAAACAATAAGATGATCTCTCGACAGTAGTAACCTCTTTCTTCCTAGCCCCAGTGTCTTCTTCTTCCTCAACTATGTGCTACAAATGAGTGTGAGTGAGTGTGTGATAATTAGAGAGGCTAGATCTCTATTTATACTAATTCCCGACTTGACTAAACCCAACTAGGGATGACTTCACTAGGTGAGTCTAATAACCCTAGTGCCTTGGAACTGCGGGGACTTTAAGCCTTTATCACTAGGAGGGTTACCCACAATGACTTGACATGACTTGTTTACATTATAGAACCTCCTGATAGGAACATCGGGGCATGACATGACTCAAGTACATCCCGGAATAAACATTGGGTTACAAAACATAATAAATACAAGTGAATACATTCCGAAGTTACAATTACATCAACACTCCCTCTTAACTAGGAAGGTATTCTCTCGACACAATTTTCATCGTTGCTCTTCTTCTCTAGATCATCTCATCATCTGCATCTTCAAGTCATCTTCATCTTCAAGTCATATTCATATTCGGATCTGGAGCATCATCACTCGATCTGGATCATCATTACTGGATCTAGATCATCACTCAATCTGGATCATCACTAGAGCATCATCTCTGTATCTGGATCATCACTCGATCTGGATCATTACTGTTGGATCATCATCGTGGGTGCTATCTCATGATTCTTCTCATCACAGGAAGTTCTACAGAACCATCCCTTTTTCATGTTGGTTGTAGGCCTAGCCTCCATGTAGGTCTTCTTCAGTGCTTATATCTGACACCAACTCAGAATGGCCTTCCCAGCACTTACATCTGACCATGACAGGAACACATCCAACACCATGTCAGAAAGGCACACCCAACACTCACATATGATCATGTAGGAACCAATCCTATAATCACATTAGAAAGGCCCAGTACTCACATCTGATCATGAAGGAACACATCCCACAACCCTATCGAAAAGGATCAACACTTATATCTAGCCATGTGGGAACACATCCTGAAACCATGCTAGAAAGGCTCTGCACTTAGATCTAGCCATGTGGGAACACACCCTACAACCATGCTAGAAGGGATCTGCACTTACATTCAACCATGTGGGAACACATATTGCAACCTTGCTAGAAGGGCTCTGCACTTACATCCAACCATGTGGGAACACATCCTGCAACCTTGCAAGAAAGGCTCTGCACTTACATCTAACCATGTGGGAACACATCCTACAACCTTGTTGGAAAGGCTCTACACTTACTTCCAACCATGTGGGAACACATCATGCAACCTTGTTGGAAAGGATCTGCACTTACATCCAACCATGCGGGAACACATCCTGCAACCTTGCTGGAAAGGCTCTCAACCCCAGGTTGAGGGTTCTTGGTAACTAACTAGGTGCCTCCATTCTCCAAGAGAATGGCATCAGCCCTTATATCTGATCAAGTGGGAACACATCCATCAATCACATCAAAATGGACGTGCACTCATATCTAATCACGTGGGAACACATCCCATAGTCATATCATAATGGCCCTTAGTCCTAGACCAAGTATTCCTGGTAACCGACCAGGCACCTCCATTCCAAGAATGGAAATAGCCCTTATATCTGATAATGTAGGAACCAATCCTACAGTCATATTAGAATGGCTCAGCACTCATATATAACATGGAAGGAACCAATCCTCTCACCATGACAAAATGGCTTAGCCATTACATCTGACCAAGGAAGGAACCAATCCTCTCACCATGTCAGAATGGCTCATGGACTCATCACTTCCCCTTGGAAGGAACCTCGATTTGGAGAACACCAAGCTTCTCCCTGAAGTACTCAAACTTCACTCTAGCCAATGGCTTCATCAACACATCAGCTATTTGTTTTTTCATCGTAACATACTGGAGCTTCACTGCTCCCCTCTGCACCATATCCCTGATATAGTGATACTTGATCTCGATATGCTTCGACTTGTCATGGAACACTGGGTTCTCCGACAACTTCACACAACTCTGGTTGTCACAATATATACAAGTAGCATCTAACTGGAGATCAAATAAATCACACAGTAGCTTCCTCAACCATATTGCCTCACAACTAGCTGAACAAGTTGTGACATACTCTGCTTAAGTTGTACTCAGTGCCACATAGGATTTCTTCCTACTAAACCAAGAGATTACACCTGATCCCATACTAAAGCAACACTTTGAAATGCTCTTCCTATCGATGGCACTGCCTGCCCAATTTGAATCAACATAAACATCCAGGTTAATCTTCTGATTCACCTCATACTTGAGCCCATAATCAACTGTACCCTTCAGGTACCTCAGAATATGCTTTGCAGTAATCAAGTGAACATGTCTCAGATCTATCAGGAACTGGCTCAAGGTGTTCACAGCAAAGAAAATGCCTGGTCTCGTGTTCGTCAGGTACATCAAGGACCCAATCATCTGATGATACATCGTAGCATCAACCGCTTCTGATGAAGCATCACTCAATAGCTTCAGGTTCGATGCCATAGGTGTGGTCATGGCCTCGCAGTCCATCATCCCAAACCTCTTAAAGATCTCTACTATATATTTCCCTTGTCCCAGGGTCCCAGGGAAATTCCATCTGCATTCTGCCACACATCCATGCCTAGAAAATAATGCATCATACTTAAGTCCTTCATCTCAAACTCGGCAGCAAGCTTCCTCTTCATAGCAGCAATCAACTCATCCATACCTGTTACAAACAGATCATCTACATATAGTAGGAGCATCACTGGATTGCCATCTTCAACCTTGTAGTAAAGGTTGGAATCTGCTTTACTCTTGGTAAAGCCTAAACTTGATAGAAAGATGTCAATTCTACCATACCATGTCCTGGGTGCCTGTTTCAAATTGTACAAGGATTTCTTCAATCTACATACATGAGACTCCCTGTCATGTGTCTCAAAACCAAGTGGTTGTTCCACATATACTTCTTCTTCTACTACACCATTCAAGAAAGCAGTCTTGACATCCATCTGGGGTATCTTCCATTTCATCACTACAGCTAGAGCAAGTACTGATCTGATAGAAGTGTATCTGGCTATAGGTGCAAAAGTTTCTTCATAATCTATTCCTTCTTTCTGGGAGAAACCATGAGCAACAAATCTTGCTTTATATTTTTCAATGCTACCATCTGCAGCATTCTTGATCTTGTACATCCATTTGGAAGTTACAATAGACTTCCCTTCTGGTCTTGGGACAACATCCCAAACATCATTCTTCCGTGATCGATTGATACTCTTTGATCATAGCATCCTTACATTCTTTCCATTCTTCCACTTCTTCATAATTGGAAGGTTCTTTATCGATGAAATCACATAATAATGCCACATACCCGGAGCAGGCTCTGGTCCTCTTTCTTTCTCTGTGATTCTCTTCTAGAGCCCCATATATTTTCTCACCTTGGATAGCTTCTCGTACCCAAGCAGGTTTCCTCTTATGAGGATTCTTCTCCTGAGGTGGATCTACAGGTTCTTGTGGTTCTTCAAATTCTCAATCTTCTTCTTGAATTTCTTCGTTCATGGTTGTGTCATGAATTCTGGGTGCTTCTGCCTTTTCAGGAACTTCAGCAGGTTTCTTTTTGGATTTGTTGTAAGCTGAGTCTTCGTCAAATGTCACATCCCTATTGATGTCGATCTTCTTGAATCCTAGGAAGTATATTCTGTAAGCCTTCGAGCTTTTAGAGTATCCCACAAATATACCCTTCTTTCCTGAAGGATCTAATTTAGTTCTCTTCTCTTTTGGAATGTCCATGTACACTAGACAACTAAATATTCTGAGATGGCTGACTTCTGTTTTCTTGCTGGAAAAAACTTCTTTAGGTGTCTTGTTCTCGAGTACTCTGTGTGGAGTACGGTTCTATACATACACCGTTGTTCTAGCAGCTTCTGCCCATAGATGCATAGGAAGATCTTGATCATGAAGCATTGCTCTTGCAGCTTCCATGATAGTTCTATTCTTCCTTTTTGCAATCCCATTCTGTTGTGGATTATATGGAGTGGACAACTCCCTCTTAATCCTTGAGTCTTTGCATAACTCTTTGAATTCATTTGATGTGAATTCTCCACCATTATCTGATCGAAAGGTCTTTATCTTCTTTTTAGTGTGGTTCTCGATCAAGGCTTTGAATTCCTTGAACTTGTTGAATACTTCATCTTTGTTCTTCATGAAGTAAATCCATGTCTTCCTAGAAAATTCATCAATAAAAGAAACATAGTATACATACTCTCTTAGTAAACTTGATGAAATTGGACCGCATACATTGTAGTGGATGATTTCCAAGATTCCTTTTTCTTTGCTCTCGCTACTTGGAAATGTCTTCTTTGTGTTCTTTCTTTTCACACATCCTTTGCAGACCCCATCATGTTTTGCTTGAATTTATGGAAGACCTTCAACAACTTTGCTTGCAAGTGGTAGTGCTCTGTAATGCACATGTGCAAGCCTTCTATGCCAAAGTTCATTTGGCTCTACTGTGTCATGGACCAAGGCTTGTTCTGGATGGCCCTTCATTTTGTACAATCCTCCTTCTTGTTCCCCAATCACTGCTGCATCATCAATAGTCTTTCCCTTTTTCCACATGATGAATTGACCATCTATAAATGAAACCCTCATTCCTTTTTCATCTAATGCAGATATAGAGAGGAGGTTCTTCTTTAGTCTTGGTACAAACAATACTTCCTTCATTGTCATAGAATTTCCAGAGTATAGCTTATAGGAGGATTCCCCACTACCTTTTATTAGATACTGGTAGTCATCTCCGAGCTTCACCTTGTGAGGTGATTCATGTTCGGAGCCCCAATGTCTATAAGCCAATCATTGCTTCCATGAATAATGTTTTCCATGAGAGCAAAAATCAAGACATATTCTTCATCACTAGAAGAATCTTCACTTTCATATCTGGTTCTCTTTGTAGAAGGTTCATCATCCTCTGCAGCATGAGCATGATGTCTTCTCTTGTTTCCCTTCTTCTTATGAGAGTTAATCTTGTTTCTAGGATAGTATTTGGTAAAGTGTCCTCTTTCATCACATGTATAACATCTTAATTTAGATAAGTCCTTTCTAAAGTTATCTTTCTGGTGAAAGGTCTTACCTCTGGAGTGATGAGAGTTTCTTCTGCTTTTCTTGGAGTGAACTATGAGAGCTTGATATTCACTTCCCATCTTCTCTTCTTGAGCCACTATCCGAGCTTCTTCTTGAGAGAATTCTTCCCATAGTCTACTGAACTTGACTAACTTCTTTCTGGAACAGATTCCTTGAATAAAGGAGTACCATGATCTAGGGAGACCATTCAAGGTGGTCATTACAATCTCTGCATTTTCCAATTCTTCATCTACTGCTTCCAGCTGTTCCTTGATCTGAGAGACCCTTGTAAAGTAAGACTGGATGGTCTCTGCATTATGGATCTTTACATTCTTCAGTTGGTTTCTCATAGTCATCTTCCGGTTTATGTTCTTCCATTCAAACAATTTGGTTAGGGCATCAAACATAGCTTTAGGTGTCTTTAGGGAGGACACCTATGGTATGAGGTGATCCTTTATTAAATCAGCAATAATCCTCTTTTCCATAACCAAATTATTCCTGTGTAATCCCTTAGACTCATCTCCCTCTGGAACTAGAACCTACTCACTGATATGGGAGTCTAAATCATTTTCTTCCAGGACTAGGGAGATCATATACTTCCAGAATCAGAAGTTATCAACTCCATCAAGCTTTTCATCAAGCTTGGTATGATGAGCCATCTCAACTGATAACCTCAAATGGAAATACAAAATATTTAGATCCTACCAGGTTAAGATGTCGGATCTGGATTTGGAGCTGAAATTCTGCAGTGCTGGTTCAGGAGCATATTAGGGTTTTGTTTTTCTAGAGTTCTGTCCAACCAAATGCTTTGATCTTGATCCCTAACTTCTATTTTGAGGAGGAGATCAATCCAGGCATGGGCTCACTAAAAAATTCCACTTCTGTGGAAAGCCCTAATTTCCAGCAGCAGTGTCGAGTCCAAAACTGAAAAACCTCATAATTGGATTCTGTTTAGACAGAAAGATGCACCCTAGGGAGGAGATTTATTCCAACCTTATTTTGCTGAAAATATGTGGAGAGAGATCCATAAAGTAGGAATCCCTAGTTCCTGCAGCTGCATAGTGTCTTCTTCTCAGGTTAGCTCTGATACCATGTTAGATTTTTAACATTAAGCTAGCATTATATTAGGATCTTTAACTGAGAGAATAACAAGCACATCAATCAAACACAAGAGACAATGAACACAATTTTTTTCCTCGGGGAAACCATAAATGGAGAAAACCCCACAACTTCCTCAGAGATAGAATCAACACCAAAAGTAAAACCCCAAAACAGTAAGATGATCGCCCGACCGCAGTAACCTCTTTCTTCCTAGCCCCAGTGTCTTCTTCTTCCTCAGCTATGCACTACAATTGAGTGTGAGTGAGTGTGTGATAAATATAGAGGATAGATCTCTATTTATACTAATTTTCGACTTGACTAAACCCAACTAGGGCCGAATTCACTAGGTGAGTCTAATAACCCTAGTGTCCTAGAACTGTGGGGACTTTAACCCTTGATCAATAGGAGGGTTACCCACAATGACTTGACATGACTTATTTATATTATAGAACCTCCCGATAGGAACATCGGGGCATGACATGACTCAAGTACATCCTGGAATAAACATCGGGTTACAAAACATAAGAAATACATACATTCCGAAGTTACAATTACATCAACAATAAGTTTATGACAGAACAAGGTTATGATAGATGCCATTCTGATCACTATGTTTATTTCAAGAGCCTAGATAATGGAAGATATATTATCTTGTTATTATATGTGGATGACATGCTTGTTGCAGGCTCTAACATGCAGGATATAAATGTGCTCAAAATAAAACTAGCTAAATCATTTGCCGTGAAGGATTTGGGTGCTGCAAAGCAAATCCTTGGTATGAGAATAACAAGAGACAAGAAAAATTGCAAATTGACATTGTCTCAAGGTGAGTACATAGAAAAGGTGCTGCAGAGGTTTAGAATTTATAATGCAAAACCAGTCAGTACACCTTTGTCTAGCCATTTCAAACTAAGAAAGGATATGTGTCCAGAGACACAGGAAGAGATAGATTACATGGGTTCCCTATTCATCAGTGGTTGGAAGCTTGATGTATGCCATGGTGTGCACAAGACCAGATATTGCACATACAGTGGGAGTTGTGAGTAGGTATATGAATAATACAGGTAAAGAGCATTGGAAAGCAGTACAATGGATTCTCAGGTATTTGAGAGGTACCACTTCACATGCATTATGTTTTGGAGGTTCAAACACTATTCTACAGGGGTATGTTGATGCAGATATGGCTGCTGATAAAGACAGTAGGAGGAGCACCACAGGGTATGTGTTTATTGTGGGTGGAACAACATAAAGTTGGATTTCAAAGCTGCAATAGGTTGTTGCACTTTCAACAATGGAAGTAGAGTATGTTGCTGCTATAGAGGCTAGTAAGGAGATGATTTGGTTGCAGAGGTTCATGGAAGAATTGGGTAAGAAGTAGGAGAATAATAGGTTGTACATAGACAGGTAGAGTGCCATTCATCTTGCAAAGAACTTAGCCTTTCATTCGAGGACTTAACATATACAACTCAAGTACCACTTCATAAGATCTGTTCTAGATAAAGCACTGTTAAAACTGGAAAAGATACATACTAACCAGAATCCTGCAGACATGTTAACAAAGGGAGTAACCAAAGAGAAATTGAGTTCCTACTCGGTTTTTGTTGGCCTTCAAGCATGAAGGTGAAAATAAGAATTTTTCCAAGTCCAAGGTCCAGAGCATAGTCCAAAAATTGTAGTAGCGGTGGAGTTGCTGTGATCAGTCTCCAAGTGTAATATTGTTGGTTGTGGAGCCTAATCTTCCAGATCCATAGATATTATTCAGTCGTGTTTGTAACCCAGGTGTACTATACACTCATTTCCCCTGCCTTGGGGTTGGGTTAACCGTAGTATTTTCCCATGGTATTTCCCCTATAAAAGAAAGCATTATAACATGACTGTGTATGGTATTATTTTGTATTGGAAGAGAGACCGTGAGAGCGTTAAGAGGAAGTGTAGTGGTTTTGCTGCAGGTTGTATCCCTTCACCTTTCTGGATTGTAATAAAAGGACTGGCAATTTCTTTGTGGACGTAGCCCATCGTTTGGGTGAACCACGTTATATCTGTGTCTCTCTGTAATTTTTTAATGTGTTTTGCATCTTGTTTATGATTTAACTGTATATCTGTTATTGCTCTACAGCCCCATTTTCTAACACATCAACCATTCTCACAACGCAATCAACACATTCACATAATTTTCTTATGCATATTTACTCAATGCATCTTGATATTGATTCAAGGATTTCTTAATGCCAACTCATATGATCGATCTTCCATGGTAATTTGAAATAATCAAACAACACCTTGACACATCATCCATCCACCTCTTAATTACTTGTTTGATCTTCTGAATACCCTCCTCTTTAGCCTAAACATGACAACAAAAGTACACTTCTTTAGTGCTCTTCAGTGTTGGCAAAGAGGTTACATCCCAAGACATCAATCACAAGCAAGGAGATTATTGGATACTTGTGTGGTACTATTTCCTTCCAAATTTCAACAACACATGGCCTAACACATGGTTATCTCACATGGAATATATTTTCCAAGAATAAGTATAATACTCACTTTCAATGGTTATTAACTCTTAATCATTTCAATCATGACACACTAACTCATTAATGCATCAAAATATTATAATATCTTTTCATAACCAAGGATTTATGCCCATATCTCAGTTGGGTATCAATCACATATAGATTCAAATTTCATCATGAATGTAATGAGGATATTGATAATGATTAAAGGAACTCTTACCTAGTTACCTTAAAAAATCATGCAACATAGGCGTGATCATTTCCATGCTTCTATGGTTTCCATACACACCCACTCCACAGATTGAATGTTACCTAACCAACTGGTGTTTTCATGGAAATTCACATCATTCCCTCCATCAACCTCTTGACAAGTTCTTTCCTTGTTCTCTTTCAATGTGATATAGGTCTCCACAAGCAACCATATCATCATCATCTTCAAATGGTTTCTCAACCCTTCTTGGTTAGACAATACATCAGGACCCATACTTAGCTATATGACATATTCATTGCATATAATAGCATATCACTCTTAGTCCATATGCAATATCACATACATGCATTTCATGTATATTCTCATGCACTTTACCACATATTATTTCTCAATAAGTCTACTAGCGCATATGTATTCTAATTATGACACACTCTTGCATTATCATGCTATAAATATATATAATCATAGATACTTTCTTAATAAACAAAAACATGAAGAATGAAAAAGAAAAGTCGAGGTATTTTTTCCACCTCCATTCCTCTTCATAGAATGGAATTCCGCAGCTTAACTAATTTCTTCCATGGCCTTTCTACCAATTGCATAACAGATTATTAGCTACAATATTCTCACCCAAGTAACAATAATCAATTCATACATAAGTTATACTTTCTACTTCAAAAATATAAAACTGTATTCTATAAAAAAAAGATATTTAGAGTGAAGAAATCTCTCTTATTTGTAGGTCTTCCTTGTTGGCCACATGCACCCTTTATTGCTATAACCAATTCTTGGAATACTTGAAGCTTATTTGATGCTTTTTGTCACCTTTGCATTGTAACCATTTCCGAGGTTTGCTTCTCCAATTACCTTGATCAGTATCGGTTTCCAAGGATTGCTTCTCGACAATCCTTGGAAATTTTCTTGGCCAACTCTGTTGTGTCACAAACTCTGCCTCACTAGAAAATTCTTCATAATGGAGTTCCTTACTCCCTTGATAGCAAATTTTAGGTGAATTGAATTTCATCATTCACTTCACATTATTTACACATAATTTGTTGGTCCATATCCTGTAACTGTATCTAGCATACACCATGCTTATTTATTATGGTGGCTCACCCATCTCATCTATGGGATACTTGCACCCTTCATTCCAGTATATTCCCTCTATCATATAAGCCTTTTAATGGACCTTTTCTTGTGAAGACACCGGGAATACCATGCTCTGCAACCTTCATTATATGGTATATTGTATTTCTTTATCCCAAGGGTTTATGATTTACACCCTTATTTTATGCACATAAATGCCATTTTTTGCAAACTGGTATTTCTCATTCCTTTGCTAGATCTTTCTATTATTGTGTCCAATAGTAGCTACGACAACTAAGAGATCCACATTTATTCTCTTTAATTCATTCCCTACAATTTATATTACATTAGTTGGTTAAAATCAATGCATTATATGCATTATTAGACAATACAATAACACCCTTAATCACTTTATAATTCATCCTTATACTGAAGACAAATTACAGTTTACTTGTTTATTTAAATAAGACAACATCCTTCCCTAAATGTTACATCACTTCAACCTCAATGACCAAGATCTCTTATGTTCTTCTTGCACTATCTTTTTGGACATTTTGAATATGAAAAAAGCATGGCATACACCTTTTACCATGCATTTCATTATTCCATTGCACCTTCACCTAACCATCCAAGCATCATCATGGATATAACGCCTGTCATCCAAAATCAATTTTTACATCTCCCATGATTCTATATAACCATAAAACTATTTTCTTATCCTTAAGAAGCTTTAGCAATCATCCACATTTCTATTTAATAACAACTAAACCATACTTGGTTCATTCCATTAATCCTTGCATATAACTTACCAATATATATAACATCAATAAATAATTCAAGTTTAGAAGATAAATATGAAGAGGAATCTAATTTTGAATACTTTCATTGTCTTCCATGCATATGTATATCTCCATTCCTAGACTTCTCATGATCTCCATAGTTCTAGTGGATTTACATTTTTCTCTATATTCATTTGTTTATATTTTTGCATTTCCCACATTGATATTGTTGGAATATAATCCGTCGGGATTATACGTTATTGTAAATATTAGGAATATGAAGAGACTCTCGGATGTGTGATCCCAAGAGTCATCATAGATGTATAAATAAAGGCATTCTATGGAGAAATAATATGAATTTGGGAGTTATACCACCTGACAGTGGTATCATAGCACCATAACTCCTGCCTGCCATTTTGCCTACCATAAATCCTGCATGTATGTTTTTTAGTCCTGATAGTCTTCTTGCCAAACCTCTGTTCTTCAGGCTGCCCCGTCAGTCTACCTCTTTATGCATTTTTCTTATAGCCTGGGTGCCAATAATTCTATGTGTCCCTCTTGCCATTGCATTTAGTGCATGCATTACAATTCCAGGCCTGGTTGAGGAATGGCTGCATTTCAGGTATGAAATGGTCCGTTGGAGATATTTTATTAACTATTTCCTCAATTTGTTGCACAGTTTTGACTATCCTTTTCTAGACTGGTTCAACTTTTGTTCAATTGTTTTGATATATACCTATCCCTAAGTTTGTTTCACGGTCTCATTTCCACATAGAACATTCTCTCATTTCCCAGCATTCCTGTCATTCTCAATGATTGTGTGACAATCATCTTCTGAATATTGTTTTTGTGATTGTGCTCTATCAAATATTGTGAGATGTCTGTGAGGAGTCTATGCGTTCCATATTTGGAGCTATAATAATATTTTGTGCTTTGTGAGCTACAAATTCTAACTCTGAGATGCACTCCATGGGTGAACTGCTACCTCAATGACAGGGACATATCTTGAGAGCTGTGACTTTGACTGATAATAGAAAGTTGCGACCAACATAGATTGAAGACGGATTGTTGTTGAATGTTTGTCGAAGATTGGTGAGAAGAATAGGATGAAGAATCACGCCTTTTGATTTGCATGAAGACTGAACCTGTGATATGCTACTGCGATTTATTTGAATCCCGATGACTGAAGACCATTGGTGGAGACTCACACTTTCATCAACTGCATGGAGGTAAAAATATTGCTACTCTAATTGTTTGTGACCGTTGGGCTACACAAAACCTATTTTTTGACCTAAGTCTGTGCATTAGAGATTAAGTGGGAATTCAACAAATATTTTCATGTATGAAGCGACATGTTGTATGAGTAATGTACTCTGCGAATTGAAGTCATGATAGTGGAAAATATAAAGTCTGTAACTGATGTGTAAAGAGTCTCCTCTTCTACAAATTGAAGTTGTGGAAGTGAACATACCCTTCATATAAGAGAAGTGCTGTATTTTATTTTTGCTAAGCTGTAACAGATACATCCACTTGAAGACTGAAGTTGTGACCACATTCTACGTGAAAGGAGATTGCTGAGACTGCCCATCATCTTGACTGCATAAAGATTTGGATTTTGAAATATGTGAAGAGCTGGGTTGGTGTTGAACGAGTTGTAAAGTCTGAGAGTATATTGCTACTATGCAATAACTCTACTACTGCAATAAGATCGCGAAGTGTACTGCTTCAGACTGCATTGAGCTGTTGGAGATACAACCTGCCATTGAAGAAGCCAAGTCGTGCTAATACAAAACAAGAATGATGAAAGTTATTTTTTATTGATATATTCTTGTACTATGAAAATTTGAAATGTAATACTCATGTAATAGCACTCTAAAGCAAATGATATAGAGTTGCTGAATTATTCTGATAAGCTGCAGAATTGTATAATAGGATGCAAAATCATTTTCTAACTTGTAAAAGACCAAGAACTCTAACTTGTAAGTTGGTATTGTAGGCTTGAGAGGATTAAGTTTGTATTTCAAAGTTTGTATGACAATAGCAGAGACATTGACATTGTTGTAAAGCTTGAGGAAGGTGGTAGAGACTTAGATCTGCACCTTTACTCTTTCTTCTTTTTCTCCTATTGTTTTAGTTGCAAGATTCAATCAAAGAAGATGCAATCTATAGCATATAAGAGAGGCAGAGGAAGAATAAACTTCAGAGGTAGAGGAGGCAGAAACAACTCCAGCAAAAGATCAGATTTGAAGTGCAAGCGTTGTGGAAAGATTGGACACACAGTAGATCAGTGTTGGGCTTCGTGGGACTCCATCAAAGATAGACATAACCAGAAGAAAGATGACAATAAGAACCAAGATGCTTGTAAATCTTCAGATTCTACTCATTGTATTGTTGCACATTGTAATCTTGGTATTAATGAAATGACTTTACTTTCATCTTACACAGATTGTTGGCTACTTGATACTGGTGAAACATCACACATGAATTTTAGAAAAGACTGTTTTGAAGAACTTAATGAAACAATAAATGGCATAGTTTACTTTGCAGATAAGTCAAGTTTTAAACCAAAGGGAATGGGCACCATTCGGTTGAAGATGCTTGGATTCCCTGATTTCTTGTTGAAGAATGTTCTTTATCTTCCAGAGTTGCAGAGAAGCCTGCTGTCCTTGGTGCAGATTCGACAGCAAGGACATTCCATCCACATGTTTGATGGAATCGTAGAAATAAGAAAGTCCTCTGACAACCAAGTCATCATGACTGGATATGAAGATGGGAAGCTGCTGAAGCTAAAGGGTTCATCTGCAAGGGTTCAGAACTATGCCTACCTCTCTCAGCATGGAGAAGGTAATTTGTCATCAAGTTTATTGTGGCATGCAAGATTTGGTCATCTGAATTATAACAGTCTTCATTTGTTGAGAAAGAATGGTGCATTTGGTTTTTCCACCATTCCCAAAGAGAAGAGCAAATGTGATGCATGTATATTAGGGAAACACAGTAAGCTACCATTATATGAATCTAATTTCAGAGCAATTAGGAAATTAGAATTAGTGCATTCTGATTAATGTGGCCCAATGCCAACTCCTTCTACTAATGGGAATAAGTATTTTATGACCTTTGTTGATGACTACTCAAGAATGTGTTGGATTTACT